>JANBXA010000457.1:0-100000 GCA_030556225.1 Cricetiscus sungorus
TAATGGAATACTACTGTGCTTTAAAAAAAGGAATCTTCAAATTTGCATTAAAATGGATGGGATTGAAACTAGAAGAAACCATCCTGAATTAGATAACCAGCCACAGAAAGAAGAACATCATATGTATTCACTGATATATCAATTGTGGATATAGAGCAAAGGATCACCAACCTATAATTCACACCTCCAGAGAAACTAGAATACAAAGAGGAGTCTAAGTGACTCAAACAATTCCCACACAGAAGAGAAAAGGGACTTGGACTTGATCTCCTAAGCATATTGGGAATGTCAGGGCAGTGAGTGGAGAAAGAGCTAGGAGAAACACAAGAGGAGGAAAGGAAAGCACATTGGCCTAGGAAGTCAGGCAAGGAGTAGATGACAGAAAGAGAGAGAGAAAGACTCCAGACAAGAGGGAGTCCTTACAGGTTAGAAAAGAAAACTGACTCTAGAGAAATGTCCAGAGACCTAAAAGACTGATCTCACGTAACAATTTGAGCAACACTGGAAAGGCTACCATAAATTCCCTTCCCTGGTAATAAGCTTGATGACTAACTTATCCACAATTACAGAGCCTGCATCTAGTAGCTGACAGAAGAAGAAACTGACTCATGCCCTGACTCAGGAAAGGCACCCTCCCTACAAATCACTCACAAGAAATGGTCCTGATGCAAAAGCATGAGGTCTTTTATATTCCATGTGCACTGGGGTCTGCAACCATACTCCACATGGGGGTAGAGAAATGGGAACCCTGGGTACAGAATGGAGACTGCTTTTATAGGGTTACAACAAAGCCCACACATCATAAACTAATCATCTCATAGCATCCAGTATGGACCCATCAATTTAAGCTATTCAAGCCTGCACATATCCCAGGAAGTCTGCTTTTGCATGGGCTGCTGGGTGGAATGACAAGCTGATTTCCTGTGTTCACTCACTCACTGTTGTGGTCATAAACAAAGAATGTTACCTTTTGCCTACTCACTGACAGGGGCCATGGTCTGGCATTCAAAATTCTAGCTTCCTGGGATCAGTGGAGAGTTAAGCTAAGTTTTTCTATATGTACATTAGCTCCTCCAAACTAGGTGTGTGTTAGCAAAACAGTAGAAGTACCAATTACAACTCCAGGGGGCATGAAGAGTACCAATAACAGTTCTGGGGCAAGGAGTTCAGGCCAACAGCTTCAGGCTTGCTCAAGTTGCCTCAGGGGCCCATGCAGGGTACTACATCCTGGAAAGAACCTGCAAGCACTTGACACTAGTACTCCTGATTGCTAAGCCTACCCAGAATCCCTCATTGGCTATGGAAACCCAGCAGGGCCTCAGAATATCAACGCCTCCGGTGCTAATAGATCAGAGATCAAATGACTCAGACAGCATGTCTTTGCAGATTTGCCCTTCAAGCTAAGCAGAAAGGACCCTAGATTAGAAAGTTGTAGTAGACATCTCTTTCCCTCTCCTAGAGCACATACTGCACCTTATGCAAAGCACAGTGTCATTTGTGTTCACACACCAATCATTACAAAATAACCAGTTTATCCAACCCATTGACTCATGGCTAGTAAATGCTGCATGCAAACAAAATTCACATTCACACAGCCACTGTTGTTAAAGAAAAACAGGCTATAAACTAAAAAAAAAAAACAATGAGGGTCATTGTAGGTCTTAGACTCAGGAAAGAAAATGTGGATAGTATAAAATCCTTCCATGCACCAAAGATATGTCCTGGTTGCACCATCAGAAGTCTCTTAATCTGCCCAGGCCTTGTAAATGAGACCCACATTCAGGGGATCAGAGTCAGTATAATGCTTGTTTCCCAGATATCAGTCTTGGGGTCCATTACCTCTTTCTTGTTCAGGTCAGTTTTCTCTGTTGGTTACTGTAGCATTGTCTTGAAAACTTTTCTTATCAAACCTCCCTCTCTCCAATTTGATTCTAGGAGTTCAGATCAGTGTTTAACTGTGGATGCCTGCTTCTGTTTCTATCAGCTACTTGTTGAAGGTTCTATGATGGCAGATAAGTTAGTTATCAATCTCATTATCAGGAAATGGCATTTAGGTTAGCCTTCCCACTGTTGCTCAGATTGTTAGTTGGGGGTCACAATTGTATGTTGCTGGACATGTCTCTGGAGTCAGTTTTATCTTCAAACCTATAATGGCTCCTTATTTTATTTTATCATTTTTTCTCTCTCATCTTTTTGTCCACTGACTCAATCTTCCTGGTTCTCCTTTACCCCTCCTCTTTTTCCCTTCACAATAGTACAGTTTTCTTCTAGAGAAAATCATGGTTCTGCCAGGTTGGTATGATGAGCCCTTTTGACAACAGTTTGAGAAGGAAAACACTTTTGTGTTGAGGGTTGTACTAAGAGCAAGCATGAACTTTCTTACCAACACATGGAGAAGGAACCTAGCTACTGCAGAATCCCAGCAACATGCTTGACAGAGTCAGTAACAGTGTGGGGGCCTCACCTTAAAATTTTTTATCACAAATAAAATAGAGCTCCTTGGGGGAGAATGTAATGGTTTGGAACTAGGGCCTTTGTGGAGGGGATGCTTTACATGTTGCAAATACAACTGTTTCCACCACATAGAGCTGTGGCAGTGGATCTCAGTCACAAGGCCACTGTGAGCTTAGTCAATAATGTTTTTGGTATGCTCTGTGTTCCCCCTATCCTGCATTGTTTGAGTAGCCTTCTCCTGAGTTGGTCCCATTGCATGACACTTTCTGCAGACTTCCTAGATATCTCCAATTTTTTTCCAATTTCCCCAGAGAAAGTGTACAGGAAGCCATTCTTCTTAAGATGATTTCTGAGAATAAGAAATCATTTAAACAAGAAGTTCCAGCCCTAACTTTTATCTTTTCTTTCTTCTGCCTTTCCTGTCTACCTCTTCTTCTGGCCCCTCTAACTCAGGACCTGTCATTAAAGTGTGACTAGTGTACTATGACATAATTATGGATTTTTTTCTGTTGAAGACTTTCATTTACCTAACAGTCCAACTTGCAGTACCCTGGACGTATTTAAATTCTTCAAACTGAGAGCTTGGTATGTAATGCTGATTGCACTTAAAGATTACAGCATGTATGGAATGCAAAATATGTTGTGGAGCCAGGTGGTAGAGGTGCATGCCTTTAAACCCAGCCCTCAGAAGTCAAAGTCAGACAGAACGCTGTGATTTTGAGGTCAACCAGCATTACAGAGCTAATCCCAGTACAATTAGGCTTAGTGAACAGGGACATTGTCTCAAAAAAGAAAAACAAAACCAAAAAATCAGAAAATAATATCTGTTTTAGGCTCCTTCCTGTTTCAGCTTTAGCCAGAGGTGGGTGCATGATATCAATACAGACCCTTATCTGTATTTATCTTTCAAGTCTGTTTAATTACTTCTCATTGGAAAGGCAGATTCTAGAACAGCTGCACCTCCAGCCTTTTAGGAAAGGTTTCTGAGACAAGCTCTCAAATATTTAGAAAACTGGCCTTGATCCCAGACTGTTGCTTTCCAGGGCAAAGTGCTTGCTGTCCTCCTGAATACTCCTCTTTAAATTAAGTGAGTGTGTGCTCTCATAGGGTTTTATATTTTTTGTTCTTTTCTTTTTTTCCATATTGTTTCCAGTTCCCCCTCCCTCCCTCACTCCCTCTTTCTCTTTCCTCACACTATCATGCCCCCGACAACCTTCTCCTCCAAACTCATCCTACTCGACATGTAGGGTGATGCCATCCAGGAGGGACATCTAAATTTGTGAAGTCATTTGGTTAGGGACTAGGCCCTCCCTCCTGTCTCTAGGTTGAGGTTGTACCCCTCCATGGGGTGTGTGCCCCCAAAATTCTTTTGTGCACCAGGAATACATCCTGGTTCCACTGTCAGAGGTCCCTTAGACTGCCCAGGCCTTCTAGGTTCAGGGGGCTTCCATGTTCAGGGGGTCTGAATCAGTCCCATGCTGGATTCCCAGCTATCATTCTGGGGGCCCATTAGCTACTCCTTGTTCAGGTCAGCTGCCTCTATGTGTATCTGTAGCCTTATCCTGTCCTCCCTCTGCATCTGGATTCCAGTTCAGCTCAGTGATTAGTTGTGCATGCATGCTTCTGTTTCCATGTGCTACTAGATGAGGGCTCTATGATGGTGGATAAGTTATATGTTGGTATCATAATCAAGGAAGGACATTTATGATGCCCTTTCCACTCTTGCTCAAATTGTTAGGAGGGGTCAGAATTGTAGGTTTCTGGACATTTCTCTAGAGTCAGTTTTCTCTTCAAATCTATAATGGCTCCCTATTTTATGGTCTCTCTCTCCCTGCCCCCCCCTCTCTTCTATTCCTCCTCTGACTCAATACTCCTTTTCTAATGTGCTTTCCTCTCCTCCCATTCACTTTCTTCTACTTCCCTCTCCACGCACTGCCCACCCCCACAACTCCCATTATGCTCAGAATATCTTGTCCCTTTCACCTTCTGTGACAGACATTATACAAATCTCTTTGTCTCATCCATTTATCCTAGTTTCTCGGGTGGTGTGAATTATAGGCTGGTGATCTTATGCTCATCATCTAAAATTTATGTATGAGTGAGTATATAACATATTCCTCTTGTTCTAACTGGATTGCCTCATTAAAATTTTTTTCTTCAAATCCCATCCATTTTTCTATGAATTTCAATATTCCATTGTTTTCTCTTTTGTTTTTTGTTTTTTTCCCCCGGCAGAGTAGTGTTTCATTGTGTAAATGTGCAAAATCTTCTTTATCACTTCTTCAGTTGAGGGGCATCTAGGTTGCTTCCAGATTTTTGCTGTTACAAATAATGCTGCTATGAACATAATTGAATAGATGTCTTTGGTGCATGGATTTGGATCATTTGGTTATATGCTTATGAGTGGGATTGCCAGGTCCTGTTGTAGACTGAATCCCATTTTCCCAAGGACTGCCATAATAATCTCCAAAATGGTTGTAACAAGTTTTCAATCCAGCCAGAAGTGGAAGAGTGTTGTTCTTTTTCCACATCCTTTCCAATATGTTGTCATTGTTGTTTTAAATATTAGTCATTCTGGCAGGAATAAGGCGGTATCTCAGAGGTGTTTTGATTTCCATTTCCCTGATAACCAAGTATGTTGGGCACTTTCTTAAGTGTCTTTCAATCATTTTGATTTCCTATATTGAGCATTCTCTAATCTGTTTTGTCCCCCATTTTTAATAGGGTTATGTGATATTTTGTTGATTAATTTTGTTGACTAAATTCTGTGTATATTTTGGTCTCCCTAGGTGTGGGTTAATATCAGGATTTTTGGTTTGATTACATTGGTCTACCTGTCTATTTTTGTGCCAATACCAGGCTGTTTTCAAAAGTATAGCTCTGTAGTAGAGCTAAAAATTCGGGATGGGGATGCACCCTGAAGTTCCTGAAGGGTTTGTTTGGATATCCTGGATTTTTGTTTTTCCATGCTAAGTTTGTTATTATCCTTTCAAGTCTGTGAAGAATTGTGCTGGAATTTTCATGGGAATTGCATAGAATCTGTAGATTACTATTGCAAATATTGCCACATTAATGATGTGTATCCTACCTATCCAAGAGCATGGGAGATCTTTCCCTTTTCTGGTAACTTCTTTAATTTCTTTCTATAAAAACACAAAATTCTTGCAATATAATTCTTTCACTTGTTTGATTAGTGATACCCCATGATAAATTATGTTGTTTGTGGCTATTGTAAAGAGTGATGCTTCTCTGATTTCTTTCTCAGTGTATTTTTCTGTCTGTATATTAGGACAACTGAATTTTTTTTATATTTATCTTCTATCATGCTAATTCGCTGAAGAGGTTTACCAGCTGTAGGAGTTCCCTGGTAGAGTTTTTGTGTCACTTATGTGAACTATCTTATCATCTACAAATAGTGGAAGAAAGGAAGGAAGGGAGGGAGGAAGGGAGATAGAAAGGGAAAGAGAGAAAGGGGGAGGGAAAAAGGAAGGAAGGAAGAGGGAATAAGGAATGGAAGGAACAGGGAGAATGATGCAGTGGGAAGGACCAAGTGAGAGATGGATGGGTTGTCAGTGATGTGATGTACAGCTTTGTGTCATAAGGCAGCATACACTATTCTCTGTCCACTGTAACAGTGAGTGAGGGGTTGTGATTTTGAAGGCAGTCCTTGCCAGCAGATGCACATACATAATAAAAAATGAAATTCTGTACAGCACCATAGAATATTACTTTCATTAAAAAATTGTAATCTCTTAAAATGGAAAGTTCACTTGAAAACAAGTAACTTTCAATATTTGGCAAGTATTTCAACATGTACTTGTAAATTTGCAAGCATTTCAATTTACAATTAACAAATGATAAAAACATTATTGAAAAATAACCAAAATCTATTGTATTGCAATATTTCTTGCATTTTGAGGAAAGCAAATATATGTTCTAACTTGTTATACTATGATCATGGTAGATAAATCTAATCCTGTTAAAGAAATCATTATCAAACTCTGTATTAATTATATTTGCCTTAGAATTAGAATATATTTTGATTTCATAAATCATTTCTCATTAGTTGGTGTCCAGAGAAATTTCACATAAAATTCCTCCTCTCATCTTTTTACAATAACTTTACAGTAGTCCAGAGTAATTTGTTATTTTTGCATGGAAGGTCTGTGAGCAAGTTTGTTTATTAACATGACTCTCATTTTTTATCCAATGTGTTTGATGTAGTTTGTGTGAGTGTGTGTGTGTGTATGTGTATGTGTGTGTGTGTGTGTGTGTGTGTGTGGTGTGTGAGTGTGAGTGTATTTATTTTTCTTTGTGTCTTTTTTGCATTGCAACAATTATTCACTAATCTACTTCCTCCATATTTTTGCAACTATACCAGGTACTAAAATTGTTATATAGATAAGAGGATGGATAGTAGGTTATTTTCCTTTCAGTAAATAAAAATGGGTTATCCTAGACACACAAGAATGGTATTGTTTCCATTCTGGAAATATGAAATTTGGAGCCTAGAAAATATGATTAAATAAACATCAATCTAATTGAATTGTATAATGATGCTTTCAGTTCCACGTGTAGAATACTAGAGCCATGTAATTTTTAGTAGAATAATAAAAATTAAGTATAACTCAACAAAGAGCCTTGTAGTTTTCAGAGAAAATCAGTGAGGATTTAATGCGAGCCTGTGAATGGGTGGGGTTGTTTAAGTATGTGGAAATATTACCAGAATGTTACAGAATGTTAGATCATAACTGTTGCCTGGCAACGATGGTGGAATTCTCTAGTCTCATAGCATGGGCACAAGAAGCAGAGAGCAGCTGAGATGCTGGACATTTTAGTCCCCCAAGCTATGTGTTACATACTTTCTTTAATGACAGCATTTGTTGCCAAATCTCTGGAGATGGTCCGGAGCTATTAATATTACACAATTCAAGATTATCTAATATCAGGGAATATACCCTGTGGAAAAACAGTTCAAAGACATTTGTTGATGAATGTCAGCTTCCCTAAGAAGCATATCTATTGATTAAGAAAATAAGAAGAGCTCACATTTATCCAACAAAAGGTGAGTTTTCCATAGTTGGATTCTTTCAGGAAAGTTTACATCCATATGTTAGACCAGACTGAAGAATAATTGGGCAGAAGTTCCTCTCTAGTGAGCTCATTCACAAACATTAATTATCTGATATCCTATGCAACTTTTGATACACAATGTCACCTTACCCATTTATTTATTTTTTATTCAAATCTATGATTAATCAGTGATCACTGGACTGCCGGGCTGTGTCATCCTCTGATTATATAATTATTACAACAGGTCATTAGATAATCAAAGATCACTTGAGTTTTGTGCCACCTGGTGGGTGTCAAGTATGCAGGAACATCTATGTATTTAATTATATGTTTCAATTATTTAAATAGAACATGACATTATCGACATGAGTCATATTTGATGTAGCATTGGGAGAAATGGATGATGAGACATCATATCATTATTTGATATTTAGTTATTTAAATGCGGGATAAGTGTTAAGTCATCAGTGGATTTTAAGTTTGGCACCTCGTGGGAGTTAATATGCAAGACCATCTAAATATTTATTTACATGTTTATTTATTTTATTACATAAAGAACTCATTATGTATTATAGGAATAGTCCAGTGTGTCTTCACTTTAGGGGAGTTAAGTGTGCTTCTTAATCACATTTTTTAGTTGCTTATTTAAACTTTCATATCAATGATATCCTACTTCCAGACTGGAGTCTGGCCAGGACTCCACGAGAGTCAATTATGTGATAACACCTAATTAATTATCTAAGTATTTACTTGTAAATTCGTCATTATTTCATGAATGATCACTTGAGTTTGGTGCCAACTTGTGGTGGTCAACTAGGCAAGAGCATCCAATTATTGACATATTTAATATTTAAATGCAAGGATGTCATCTATTGGGTAGTGCCAGGAGTTTAGTGTTTGGCTATGGCAGTTTTTAGAGCAGATGCCCGAGAATATGCAGAGCTCCAAGGTCACTGGGAGATAGACTCCAGAAGGTGTCATGCTATCCAATGAGAAGTGCAACAATTCAACGAAGCTTTGTGTGGCAGTCAGATTGGGTGCTAACTGCTCTTCCTCCAAATTCCTTCTTTCACCTTACTCTACTATGAGAAGAACAAGTGGCAGCACCATAGGCCCATCACCATCTTGATGCATTGCCAGGGATGACATCACAGAGTGCAACTAGCTTCTTTCTGATCTCAGCAAGTGAAACAGCAGCCGCCACTGCAAGTATACCAGCTGCTGAAGTGGCCTTGTCAGGACTGCAGAAACTCAGTGCCACATGATGACATTAGCCGAACAGAGTTCATTTGGCAAGATCATATGATCACCCCATTATTACATTTATTGAATATTTAAAATCACTGAGGATGGCATCCTTCATGAGTCATGTCTGAAATATCCATTTATTTTGTCATTTTATTATGTAAATTATTCCTTACATAATCTGTGATCAGTGGAGTTTGGAGCTACTTTTTGGGATTCAAGGGTGCCAGAAATTCTCACCATCTTGAACTGCTACAAGGGCTCAATTTCAAGGGGTGTGAAGGAGAGATGGATCATCTTCTTCACCTCCCTGAAACAATTTGTTTTTGGACCCTGTCATTTCTCAGACGACCCCAAGAAAAAACACATGTAGGGTCACTGGATAACCTACATTCCACCCTTAGTGAAGCCTACAGAAACATCATGTTTTCTGTAGCATAAGGGACCTGCTTAACAACCAATCTCTTGGATATGGCTATTGGGAATATATCCTCTGTTGTCCTGTGCAGGGACTTCTTACCTCCAGGATACCAGACACATATAAAAGAAACAAGTGCCCACAGACAGAATGTGACAACACATCAACACATCAAACTGCGAGTAAGACATCATCCCACACCAAACCCCTGAAACTGAACACAAGTCCCTCTTATCTTGTGTCTGTCCATCTTCGTAAGTACATCCTCCAATATCTGTGTCTCTCTCCCTGGCTCCTATATGCACTCCCACCCATGGTATCCAGGACAGCAATAACCAGATGATATACCATATAGTGTAGGAAAATTCTTTTCAATACACAAAAGAGAGCCAGTCTCATATAAACAGAGACAGACTATAGAGGTTCTTCTTCACACTGTTGATATCTTCTAAGATGACTGCTAGGTAAAGACTGCTGCCCTAGCCTCCTGATGATGGCCTTGTCTAATGTCTTCTCATTCTCCCACTCTACACAGCTTCCTGAGACATCAACTGTAAGTTTACAAAGGTCTGTTTTGGAGTATATTGGGTGGAGCTATATGAGGACCTATGACTTCCTAGACATGAAAGGCATGAAAAGGATACACAAATAGTCTCTCTCTCTCTTTATCTCTCTCCCTTTCTCTCTCTCACTCCCTTCCTCCTTTCCCTCCCTCCCTCCCTCCCTCTTGGGAAGGCATATTCCCCACATGAGAGGTTTAGTCAAGAAATGGCCAGAGTCTCACCTAGAGCAAGCATCACAATATGGCCAAAACAAGCACGGAGTTTGGCAATCTCAAGGGGCACCTTGCAGCAATTCATCCACATAGATGCCTTCATTGTCATCTATTATGAGAAGAACAAGCAGCAGCACCAGAGGCACATGAAGCATTATAGTGGTTGCCAAGGCAGCATTGCTAGGGATGACATCACAGAGCATGAGGAGCTGATCTCTCTTGGATCTACAGGTGAAGGCACCTCCATCACTGCTGCAACAGCCCCTGCTGCTGTGGACCAGACCTCAACAGTAGCCTCATCCTGACTGCAGTGACTTGGTGGTGTGTCATGACATGTGCCTGACAGAGTTCATTAGACAAGATCTTCTGATCAAGTGATTATTACATTATTGAATTTTGAAAATCAGTGATTGCTGTGTCCTTCATAGCTCTGTTCTGGTGCATCCTCTTGGGTATTGATGATGAAACACATCCAGTTTTTTTTTGTAATGACTTAGTCATTTAGTCATTAAAATCTATTATTATGTAATCAGTAATCACTGGATCTCACAGTGTCCCCCAAGCTCTGGGTACAGCTCCTGGCTCCAATCATCTGCTGTATCTTTCACACAGCAGCCAAAGCCATAACTGATTACCCCATCATCATATAAGAAATCAAATAAATAAAATATTGGATGGTCCTGCATATTTAATGCCGAGGAGATGGAACCAAACTAAATGATTGTCAAAGAAGTAACACATAGATAATTAAATAATGACAAACAATTAACTTCCAGGGAAGACTGGCCAGACTCCAGTCATAATGGACAACATCATCATCATTTTAAGTGATTAATATATAATGATAAAATAATTGAATAATGAGGTGGTGTTGCATTCTTAAAGCCCACATAGTGGAGCCAGACTTAACTCTTCCTGGAATTATGACTTATTTAAACAATCATAAATAAATAAATAAATAAATAAATAAATAAATACCTTGCACAAAAACTTCAACAAGGTGGCACCAAACTCAAAGTATCATGGCTGATGTAATGATATAAATGACTAATTAATCAAGTAATGATATGATGTCACATTATCAACTCCCACAATCTGACTCCAAACCACACTAAGAGTCTATAAAGTCATCTTCATTTTGAATAATTTAGTTACATAATTACATCATCTGGCATAATTGATTAAACTAGGTATAACCAAACTTCAGTGATCTTTGATTATTTAATGACCAATTTTATAGGTAAATCAGTATGGCACATATGACTTTCCAAATCAGGCTCAAACTCCAGTGATCACTGAATGAATAATGACAGATTTTAATAAATAAATGATTAAAAAATTGAATTATTTGATGGTATTTTATACTTTACTTCTATAAGACTTGGAAAAACTCACAAGATCATTGATTATTTAATCATAGACTTTAACAATATAGTGAATGTGTAATGAGATAATATCTCATAATTCACCCGTGGAGAGATAAGAAAATGATACTATCATTGATTTAAATACTTAATGAAATGAATTGCTACAATTATATCCAACAAGGTGTAAAAATCCACTTATCTATTATCTAATGTCCAATTTTAATTATTAAGTAATTGCATAAACAGAGGATGATATAGTCTGCCATACTGGACACTCACATTTTGCCTTTATTTGACTCTCATAATGTTGTGTCAAACACCATGGACTAGTAACTATTTAATTACAGATTTCAGTAGTAAAATTAGTAAATGATTACATGTCATTGTGGATCTAGGGTTTAAGAGGATATTAGACAGTTGACATTGGGTAATTTCATCATTAGAGGTGAACTGCAAAACAAATATTGCTCAATCTAGTCTAACAATTGGATTAAAACCTTCATGTAGGAACACTAACAATGGAAAATTTACCATTTGTTGAATAATTGCGAGTCTTTTTATCTTCTTAATCTATAGTTTTACTTCTTAGGGAAGATGATATCCATCAACAAAAGCCGTTGAACTGCTTCTCCACGGATGATTTTCCCTGATATTAGGTAATCTGGAATTGGGTAATATTAATAGCTGTAGTCCAGCTTCCAGAGATTTGGCTATGACTTGGTTAGAAGAATCAATTTACACAAATGTCATCATTAAATGTTTTATGAGATACTTATCTTGGAACACTAAGATATTCAGTGATAACTCTGCATCTAAGCTGCTCTCTGGTTCATGGCCCATGATACCAGAATATAGAATTCCAGCAGGTTTGCCAAGCAACATTTATGATACAACATTCTGCCACACTTTTGAACACCTCCCACATTCTAAAATAAGCATAACCACGAATGGGATAACCTTATAGCCTCACTGATTTTCTCCTAAAATTGCAAGGCTCTTTTTTCTTATTTATACTCATTTTTAAGTATATTAAACAACTACATTTTTAATTAATTAATGCAGAATCAACACATTTTTACACAGGAAACAAATGCAGCCTGGGCAAATGTAACACATTTTTGCTTAGCTAAATAAATATTCCACAAGTTTCCCCTTGTTTTCTAAGTAAAAAGAAAGATTTAACTTAACCTGTATACAATAAGGACAGTTTTCAAGTATGAAATGTCTACAGTATTCAATCATTTATATTTGGCAAATTTACAAAGAAATAACTATATTATGTACCTTTTTTCATTTTACATTAAAATGTACATTATCATATGAAAACAGTAGAATATAAGCTAATGATGAAAATATTTAAAAAAAGGTAGTGAAACACAAAATTGTAATATGAGAAAAGGTAAAATTGTACCTATAGTTTATAAGTTTTTTTATTAATAATATCATTTTAAAAATTTACATGTTGATCCCAGTTTTTTCTCCCTTCCTCCCTTCTTCTTTTTTACCCTCTTTCTTCTGTGACATGCACCCTGGCCACCCTCCTCTCCCATTCCCCCACCCCCATTACACTATCTTATATTGATGAGCCCAAACCTCTGGTCATAATTTGCTTTCTGTCAATACAAAAGAAAAAAGTAACTGTAACTATCTAATCTTCAACTCCATTAAATATTGCATAATAATATAATACTTCCTGAGTAAACAGGTAGTGCAGTGGATGCCACCTCAAAAACGTTAGAAACAACAGAAACAACTGGCTGCATGAAGAGGCAAACAAAGATCCTCCTCAATGTTGGGGCTCCACTTTTGTCCTACAGCCTAGAGTATCTGGCAGACTTTTCTGTGAAGCAGGGATTTAGAAGAAATATTCCATGAATTTTGGCAGAGTTCTGCAATCCTTTTCATTTGCTTCCTGGTTATCAGGTTTGTAGAGCATAGCATCAGCAGTCAAGGAAAACGATACTTGTTCAAAAGACTAGTTTTGACACAGTGGAACAAACTCATTATAGAGGATCTACCATGCCCGTCATCCTTTTATGAAGTAAATTTGTGCTGATTGGAGCAGACATATCTCCCTGACATAAAAAGACTTAGGATATTAAACATCTTAAAAGCCATATTTTGGAGGTCTTTGAAGTGTTTTAAGGTCAACTATTTGTCTAAATATACATGATTAACATTGAAAAATGCATAATATGACTATATGTTCAGTTATTATAGATGACTAACTACTATCCTGCTTTTCTTAGTTATGCATTCATTTTTAAATAAGCTTCTTAAATGCAATAATTTAAAGAGTAGAAAAAATACATTTAGTAAGAGAAAAAACTACATTTGTATCACTATACCAAAGCCCATACCATTGTAAAATATTTAAAGTTAATGTTCCCTTTTAGCTTATTTTCCCCCTAAATGATGAAAAACATCCATATTCCATCAAACAACTAAACCACCCCTCCCATGTCTTGATAATATGGATGATTTATTCTATGAACTTCTTTTTTTGTCTGTGGACAAAGGTAACTTTGGAGACATTGCTGATTTTTTTACAGTACTTTTACTGAGTCCATTCTTGAGGAATGAAAGGACTGTGATCATAGTTGTTTCTTAGCATGGCTGTAATTTTTGTGTCTAATAGGTCTTGGTGTGTGTGTGTGTGTGTGTGTGTTTGTCTGTGTGTGTGTGTGTGTGTGTGTGTGTGTGTGTGTGTGTGTGTGTGTGTTATGGCAGGTTTTTCCTCCCCGCCGGCCTCCCGGTCCTACCACCATGGTCCCTCTGAGCCCCAAATAACACTCAGAGACTCTGTATTTGATACAATCCTGTTGGCCAGTTACCATTATTGTTTATGGGCTAGCTCTGTCTTAATTATTAACCCATTTCTACTTATCAAAGTATTTCCACGTGGCTCATCTTATCAGGGAGCTGAAGCCAGCGTCTTGCTTCCTCATCTATAACCAAGCCCATTTAAATGAAAACAAACATTTATAAACAATATTTGGGAGTTTGGGCATCGTTCTTTCCAAATTATTTCCTGCTGGTAGAGGGTGCTCTCATGGGGGTCCAAAGAAGATGAAGAAATCTTGGCTGTAGTCTGCAAGGTTTGTCTCAACTGCTTTGAATGTTGGATCATCTGGGTCACTGTTTCAGGGGTCTGGCTTGATCAGATCACATTAATTTGGAAGAAATCCACAGCTCTTCATTTTCTGTGGAAACAAAAATAGAAATATTTTTCCCCAGTAACTTGTCCTTAGGCTTAAATTTTGGAGTCAAAGCGTTTTTTAAAATATATATATTGAATTAATCCAGCAGCATTTCTTTTATCAGTAGTTATTTTCTCAGCAATCAAATAATTTAAAGGCAACAGAAGCACATAGATTATCCAAAATATCTCTGTGTTTTCCATCCTTACGTGGCTTTTTTATTACTGTATTTATTATACATCTATTTTTATATATTTTGAGACAGTGTTTCTCTGTGTAATTTTATCTGTCGTGGAATTTCCTCTGTATACCAGATTTACTTTGAAATCATAGAGATCTGCTCGCATCTGTCTCCTGAGTGCTGGGATTGATGGTGTGCACCAACATACCCATCCAATCTACTTCCTTTTTTCTTTTTTAAACCATTGTGTCCTGTTCCTTTCTCTCCCAAGCCAGCGTATTTTTAAAAACACAGTGTAAAACTTCATTGCAGCTCTCAGACACACCAATGAATTGTTAGCAGAGCTCTTTAAAAGCAAGGTGGTTTTTTGCCGCTTATGCTAATTTTGAAAACCTTCCTTAAAGGAGCCGTGCAAATCTCCTTCTACAGTAAAACAAAACCAACCGAGAAAATGCTGCTACCAAGAGGTCTTGTTAGTCTCTGTAATTTTGTTTCTAAAAACTATTTTTTAAGCTTTTGTTAAGTTTTAAGTGAAAGTTCTCAATCCCACTTCTGACAATATTTTGTTATGGCAGGTTTTTCCTCCCTGCCGGCCTCCCGGTCCTGCCGCCCTCCCGGTCCTGCCGCCATGTCCCACCTCAAATAACGTGAGCCCAAAATAACACTCAGAGACTCTGTATTTAATACAATCCTGTTGGCCAGTTACCATTATTGTTAATTGGCTAGCTCTGTCTTAATTATTAACCCATTTCTACTTATCTAAGTATTTTCACATGGCTCATCTTATCGGGGAGCGGTGGCCGGCATCTTGCTTCCTCCCTGGTCTACATATTGACTCCTCCTTATCCTTCCTCTTTCCTCCTCCTGATCTCCTAGCCCCATCTATCTTGTTTCCTATTGGCCACAGGCTTTATTAATTAACCAGTATAATAAACATATTTACAGAATAACATCTCCCATCATGTGTGTGTATGTATTTATTTCTCTCTGTGCGTTTGTGCATTGCTACAATTATTCACTCACCAATTTCTCCCCATATTTGCAATGGCACTATTTGTTTAAGCTGTTCTACAGTTTAGAGAAAGAAGAGAAACATCTTTATTTCACTAAATAGAAATGGATTAAGGTAGAGGCCAGTAATGGTATTGTCTCCACCCTGGAAATAAGAAAACTGGAGCATAGGATATCTTATTATATTCTAATCAATGCAGTTGAATGGCATAATGATGCTTTCATTTTTATGTACATATCACTATAGACATGTAGTTGCAGCCTTCGTTGAAAATCAGTGAGGCTATAAGTTTAGTCCATTAGTGGTTGTGCATTTTAGAAGTGGGAGGTGTACTAGAATGTGACAGAATGTTGCTTCAAAAAGGTTGCCTGGCAATGCTGCTGGAATTCTATATTCTGGTATCTTAGGCCAAGTACTAGAGAGCAACTTAGATTGGATATTTTTGTCTCCCAAAATAGGTATCTCATAAAACTTAATGACAGCATTTGTGAAAATTGATTCTCCTAAACAATTTATAACCAAATCCCTGGAAAAGTGGCCTACAGCTATTGATATTAGCCTACTCAAGTTTATCAGAGATTATTGTCTGTGGAGAAACAGTACAAAGACTTTTGTTGATGAATGTCATCTTCCCTAAGAAGTAAAACTATGAATAAAGAAGATAAAACGACTGACAATTATTCAGCAAGAGGTGAGTTTTCCATTGTTAACTTCCTTTACGAAAGTGGTAATCCATAAATTTGACTAGACTGAAGGATAATTGAATAGCAAATTATGTCTAATGAGTCAGCTGCCGACAACAACTATCTGATATTCTCTTAAACCCTGTATACACAATGAAATATAAACATTTACACATTTGCTGCTCATAATTGTGATTAATTCATCTTCCATTTAGTTTGGCACAATCTTGTGGGAACCAAGTAAGAGATAACTTTTGGGTATCTGTTATGGCAAAGTGTCTCATCCACTGATTATGTAATTATTTAATTATTGAAATAGAACCTTAGATGATCAGTCAATTTTTGCAACATATTGTGGGAGTCAAATATGCAAAACCTTCTAATTATTTAATTATGTAATTAAATTATTTAAATTAATGATAACAACATTGTTCATGAGTCTGGTTTGGAGCCATCTTGATGAAGTGGATAATGTGATATGAACTGGTTGTTTGATTATTTCATTTAGAAATCAATGTTAATGTCATCCACAATACCTGAAGTTGGGTGCCACCTTTGAAATCAAGTATGCTTGATGATCTAATTTCATAATTAAATTATTTAAATTGATGAATGGGTTTAATATGCAAGGTCATTTACATATGTGCATAATTATTTAAAGAAATGATTTTCTATTCCATGAAGAGTCCAGTCAAATTCCATCTTTGGTATTTCAGTATGCAATATTACTTTTTTTAAAAAATATTTTTTATTTTAAAGTAAATTTTATTTTTACCTCAAATAGGGTTATTCTCATCTATAATTCACATTGCTCAATGATTTATTTAACACCATCTTTTTTTTAACCAGAGAAATGCTCTGTGCATGAAAAATAATTCTGAGCTGTATATCTGTCTTACCATTTTCCTGTCTTTTACTCTTTCTTAATTTCATATGGATCACAGTTACCTCTCACTCAGTCTCTCCATCCCTGTCACTCTCCCACCCTTTCATGCACTCCAACCACCCTCCCCTCCCACCCCCCTTCTCAATGTGTAGGGTGATACCTCCTGTAGAAGACAACTAAATCTGTAAATTCATTTAGAGTAGGAACTAGGCCCTCCCTCCTGCCTCTACATTAAGGGAGTATCTGTCCATCAGGAATGTGCTCCCAATGTCCTTTTATGCAACAGAGATACATCCTGCTTCCACTGTCATAGGACCCTTAGACTGCCCAGGTCTTCTGAGACTCATATTCCAATCCTGAATCAGCAGCTATCAGTTTGGGGGTCCATCATCTCCCGCTTTCTCAGGTCAGATGACTCTGTGGCTTTCCATAGCCTGGTCAGGTCCTCCCTCTCTGTATCTGGTTTCCAGTTCGGCTGAGTATTTAGCTGTGGGTGTTTGCTTCTGTTTCCATCAGCTACTAGATGAGATCTCTGAGATTGTTGATAAATTAGTCATCAAACTCATTATCAGGGAAAGGAATTCATGGTAGCCTTTCCACTGTTCCTCAAATTTTTAGTTGGGATCAGTCTTGTAGGTCTATGAACATTTCTTTTGACTCAGATTTCTCTTCACACTTATAATGGCTCCATCTTTTATGGTGTGTTTCTCTCTCTCTCTCTCTCTCTCTCTCTCTCTCTCTCTCTCTCTCTCTCTCTCTCTCTCTCTCTCTCTGTCTCTGTCTCTCTGTCTGTGTGTGTCTCATCTATTCCTCACCTTACTCAATCTTCCTAGTCCAACGTGCTTTGCTCTCCCTTCCTTGTCTTTCTCCTAAAACCCTCTCTATGCACTATACCCCACTCCCAATATGCTCAGTATATTACATCACTTTCCCCTTCTGTGGGGGACCTTGTATGAATCTCTTAAAATCCTACGTTTATATTAGTTTATCTGGTGGTATAAATTATATACTGGTGATACTTTTCTCCAAGGCTCAAGTTCATATATGAGTGAGTACATACTAAGTTCCTCATTTTGTGATTGCTTACCTCATTGAGGACAGTTTCTTCAAGTTCCATCCATTTTCCATCAAATTTAGAGATTCCATCTTTTTTTTCTGCAGAGTAGTATTCTTTGTGTAAATGTGCCACATGTTCTTTATCCATTCTTTAGTTGAGGGTCCTCCAGGTTGCCTCCAGGTTCTTGATATTAAAAATAATGCTGCTATGGACATAGTTCAGCACATGTCTCTTTTGCATGGATGGTGATTATTTGAGTATATACCTAAGAGTGGAATGGTTGGGTCCTGTGGTAGACCGATTCCTGTTTTCCCAAGGAACCATCATACTGATCTACAAAATGGCTGTATGAGTTTACACTCCTACCAGCAGTGTAAGTGTGTTCCCCTTTCTCCATATCCTTTCCAGCTTAAGTTGTCATTGTGTGTTTCAAATTTTAGCCATTCTGGTAAATTAAAGATGTTATCTCAGAGGGGTTTTCATTTATATTTCCCTGCTAGTTAATGATGGTAAGAACTTTCTTAAGTGTCTTTCAGCCTTTCTGATTTCTTCTGAGAAATCTCTCTTCAGTTCTGTACCCCATTTTTAATATGGTTATTTGGTATTTTTTGACTATTTTCATGAGTTCTTTGTGTATTTTGGAGATCATCCCTCTGTCAGATGTAGGGTTAGTAAAAATCTTTTCCCAGTCTTTGGGCTGTCGTTTGGTCTTGTCATCTGTGTCCTTGGCCTTACAGAAAGAAGCTTCTCAGTTTGAGGAAGTCCCATTTACTAATTGCCAATATCAGTGTCTGTGCTACTGGAATTATGTTCAGAAAGAAGTCTTCTGCAACAAATTTTTCAAGGGTACCTAATACTTACATTTCTAAGAGGTTCATTGTGGCTGGATTTATGTTGAAGTCTTTGATCCATTTGGATTTGAGTTTTGTGCATGATGAAAGACATGGGTCTAACTGCAGTCTTCTACAAACCACTGTCCCGTTGTGCCAGCTCCATTTGTTAAAGATGGTTTCCTCCTCCCATTGTATACTTTCATCTGTTTTGTCAAAAGTCAGGTATTCTTAAGTGTGTGGGTTAATATCACGATTTTCTATTTGATTCCATTGTTCTACTTGTATTCTTTTTTTTTTTTGGTGCCACTACCAGGCTGTTTTCAATACAATAGCTATATAGTAGATCTTAAACAATGGTGATGCCTCCTGAAATTACTTTAAGTTAGAAGGTTGTTTTGGCTCTCCTGGGACTTTTGATTTTCCATATAATGTTTACTATTATCCTTTCAAGGGCAGTGAAAATTTGTGATGGGATTTTAATGGCGATTGCATTGAATCTGTAGATTGCATTGGCAAGATTTTCATTTTTATTACATTTATCCTACATATCCAAAAGCATGTGTGATCTCTCAGTTTTCTGCTATTTTCTTTAATTTCTTTCTTTAAAGTCACAAAGTTCTTGATAGTTAATTTACTTGTGTGTTAAGCGTTACCCCAAGGTACTTTATGTGGTTTGTGGCTATTGCAAAACGTAATGTTTCTGTGATAATTTTTTCTCAGCACCTTTGTCATCTGTATATAGTAGTGCTGATTTTGAGAATTAATATTTTATCCAGGTACTTTGCTAAAGGTGTTTTCAGTGGCAGGAGTTCCATTTTAATGTTTTTTTTTCCTGTGGCTAATGTAAACTATTTTATAATCTGCAAATAGTGACAGTTTGCCTTCATCCTTTCCAGTTTATATGCACTTGATATGCTTTTGTTGTCTTATTCCTTTAGCTAGAACTTCAAGTACAAGTTCAAGTACAATATTGAATAAAATGGAGAGAGAGGGCAGCCTTGCCTTGTTTCTGATTTTTGAGGAATCACCTTAACCTTCTATCCATTCAGTTTGTTGTTGCCTATTGTTTTACTGTATATTGCGTTGTATTATTATTATTATTATTATTATTATTATTATTATTATTATTATTTTCCTGTTATCCCTGTTCTCTCCAGGACCTTTATCATAAAAGGGTGTTGAATTGTGTAAAAGTCCTTTTCAGCATCTAGTGAGATGATCATGTGGTTTTTTCTTTTTCAGTTTGTTTATATGATGGATCACAGTGATAGATTTCCATATGTTGAACCATCCTGCAACCCAGGGATGAAGCCTATTTGTCATGGTGGATGATATATATCCTCACATTGTTTGATTGTTTAAATTAATGATTAGGTCATCCTTCATGACTCATGTCTGCCAATTTTTCCTTGTTTGTTAAATGCCATATCACCTATTGACTTATTGTGAGAGTTAGCAATTACTGTCTTATTTATTTAAATGATTATTGATTGCATTACTGCTTCAGTTATCTGTTATGAATAAGTTTATGGATTTGGTAGTTGCAGCCATTGATGTAGAAGATTCTGAATGCCGCATACATCACCCAGATTGCTAGGGATGCTGGATGATTGAGTCCAGACGATTCCATTGTGCCCATCATGAAGACGTACAAGGACTCCCCCCAAGGTAAGCATTGTGCTTGGGATCTTTGCCTCCATGCTCTTCCTCCACATTCCTTCTCATATTGATTGTGCTCTACTATGAGAAGGAGAAGCAATAGCACAAGTGGTGCAAGACCATCACAGAGACCGCACAAGGGATGTTATCCTAGAAAATGGATGAGCTGGTCTTTCTTACCTCTGCTGGTGACAGGAAAAAACTTGCTTGTAACATAATGGCATCCAATACAGACCAACAATCTTAATACTTCAGTAAAGCTTTAAAAGGATTTTAGAAACAAAAGAACAGAAACAATCAAGAATTCTTGGTAACAGCATTTTTCTCAGTTGGACTTTGTTTTGCTAGAGACAAGCAGAAATTTTGCAGCTCGTTTAAGGGAGGTTTCCTGAATCAGAATAAGCAGCAAATATCAGCAGGGCTTATAAGAAGTTCTGCTAACAATTTATTGGTGTGTATCAGAGCTGGCAATGGCAGTGACCACATCTCCTAGCCAGAAGCATGCTGCTGGATGGCAGCATAGACCAAGGCAAGTGAGCACAACACTCAGTGCTGGTGGTAATATAGCCGCTGCAATCTTGGATAGACTGTAGCTGAAACAACTGTGGCTTTCATTTTTGCAGTGTTGTTGTTTACTAGATAAAAGACTTATGGCCAGAAAAAGATAAAGCTTTACAAAAAATACAGATTCCAGTTAAGAAAAACTGTTAAATGTTTACAGTGTATTTGAAAATATATGTAGGCTTAGGAGAGAAAGAGAAAGAGGATACAATGGTTTAAGAAAAAGAAAAAAGGAAGTAGAGTAACTGGTTGTGGTAGCACACACCTTTAATTCCAGCACTCAGGAGACACCGGCAAGCAGATCTCTGTGATTTCAAAGTAAACCTGATATACAGAGTGAATTCCAGGACAGATACAAGTTACACAGAGAAACCCTGTCTCAAAAAATGACAAAAATGGAAGTAAAAGAAATAGAGTAATAAGAATACCACTTAAAGATGGAGAGAATCTGGATACTGTACTGCATTATATTGTCTTTGTATTGTTTGACTGCTGAAGAAATAACAACTGTTAAAACAAATGCTGCTGGATCAATTCAATTTATATATTTTAAAAAAATGCTTTGACTTCAAATATATATGTCTAAAGACAAGTTACTGGGGAAAATGATTTCTATTTTTGTTTCCACAGAAAGTGAAAAGCTGTGGATTCCTTTCAGACTAATGTGGTTTGTTCAAGCCAGACCCCCTGAAACAGTGTTCCAGGTGATACAACATTCAAACAGTTGGGACAAGGGAGCTTTGCAACTACAGCCGGGATTTCTGCATCTTCTTAAGATCTCCATGACAGCGTCCCCTACCATCAGAAAGTAGTTTGGAAAGAACGACGCCCAAATTTCCAAATATTGTTTATAAATGTTTGTATTATTTAAATGGGCTTGGTTTTAAATGGTTAATGATCACACCCAGACTCCTTTTAAAGGTAAAATGGGGATTATGGTATAGATATGAATACTTTGTTTTGGAATGGATTTTCATTTATTGATACAAATTTAAGGTCAATTATGTGATAAATATATTTCTTCTTTTGTATTGTGCTTATATAATTGAGAAATATAATGTATAATTTAGTACAGAATATAGATAGTTAACAATAATAGTCAAAATTTAGAGTAAAGTTAGGTTTCATGATGTATTTGAGATTGATGGGCATTCTTCAAACCTTTCAAAGAATTACAGAATATGGCATTTAAAATTGTTTAGGGATTTTCTTGATAGTGAGGCACAACTGCTCCTGACAACACCACCTGCATCAGAAAGGAAGATGGACATTAACAAAACATGTTATGGAGTTTACTTTCAATATTGCAAGACTAGCCATTTGGACAAGATTCTGCCTGTCTGGAATTTTTGACTTTATGTTGAATAAACTGCACATGCAAGACCCACAGGAAAGTGACTGCTGATACAAGATGGACAGTGCTACAGGGTTCTTGCCTCATGGAAGGCTCTGCCAGACATTCTGCAGGACACAGAGAAAAGTGACTACAAACTGCCAATACAGGTGAACTGTTTAAAGTTTCCTGCTTTGCTGAGGAGTCGGCCAGACACACTGGCCTATAGGCTGAACGTAGAACAGTACAGAATAACTTTGGGTGACTGACCAGGCAAGATGTCTCTGCCATTCTAGAGTTTATGTATTATTCTTCTCTGGTCTTTAATGTAGTTGAAGGCAGATAATTATGGTTATAGTTTTCTTTAGTTATGATTAAAGATAAGTTGCATATGGACTTTAGACTCACAAAGATAGGGTAGATGATGGAATATTTTCTTAAATCTTACTCAATAGAATGGACAAAATTTTGTTAACTGTGATTATTATTTGATAACTGTTGTGTGATATACTTTGCTATTTTAAGGTTAAAACCCTTCTTTTTATTTTAGACAGAAAAGAGATGATTGGAGATGTCATTCTGTAAGTATGTTTCTTGTAATGGTTAATGAATAAAGCACTGTTGGCCAATAGGAAAGGAAGATAGGTGGGACTAGGAGAAGAGGAGATGAGAGGAAGTCATAAGGAATCAACATGAAGAGACTGGAGAGAGCAGAATGCCGGCCCTCTCTACAGTAAGATGAGACCACGTGGAAATACTTAGATTAAGAAAATGCATTAATAATTAAGACAGAGTTAGCCAATAAGATATTAGTACCTGGACAACAGCATTATTTCAAATACAGAGTCTCAGTGTGCTATTGTGGGCTGGCATGGCGATGGGACAAAAACAGCAGGGAAAAACATGCATGTAACCCATTAGAGTTAAACTCCTGTCCAATTATTCCGCAGTATGGTCTAATAAATTGATAAAACCTTTGGTGAAAGAATCTAACAATGGAAAACTCACCTTTTGTTGGAAAACTGTGAGCCTTTTTTATTTTCTTAATCCACGGGTATGCTTCTTAGGGAAGATGACATTCATCAACGAAAGTCTTTGATCTGTTTTTCCACAAACTATATTCCCTGACATCTTGAATTGTGTAATGGAATAGCTTCAGGCCAACTTCCACAGATTTGGCCACATAGACTGTCATTAAAGGATGTATGGGGCAGAACATGGGAGACAAAAATTGCCAGGCAACAGTTATGATCTAACATTCAGTCACATTCTGGTAATACTTCTACATTCTTAAGTAACCAATCATCATGGGCTTCCATTATATCCTCACCGATTTTCCCCCAAAACTGCAAGGCTCTTTTTCAGTTATATTTATTTTTGATTATTCTATCAAACAAGTACATGGCCATGGAATTTCTACACATGAAAGTGAAAGCATCATTATACCATTCAATTATATTAAAGAGTATTCAATCATATTTCCTATGCTAAAATTTTCATTTCCTGAATGGCGACAATAACAATCTTGTGCTGTGGTTTAATCCATTTTTATTTACTGAAATGAAAATAAGGTTCTCTTTATATTCTTATAGTTAGAAAACCTTGACCTCATGGTATAGTTGCAAATATGTGGAGACAGTAGGTAAGTGAATAGTTGTTACAATGCACAGAACCACACAGGGAAAAATAAATGCACTCATTCACAGACACATAGACAGACATACACACAAACTCTCTTCTCCAAAATATACAAAGAACTCAAGAAACTATTCAACAAAACAGCAAATAACCGTATTAAAAATGGGGTACAAAATTGAAGAAAGCATTCTCAATAGAGGAAATCGAAAAGGCTGACTGTTAAGAAAGTGATCAACAACCTTAGCTATCAGGGAAATACAAATCAAAACAACCTTTAGATACCATCTTACAACTACCAGATGGCTAAAATTAGATACACCAATGAAAATTTATGCTAGAGAGAATGTGGAGAAAAGTGAACACACCCTCACTGCTGTTAGAGTGATAGAAAAATGATAGAGAAAAATCCATCCACAGAAGGCTTTAGCTCACCAGTCAGCATGCAAAAACAGGATGCCAAACAACAACAACAACAACAACAAACACCTAAAACTGAACACAAAAGTCTTCACCACTCATCTCATTTCCTTTATCATTGTAACTATCCAGTTTCATATATACCTTATCCTCTACCTGTGTATCCGTCTATTCCTGGCTACTATTTACACTTACATCAATGGTAGCCAGTGAAATTAGGTCTTTCTGAATTTTGATGATAATTCATAGTCAGTAGGGAAATGCTTTTCTGTTTCCAATGGACTGCCATTCTCCCATGAACATCGAAATTTTACAGGGGCCATCCTCCACACAGATTAAATCTTACAAAATGGCCCAAGATGAAGACCAACTCCTTGCCTCCTTCAGCCACCCTGTCTATTTTTTGCAACTTTGTCTTTCAACCAGCATCGGAGAAGCATCTTTTCTGAGGCTATTAAAGGAGTGCTCTGAAGGTGTCCAGTAGAGATGTGTGAGGAACTCTGAATTCTTTGATGTACTTGTCTATCTACTACTAAGGAGGGTACTGCCACCTTTTATAAGATTCCTACAAAATATACTCAGCCACCAAGCCACAACTATAGGCTACACACAGAGAGAGAGAGAGAGAGAGAGAGAGAGAGAGAGAGAGAGAGAGAGAGAGAGAGAGAGAGAGAGAGAGAGAGGAGAGAGAGAGAAAGAGAGAGAGAGGAGAGAGAGAGAGAGACATGTTCTGATACCCCAGATAGTTCCATGTTTTAATTTAAGTAATTTTTCTATGTATTATTACCATTGGCATGATACCTGGACATAATAGTGCGGGACAACTGGCTTTAAATCTTCAATTTTGGGTGTTCTTCCCAAGTTTAAGGCAAGGTGAGATTTTTTGGAAAACTCAGGTCATGCCATCTACATGGGTGCCTGACATCAGAGAGGAAACTTATTGGTGAGGTAGGGAAAAGGTATCCTGGCATGGTCTGGATGTTACCTACAGGTCAATCTGGCATCTTTTACATTCCCTTATGTCCACACTTTACTCTGATGCTTCTCCTAAGATTCATCCTTACCCAATACCCATTTAACTCCGTGTCAGGTTGCCTATGATCAAGAGGGTGATGCATCTCAGACCCTTTCAAAAGGTCTCTGGTAGTTCTCTGAATAATTTTTAACAGGTCTCAGTCATTGAAATACACCAAATCTAGGAGTAATCTATGTGTAAAAATCCTAAAGGAGAGTCAGACAAATATCTTGGAAGATGAGGAGAATGGGATATGGATCACAGGAATCTGTCCACCATAACTAGGTGTCCCTGAATCAGTGAATATAGGCCAGAAATATTTGGCACTGAGTATGTTTTCCAATAGTTGGTAGGGGTGCTGCTGGAGATGTTCAGGAAAAAGATTGAGGGGTCAGGTAGTACTCAGCTTAAGCTGTACACAGGGGGATGTGCAATTCCCCACATCAGGACATATGTAGCCCATGAGGCAGTGTCATTGTATACATGTCCCCTGATGCTTCCTAATATGGCCACACTAGACCCAGGGAACTGCCTTTCCTGTGCACAGCAAGCCAAGCCCAGACTTTTGCACCTGGATCCAGCTTCCTAGAAGTACACTGCTGTGCCAAGGAGAAGGCAGGAGACCTGCTTATGTCCACCACTGACTTCCTAGACAGCCTATATGCATGACAGAGAAATACCAGAACATGCTGAAATATTCTGCAAGTACAAAATCTTTGATGGCAGTAGTGCACCAAGAATGAAAGCTTTCAAAGGATATTGGTATACACTTCCTCAGCCATTTCCAAAACAAAAACAACAACAACAAAACTGACTATCAAGAATCCTTTTGCATCATACTCCGAAATAGCCACCAATCAATGAAGGCTTTCCAGAAATGGAACACATGCACTGCTGCATGGAAAGCACCTTTAGTGAAGCCTACAGAAACCTCATGCCAGTGTGTAGGATAATGCAGCAGCTTAACAACAAAGCTCATGGACTTGGATACTGGGGCAGATGTGATGCCCCTAGCTGCCCAGTGAAGTTATTCTGAAGGCCCCTCGTCTCAAACAACTGAGATCTAGAAGCTATCTACATAAACATGGAAGTCCACAAGCACCTCAGCTCCCAGGATGGCCTTTGGTCTGCTATATCATTGCAAGATGGGGAAAACCAAACTTCACAGTCATAAGTGACAGCCAAGAAATGGGCTCGAGGCTGACTTGAGGCAGGTAAGGAAGCATGGTTGCAATATCCAAGAGCACAGGATATATAACAAGTTGTACAAGTGACATTTGGTGAGGACAACCCACCTCAATTGGGATCTTTGTTCAGCACTGGCTTCCAAGCTGGTAGAAGGCTAGTCTAGGATGGACACAAGCCAAAATTCAGGCAGATTTGGACACTCAACAGGGATCCAGTTTCCTTATGTACATTATTAGAAAGGAGAATGGCCACTAGAACTTTTGGTCTTCATTCCCATGGTACCCTTCCATCAGTGTCCAGGTGGAATGCTGTCCCCAAATGATCTGCAGCAGAAAACACCATGATGCTTGGTACATCCATGTTCTCATCCTAGGAAGCAGAATTTCCCTTCCCTGTATGTGGACAGAAGGACACATTCAAAGAATAAACATTCAATCTCACCTGCCCCCTTGACTACCAGGGGTTGGGTCATAATCCCTGACCTAATTATCTCCTAGGCATAACCAGGCAACCATTATTAGATACTTTCAGGTCTGTTATAATCTATCTCCTGTCCACACCTTCCCACTCTACACCCTTCACCAGACACTAGTTAGAGAATTTTTCTTTTCTTTCTGCAAAGTCCACAAGACACCCTCATAAATGGGGATTTCTGTATCTCATGTAGAAATCCACCTATCTGTGTCCTGACATCAGCACAAGAGATTCAAGTGGTCTGGGAAATGCAAACTAGACACCTAAGGCACATACAGAATTCATGGTTGTTACAAAAGTTTAGAGCATATAACCTCCCCTGCCCTGCACAGGGACTTCTCACAAAATGCCAGGTGTCCCCAAAGGATGCCCTCAAGGTGCTTTCATCCTTCTGCTTCATGACACCAATTTAAATGACATGTAAAAGAAAAAAGTGTCCATAGACAGAATGGGTCCACACATCAACCTGCATTAAAAACCATCCTACACCAAAACACTGAAACTTCAAACTCTGCTCTCTCTTGCCTTGTATGTGTCTACTTTCATATCTACCTCTTCCAATATCTGTGTTTCCCTCCCTGGCTCCTATATATACACCTATCCATGGCATTTAGTGAAGCTAGGCCTGTCTGAACCCAGATGATACACAATATTCAGTAAGGAAATGCTTTTCACTACACAACAGAGAACCAGTCTGCTATGACCATCAATAGAACTCAGAGTCCTACCTTCACACTGTTGATATCTTCTAGCATGACTGCTAGATGAAGATCACCCAGACTCCTGGAGACATCCTTGCCTAATCTCTTCTGATTCTCTTTCTCTACAAAGCTTCCTGAGGACATCTGCTTTAAGATAACAAAAGAAACTCTGTGGGTAGATTGGGTGGGGATAAGTGAAGAACTGAGTTCTCAGATATGCCAGGCATTACACAGACACAAATGATCTCTCTCTCTCTCTCTGTCTCTCTCTCTGTCTCTCTCTCTCTCTCTCTCTCTCTCTCTCTCTCTCTCTCTCTCTCTCTCTCTCTCTCTCTCTCTCTCATTGTGTGTGTGTGTGTGTCTCAGGAGGGCATATTTTGCAAATGGATGATGGATTCCAGAAGAGGTCAGGGTCCCACCTAGAGGAAGCGTCATTATCTGTCCAAGCCAATTGTGGAGCATGGCAGTCACAGGGGGCACTGTGCAACTCTTCCTCCACACCCTGGATGCCCTCCACTATGAGAAGAACAAGCAACAGCATCAGAGACATTCACAGTATCATAGAGGTTGCTAAGGCAGCATTGCTTGAGATGACATCACAGAATATGAGGAGATATTTTCTCTTGGCTCTGAAGATGAAGGCACTCCCATCATTGCTACCCTATCCTCTGCTGCAATTGTCCTGATAACCACAGCTGACTCATCATGACTGCAGTATTATGGTGGAATGTCATGACAACACACCAATAGAGTTCATTAGAAACATTCTCTGTTCATCTGATTGTTAAATTACTGAATATTTAAAATAAGTGATGACTTTGTCCTTCATGGGTCGGTTCTGGTGCATCCTTTCAGGGCCTGATGATGCAAATTCATCCAGTTTTTAAAAAATTATTTACAAAAATTTTTAAATTATTTAATCATTTGATCATTAAAATATGTTATTATATAATCAGTAATTATATATTATATAATCAGTAATATCTGGATCTCCCAGTGTCTCTCATGCTCTGGTCAATGCTACTATCACAAATCATCTGCTATATCCATCTCAGAGCAGACATACCACTTATTGATGACTCCATCTTCATTTACATAATCAAATAAGTAAATAATTGGTTGATTCTACCTACTTTACTTTAACAAGATTAAACCATACTCCAGTGATTTTCAAGGATATAATTCTTAGTTAATTCAATAATGCCACACAATTAACTTCCAGGGAGAACTTGGTCAGACTCCAGTCATGAAAGACAACTTTATCATAAATTTATATAATTAATATATAACTTAAATTGATTGAATAATGAATTGGTGTTGTAAACTTAAAACCCACATGGTTGAGTCAGACTGAACACTTCCTGGAATAATAAAGTGCTTAAACAATTAAATATATAAATGGTTAGATGGCCTTGTGCATTAACTACCACAAGGTAGCACCAAACTCCAAGTATCATGGATAATGTAATGATCATGGATTAAATGACAAAATAACCAAATATCGAGATAATTTCACATCATCAACTCTCCCAATCTGACTCCAAACCTGACTTATGGTCTGTAACATCATTGACAGTTTAAATAATTTAATTACATAAGTACATGTTCTGACATACTTGATCCCACAAGGTGGAACTAAACTCCAATGATCTTTGATTACTTAATGATCTAATATTATAATTAAATAAATATATCATCATATGATATAATTATCTGTCACTTTTGATTTCAATAAGGAGTCCCCAAACTCCATATATCATAGAACAAATAATGATAGATTTTAATAATTGAATGATTATACAATTAAATAATTGGATGATGTTTTATATTTGACTCTTATAAGACTCTGGAAATATCAGCATATCTTTGATTATTTAATCATAGATTTGAACAATAAAATGCATGATTAATGAGATAATGTCTAATAATACCTGGGGAGATAACTAAATGATATCTTCAATGATTTAAATAATTAAATGAAATGGCATGCCACAATTAATGCCATCAAGGTAGATTCAGACTCCAGTCATACTCAAGTAGGTATAGGCAGATTTGAATAATGAAATAATCAGATGCTTAGATGGTCGGGCACCCTTGACTCTCACAAGGTGGCACCAAACTTCAGTGATCACAGATTACCTAATTAACCATTTTAATAATTAAATGATTAAATATTTAAATAGTTGGACTTTTTTGCATCATCAAATCCTGGGAGGACATGCCAGACCTGAAGAAGTACACTGTCATCATGGATTTTAAAAATGCATTAATTTTATAATCAGATAATCAGACTGTCTTGCCTGATGATCTCTGTCATGCTGACATCACCATGAATCTTTGAGTCTCTATTGTAGTGCTGCAGGGGATGGGGTGATGGGGTAGCAATAGTGGCTACAAAGTTGGTACCAGCTGCAGAGATGGTAGGAGCAGGGGTGTTACCAGCAGTGCTGAGAGAGGGCATCTCATCCACGTTCTGGGAAATTATTCCTTGGGAGGCCTTTATGATGGTGTCACACCTCTTGTGTCACTGTTTCTACTTCTGATAGTAGAGCACAATGAATGTGAGGATATGAAGGAAAATCAGGTAGGCAAAGACAGCCATGCTCATTTTTTTTGGAGTACCTGTACTTGTTCCCAGTGGGCACAACAGAATCTTCTGCACTCAATATTACAGCATTCATAGCACTCGGGGGAATACATATGGCATTCAAAGTCTGCTCTGTTAATGGATGCAACTTGCAAATCCCTAAATTTGTCGCTGTTAGATTACTGCATCCAAACCACAATCAAAGATGTCATCATTATTTAAATAATTGAATTAGTCCATAATTGCTAACTCTTACAATAAATAAATAGGTGATGTGGCATTTATCTGCAGGGAAGAATGGCCAGATTCCAGGTCTAATGGATGACATCATCATTGATTTAAAAAATTATTCCAAAAATGTGATGATATTGCATACTTAGCTTCCATAGATAGAACTTGGCTAGACTCTTCATGGAACAGAGGATGATTTATTTTAATAATTATACAAATACTTAGATGATTGTGCATATTAACTCCTATTGTCAATTTAATTAATTTTATTATATAATTAGATGATCTGGCATTCTTGATACCACAATGTAGCACCAAACTGAAGGTATCATGGATGACATAATCATTGTTTTACATAACTAAATAATCACATAACGAGATGATATCACATCAACCACTTCCCCAAGGTAGGACTCCTGAACAATGTTGTCATCATTGATTTAAATTATTTGATTTTATAATTATGAAATTACATGGACTTGCATACTTGACTCCCACAACATGGTACAACAGTCCACTGATCATTGATATTCTAATGTTGTATTTTAATAATTGAATAATTACATGAACAGAGGATGAGTTTGTCTGCCACATTTGACACCCACAAGTTGTCTCTCACTTGAGCTCCATAATATTGTGACAAACTCCATGGATCATCTACTATTTTACCACAGATTTGAGTAGTAAAATGTGTAAATGATTAAATGTAATTTTGTATTCAGGGTTTAAGAGGATATCAGATAGTTGATGTTGGGTAGCATCCATATTAGAGATGAACTGCTATCCATATATCCCTTTGTCTAGTCTAAGAAATGGTTTAACACCTTCCTGAAGGAAGGCAACAATGGAAAACTCACCATTTGTTGAATAATTGTGAGTCTTTTTATCTACTTAATTCATAGTTTTAAATCTTAGGGTATTCATCCACAAAAGTCTGAACTGATTATCCAGAGATTATATTCCCTAATTTTAGGTAATATTAAGCTGTGGAGCAACTTTCAGGGATTTTAGCATGATCAATTTCCACAACTTCTGTCATTAAAAGTTTTATGAGATACTTATCTTGGGAGACTAGAATAATTAAATTAAATTAAAACCATTAATTTTGAGGGAAAGTACAGACCATTGATTGGTAATACTTGTTTGTTTTAAATTTGGTTTTGTCAGAGGTATTGTGAGTATATTTTGTGTGTGCGGTGTGTGTGTGTGTGTGTGCATGCATGTGGTGTCTGTAGTTGTGTCTTGGTGGCTGAGTATATTTTGTTCAAATATTATAAAAGGTGGCAGTACCTTAAATATTAGTGGTCAGTCTGACAAAATGTACCCACACATGATGGGAGATGTTATCCTGTAAATATGTTTCTCATACTTGTTAGTAAAGCACCATTGGGCCAATGAGATAGCAACATAGGCGGGGCTAGTAGACAAGGAAGAAAGAGGAAGTGGGAAGGAGGAGTCGAGATGTAGCCCGGGGAAAAAGCAGGATGCCTGCCGCAGCTCCCTGATAAGATGACCATGTGAAAATACTTAGATAAGTAGAAATGGATTAATAATTAAGACAGAGCTAGCCCATTACCAATAATGGTAACTGGCCAACAGAATTGTATCAAATACAGAGTCTCTGAGTGTTATTTGGGGCTGGTGTGGCTATGGGCCCAGACTGGTGGCAGGTGGGGGTGGGCTAGCAGGCTGGCGCCTGCGGGAAGAACCAGCCTTAACATATAGTTTCAGAAGTAGGAACAACCTGCTGTAACATAATGGTGTCAGAACTGGGATTGAGAACTTTCACTTAAAACATAACAAAAGCTTAAAAATACTTTTTAGAAACAAGGGAACAGAGACCAGCAAGACTTCTTGGTAGCAGCATTTTTTCGGTTAGATTTGTTTTGCTGTAGACAGAGATTTGTGCTGCTCCTTTAAGGGAGGTTTTCAAAAATTAGCATAAGCAACAAAAAGCCACCTTGCTTTTAAAGAGCTCTGCTAACAATTCATTGGTGTGTACGACAGCTGCAATGAATGTTTACACTGTGTTTTAAAAAATACGCTGGCTTGGGAGAGAAAAAGAAACAAGTACATACAAAATTCAAAAAAAAAATTTGGTTTAAAAAATAAAATAGAATGGATGGATGTGGTGGTGCATGCCATTAATCCCAGCACTCAGCAGACAGAGGCAAACAGATCTCTGGGATTTCAAAGTAAACCTGGTATGCACAGAATTCCAGGACAGATAAAAGTTACACAGAGAAACCCTGTCTCAAAATACGTAAAAATAGTAGTAGAATAAATAGAGTAATATAAAAGCCACATAAAAATGGAAAGCACAGAGAAATTTTGGATACTATATGCGATTGTGTTTTCTTTAAATTATTTAATTGCTGAGAAAATAACAAATACTCATAAAAGAAATGCTGCTGGATTAATTCAATTTATATATTTTAAAAATGCTTTGACTAAAAAATTTAAGCCTAAGGACAAGTTCCTGGGGAAAAGGATTTCTATTTTTGTTTCCACAGAAAATGAAAAGCTATGGATTCTTTCCAGACTTATGTGGTTTGATCAAGCCAGACACCCTGAAACAATGCCCCAGATGATCCAACATTCAAAGCAGTTGATACAAAGCCTTGCAGACTACAGCCAAGATTTCTGTGTCTTCTTTGGACCCCCATGACAGTGCCCTCTACCAGCAGGAAGTAGTTTGGAAAAAACAACGCCCAAATTCCAAAATATTGTTTATAAATGTTTGTTTTCATTTAAATGGACTTGGTTATAAATGGCTATAACCACAAACAATCTTTTTAAAGGTAGAAAGGGAATAATGGTATAGATATGAATACTTTGCTTTGGAATGGATTTTCTTTTATTGATACACTTTAAGGTCAATTTTGTGATATGTATTTTTCTCCTCTTGTTTAGGTATTGTGTTTATATAACTCATTGGAAAATGTAATGTATAATTTAGTACAGATTAGAGAGTTACCTATGATAGTCAAGCTTGGAGTTAGTTAGGTTTCCTAGATAGATAGAGATGAATTTGAGATGAATAAGCATTCTTCAAACCTTTCAAAGACCTACAGAATATGGCATTTAAAATGGTTTAGGGTTTTTCTTGACAATGAGGCACAACTGCTCCTTGTAACACCACCTGCATCAAAAAGGAAGATGGGCATTGAAGAAACTCGTTATGAAGTTTGCTTCTAATATGGCAAGACTGGCCATTTGGGCAAGGTACTGCTCTTCTGGACTGTTTGACTTTATGTTGTAGAAACTGGACATGCAGGGCCCACAAAAAAGATGACTGCTGATGCAAGATGGACATTGCTACAGGATTCCTGCTTCATGGAAGAGTCCGCCAGACAGCCAGACAGTCTACAGGACACAGAGAAAAGTGACTGACATACTGGCAATACAGGTGGACAGTTTAAAGTTTCCTGCTTGGTTGAGGTGACTGGACACACACTATGGCCTATGGGCTGAAGATGGAACATTACAGAAGAACTTCGGGTGACTGACCAGGCAATGAGTTGTCTCTGTCATTTCTAGAGTTTATATATTACCCTTCTGTGGTCTTTGATGGAGTTGAAGACAGGTAGTTATGATTATAGTTTTCCTTAGTTAGGATTAAAGATAAGTTATATATAGGACTTAGACTCACAAAGAGAGGATAGATGATATTTTCTTTAAGTCTTACAAAATGTCAATGGACTAAATATTGTTAACTGTGATTCTTATTTGATAACTGTTGAATGGTATATTTTGCTATGTTAAGTTTAAACCCCTTCTTTTACTTTAGACAGAAAAGAGGAGATGATGGGAGATGTTATTCTATATATATGTTTCTCACACTGGTTAATAAAGCTCTGTGGCCAATGAGATAGCAAGATAGGCAGGGCTAGGAGATCAGGAGGAGGAAAGAGAAAGTAGTAGGGAGGAGTCGAGATGTAGCCCAGGGAAGAAGCAGGATGCCTCCTGCGGCTCCCTGATAAGACGACCACGTGGAAATACTTAGTATTAGTAGAAATTCGTTAATAATTAAGACAGAGCTAGCCCATAAACAGTAATGGTAATTGGCCAACAGGATTGTATCAAATACAGGGTCTCATAGTGTTATTTGGGGCACACGTGGCTGTGGGACCATGGCGGCAGGACCCGCTGCAGCCGGCGGGAACAACCTGCCGTAACACACACATCTCTGATGGACACCTCTGAGCACACCCTTAGTACCGTCAGAACAGATGCTTCCAAGAGGCTGATGGAAATGCAGAATTCCAAGAGATTAGACAGGGTTGTCCCCGAAGGCCCGGAGGTTGTATTCTTCTTGGAGCCATCTTAGGGATCTCTTCGTTGTGGAGTGTGGCCTCTGTAGTCTTTCCATGTTCACTGGGGAATGTCAGTCTGTTGGGTAGAGAAAAGCATTTCCTACTAAATATGGAAAATCATCTGAATACAGAGAGACATAATTTCACTGGATGACAAGGCTGTGCATGTAAATAAGAGCCAGGGATACACAGATAGAGTATGATGTAGTTGTGAAACTGGAAATACACATGGATAGAGAATATGAGATGTGGGGTGAACCTGTGTGGTCGGCTTTAGGTGTTTTCTGTGGCTTGGTTTTAGCATGCAGACTGGTAGGCCAAACCATTCTATGTACAGACACTTTTTCCTGTTACATTGTTGTGAGATCCTGGCTGGAAAGCAGAAAGGCCACAGGGAGATGGGTGTCTAGGATCAGCGGTGCCTCAGAGCACTCTGATGCGATTAAACTGAACAGAGTAAAGCAACCTAGACCCTTAAGGGAAATAAGCAATTTGTAGATTGTCATACCAGTATGCCTACAGCACATAGCCACACACCATTAGCCACAGGTACATCAAACAAAATTCAATGTGTCCTCACATGATTCTCTCAAGTTGCCTTTATGTTTAAAGAGGATTCAGTAATTTCCATGTGTGAAGGTACGTTCAGGACTATGGGAAACAGGAGTTTCCTTAACATACTCTACTAGGAGGTAGAGCACATCAGGATGTGGAGGAAGACATTATGTGACACAGGTGATACATTTATTAAGATTTATTAAAGCCTGTCTAGACTAAAAACAGCAAAGCAACCATACTGGATATATTTAGAAGCTATGTGGTGGCAGTACCCATCTCTAGTACAAGGACATCAGGGTAACATCACATTTACAATAGTCACAAACATCATAACATAGCTTGAATTAATGCTTACCAAACAAGTTATAGATATATATAGCAAGCACTTTGTGTCTTTAAAGCTAGAAAATTAAAGAAGATACCAGAAAATAAAAAGATCTCCCATGCTCTTAGATAGATAGGATATACAGGTAAAATGGCAATCTTGTCAAGAGCAATCTACATACTCAATGCAATCCCCACTAAAATCCCTGCCCAATTCTTCACTGACCTTGAAAGAATAATACTCAACTTTACATGAAAAATCAAAAGACCCAGGATAGCAAATAAAAAACCTTGTACAACATTGGAAATTCTGAAGTCATCACCACCTTTGACCTTAAGCTCTACTACAAAGCTATAGTCCTGAAAAAAGCCTGGTATGGGCACAAAAATAGACAAGGTAGACCAATGGAATTGAATAAAAACCATGATATTAACCCACACACCTACAAACACCAGGTTTTTGACAAAAGTGCTAAAATTATACAATAGGAGGAGAAAAGCATCTTCAGCAAATTGTGCTGGCACAACTGGATGATATTGTGTAGAGTACAGCAGATAGACATCTATTACTATGCATGAAATTCAAGTTCAAATGAATCAAAGACCTCAACATATATCCAGCTACACTGAGTCTCTTACAAAAGAAAAGTGAGAGGTACCCTTGAATAAATTGCTACAGGAGACTGCTTCCTGAACATAACACCAGTAATACAGACACTGAGATCGACAATAAATGGGAACTCCTGAAACTGAAAAGTTTCTTTAAAGTAAAGGACACAGTTGTTTAGACAAAATGGAATCCCACAACATGGGAAAAGATTGTCACTAATCCTATATCTGACAGAGTACTGATCTTTAAAATATAAAAAGAACTCAAGAAACTAGTCCCCAAAACAACACATAACACTATTAAAAAAAATGGGAACAGAACTGAAGAGAGAAATCTCAGTAGAAGAAATAAAATAATGTTGGGACGCACTTAAAGTTTCAACATCCTTAGCTTTTGGGGAAATGCAAATCAAAACAACTTTGAGATACCATCTTACTCCCACTAGAATGGCTAAAATTAGAAACACAAATGTCATCTTTTGCTAGAGAGGATGGACAGAATTGGGACAGAATTGGTGGGAGTGCAAACTTTTATAGATTTTTCTAGATCAGTATGGTGATTCCTCAGTAAAATGTAAGTCTGTCTACCTCAGGACCTGGCAATCCTCTTCTTAGGCACATACCAAAATGATCTACATCCATCGAACAAAGATGCATGCTCAAATATGTTTGTAGTGGCATTATTTGAAATACCAAGAACCTGGAAGCAACTTAGATGCTCATCAACTGAAGATTGGATAAAGATGTGGCACATTTACACAATGGAATACTACTCTATAGGGGAAAAAGATGGAATTTTGAAATTCACAGGAAAATGGATGGAATTGAAGAAACCATCCTGAGTGAGATAAACCAGTCACAGAAAGAGAAACATGGTATGTGTTTACTGATATAACAATTTTAGACCTAGAGCAAAGGATCACCAGCATAGGGAAACTAGGAAACAAAGAGGATTCTAAGCGATTCATACAAGTTCCATCACAGAAGAGAAAAGAGAATTGATCTCCTGAGCCTATTGGGAGTGGTGGGGCAATGAATGGAGAGAGAGCTGGGAGAAAGTCAAGAGGAAGGAAGGAAAGTACATTGGACTAGGAACATTGAGTCAGGAGAGGAGTAGATGAGAAAAAAAGACAGAGAAAGACACTGAACAAGAGGGAGTACATAGTTTCTCTGAATTGACATCAGTACCTAATGTGTTATGAAATGCATTTCAAATGGACCTTATCTAGATGCAAAATTGATGAGTCTTCATTCAATGAAGAATATTGAATGGACTCCTGAATGAAATAACAAATGTAATATTATTACCCAAATTTGTCAATGTTGTCAGGACTAAGCTACTATCTCAGAGTTGTTTTTATTTGCATTTCATGATGGCTAAGGATGGTGAGCACTTTCTTAAGTGTCTTTCAGCCAATGTGTTTTCCTCTATTAGGTATTCTCTATTCACTACTGTACCCCAATTTTTTATAGAGTTATTTGGTGTTTGGTGACTAGTTTATTGTGTTCTTTGCATATTGTTGTGATGAGCCTTTGTCACATGTGTGATTGGTGAACTTCTTTTCCCAGTATGTGGGCTCCCTTTTGGTGTTGTTGACTATGTTCTTTGCCTTATAGAAGCCTCTCAGTATGTTGAGTTTTCTTTTATTAATTGTTGATCTCATTCAATGTCTGGTACTCGTGTTATGTTCAGGAAACAGTCTCCTTTACAAGTTTGTTCATGGGTACCTGTCATTTTCTCTTCTAAAAGTTTTTGTATGATTTTATTTATGTTGACGTATTTCATCCATTTGGACTTAGATTGTGTACATGACAATAGACATGGTTCTTTCTGCAATCTTCTACAAACCATCATCTACTTGTGCTAGTACCATTTAAAGTAAAATCATTTCTCCTTCCAACTGCCAAGATGAATCCAGAGAACCTTCAGATAATTCATCAAAAAATCAGGAAGAAGACAATGCTGCCCAGTCTCTTGATGAATAGAAAATATTATATGTGAGTTTCTTGCAAAGACAATAAGACAAAAAAGAGATCAAGGGGATACAAATTTAAAGGCAAGAAATGAAACTGTCATTATTTTCGATGATACGATACTTTACATATAGGATCCAAAAAAACTGTACTCAGTAATCTCTCCAGCTGATAAACACACTCAGCAAATTAGGAGGATACAAGAACATGAAAATGAAAAGATCTCCCATGCTCTTGGATAGGTAAGATAAACTGTAAAATATGGTAATCTTGCCAAAAGCAAACTACAGATGCAATGCAATCCCCACTAAAATCCCAGCACAATTCTTCACTGACTTTGAAAGGATAATACACAACTTTCTATGGAAAAACAAAAGACCCAGCATATGAAATAAAAAAACAGTACAACATTGAAAATTACTGAGTTATCACCACCTTTGACGTTAAGCTCTATAACAGAGATATAGTCCTGAAAACAGCCTAGTATTGGCACAAAAATACACAGGTAGACCAAACGAATTGAATCAAAACCATGATGTTAACCCACACACCTAAGAACACCTGGTTTTTGACAAAACTGCTAAAAGTATACAATAGGAGGAGGGAAGCATCTTCAGCAAATGAGGCTGTCACAACTTGATGATGATATGTAGAATGCAGCAGATAAACACGTCTATCACCATGCAAAAAAAAAAACTCAAGTTCAAATGAATCAAAAACCTCAACATTCATCTAGCCACACTGAGCCTCCTATAAATAAGTGTGAGGTACCCTTGAATAAATTGCTACAGGAGACTGCTTCCAGAACATGATACCAGTAGCACAGACAAGATATCAACAATAAGTAAATGAGCACTCCTCAAACTGAGAAGCTTCTCTAAGGCAAAGGACACAGTTGACAAGACCAAAAGGCATCCTACAACATGGGAAAATCCGTCACAATCCTACATCTGACAGAGAGCTGATCTTTAAAATATAAAAGAACTCAAGAAACTAGTCTCCAACACAACAAATAACCATTAAAAATGGGGAACAGAACTGAAGAGAGAATTCTCAGTAGAAGAAATAAAAAATGCTGAAATATGTTTAATAATTGCTATTTAAATATATTTAAATTAGCAAATCAAAACAACTTTGAGATAACATCTTATTCCAGCTAGAATGGCTAAAATTAGAAATATCAATGACAACTTGTGCTGGAGAGGGGTGGAGAAAGGTGAACACTCCTCCACTGTTGGTGGAAGTGCAAACTTGTACAGTTTTTTTTATATCAGTATGGTGAATCCTCAGCAAATTTTGAATCAGTATACCACAGGACCCAGCAATCCTCTACTTAGGAACATATCAAAATGATCTACATCCACGGAAAAATGGCATGTGCTTAAGTATGTTTGTAGTGTCATTATATGAAATAACAAGAAACAGGAAGAAACTTAGATGTCCCTCAACTGAAGATTGGATAAAGAAGATGTGGCATATTGAAACAATGAAACACTACTCTGTGGAGAAGGAGTGGAATCTTGGAATTTGCAGAAAAATGGAAGGAACTTGAAGAAACCCTCTCGAATGGAGTAACCCAGTCACAAAAAGAGGAACACGGTATGTATTCACTCGTATATGGATTTTAGACATAGAGCAAAGGATCACTAGACTATACTTCACACCACTAGAGAAACTATGATACAAAGAAGAGTCTAAGTGATTCATAAAAGATCCCTCACATAAGAGAAAAGGACTTGATTTCCTGGAGCATATTGGGAGTGGTGGGGCAGTGAGTGGAGAGAAAGCTAGGAAAAACACAAGAGAAAAGAAGGAAAGGAAAACACGTTGGACTAGCAAGATTCAGAGGAGGAGTAGATTAGAGAGAGAGTAAGAGAGAGAGAAGGAGAGAGAGAGAGAGAGAGAGAGAGAGAGAGAGAGAGAGAGAGAGAGAGAGAGAGAGAGAGAGAGAGGAGAGAGAAACCATGCAAGAGGGAGTCATTATAGGTTAGAAGAGAAAACTGACTCTAGAGAAATGTCCAGAGATCTACAAGACCGATCCCAATTAATAATTTGAGCAATGGTAAAAAAGGCTACCATAAATGCCCTTCCCTGATAATGAGTTTGATTACTAACTTACCCACAATTTCAGAGCCCTCATCTAGTAGATGATGGAAGCAGACGCAGACACCCAAAGCTAAACACTGAGCCAAACTGTAATACAGACGCAGAGAGGGAATACCTGACCAGGCTATAGAAGCCCACATAGACAGCTGAGCTTAACAAGGAGAAGCTAACGGGCCCCCAGAATGATACCTGTGTACCCAGCATTAGATCAACTCAAAACCCGGAAATATGGGTCTCAGTCAGAAGGCCTGGGCAGTCTAAGGATCCTTTGACAGAGGTAGTAGTATGTACACCTGTTACACAAAAGGATTTTTGGTTCACATTCCCGATGGAGGGATAATCCCTTAACGTAGAGGCAGCAGGGATATCCTAGTTCCTACTACAAACGACTTTACAGATTTAGTTGTGCCCTCCTAGAGGCATTACCCTACATGTGGTGCAGAATGGGAGGAGAGGGTGATCGAGTTGCGTAGGAGGGTGGGAGAGAGGGAGGGATGGAGAGAGGGGGCTAGAGGGAACTGTGATCCATATGTAAAATAACTAAAAAAAGACAGGATACCAGTAAGTGAGAGATATACAGCTCAGAATTATTTTTCATGCTCAGAGATGTCTCTGAAAAAAAGATAATGCTTAATAAATCTTTGAGCAATGTGAATGACAGAGGTGAATAAAGCTATATGAGTTAAAAATAAAATTAACTTTAAAATAAAAAATACCAATTAATAAAAAAATGTGATGATATTGAGTACTTAACTCCCCAAGATGTACTTGACTTGACAATTCATGGAATAGAGGGTCATTTATTTAAATTATTATACAAACTTTTAAAAGATCTTGCATATTAACCTCTATCATCATTTAAAATAATTTATTTATAAAATTAGTTGATCTGGCATACTTGATACCACAAGGTAGCTTCAAACTTCTGGTATTGTGGAAGACATAATCATTGTTTTATTAGACTATAAAATCAAACAACCAGTTGGTATAACAACATCCACTTCCCCAAGATGGCTCCAAACCATACTCATGTCCGATGTTGTTATCATGATTTAAATAAGTTAATTACATAATTAAATTTTAGATGGTCTTGCATACTTGACTCACAATGCAATTATATGCAAAATTTAATAGCAGTGGATAAGAGGGTCTTCCATACTAGACACCCACAAGTTTTCTGTTACTTGGCTCCCTCAAAAATTTGCCAAACTAAACGAATGATGGATTAATCACAGATTTGAGCAGTAAGATGTGTAAGTGATTAAAGATCATTGTGTATCCAGGTTTTAAGAGAATATCAGACAGTTGATGTGAGGAGCTGCATCATTAGAATTGCTATCCTCAGTCTAGTGTAACAAATGGATTAACACATTACTGAATGAAGTTAACAAAGTTAAACTCTCCTTTTGTTGAATAATTGTGGGTCGTTTTACCTTCTTTTCTCATAGAATTACTTCTTAGGGAAGATGACATTCATCAACAAAAGTGTTTGGACTGTTTCTCCACAGACTATAATTCCTCATATTAGGTAATCTTGAATTGGGTAATATTAAATGCTGTAGGCCAACTACCATGGTTTGGCTATGACTTGGTTAGGAGAATCCATTTCCACAAGCGCTGACATTAGAAAGTTTTATGAGGTACTCATCTTGAGAGACTAAAATGTCCAACTTAAGTTGCTCTCTGGTTCTTGGCCCATGATACCAGAATATAGAATTCCACCAGGGTTGCCAGGCAACATTTGTGGTCTAAGATTCTGTTGCAATCCAGTACACCTCCCAGTTGCTAAAAGCACACCCACTAATGAAATAACATTATAGCATCATTGATTTTCTCCCAAAAATGCAAGGCTCTTTTCCGAGTTAAACTTATTTCCAAGTCAATTAATAAACAATGCCCTGGAATGTCCTCCAGTTACCAGCATTACCCAAATCAAGAGTAGCTAATTTTAGGTAACAGAATATTAAAAAAAATCAAACATTTTTCATGATAAATGTCTTCTTCCCTAAGAAATTAAACCATGGATTAAAAGAAAGACTCAAAGATAACTTTCCAAAGGTAAGTGTACCAATGTTAACTTCCTTCAGCAAGGTTGTAATCTACCTCTTAGACTAGAATGAGGTTAAGATGTGGTAGGTATTTATATCTAATGAGGTAGTTTCCATATTCATGTATCTAATGGCCTCATGATTACAGAATGTCAATACCAACTTTGAAGACTGTACTCATTCCATAAAACTTTGTGTCCAGATGACAAATTTTTGTTCAGTACAATTTTCCATGCCAATATATCTGTTTTGTATACTGACAAGTCTATGCATCTGGCTCTTGGCACAATGACAATGAATTTGGTGCTGAGATTTGTACACTGTGACAAAGAAGAGTAAGGTTGTCTTCAGCTTTTTTTTTTTGAGCCCTGAGAAATGAGGTGATGCAATTATATTGGTTGAGTTTTCCATTTTGATGTAAATGAGAATCTTATGCAAACTTCAATACCAATTCCATTCAAGTGAATCAAGCCTGAAGAAACATTTCTGGTCTTCATTGTCAAAGGTTGTGCCTTGCCATATTGGAGTCTTGTGGTAGGATAACGAATTGGGATTTGAAAAGCACATGACTATTTGAGTGAATGTACAGTGAAGACAGCTTGGGCTTCAATTTAAAGAATGCCTTTACGTAGAATGGTCATAAAGATAAATTACTTACATTTCTCTGATCTTTCTTGTAAGGACATGAAATATAGGCCAATTCAATTTATCTGGAAAGGGTAAGGAAAATACAATTGTTTATAAAGATATACAGACCCAAGAGAATTGCAATATCCTCAGGCGTGCATACTTCTAGAATTCTTGACCCAGGTAAAACAGAAATCATATTTTCCCATTTCCACTGGAGTCTACGCTTACCATGGAAATAAAAGAGTAATATAACAGGAGTCGAGGCATGGTACTGCAAAAAGAGGCAAACTTGCAATTGCTCACTCCCTGCTATAGCTGAAAATTGATACTCCGTTCCACTGAGGTCTACTCAATCTCCATAGCTGTTTCTCAGCTATCTAAGGACTTCCAGCTATCGTGCCCTGAGATAAGAACCTGTACTATCTGTTCTAGAGTTTCCCCCATGGAGTTCATGTTGAAATATTTTTACCATCAATTCTCAGTTTTATTCTAATTTTTGAGCTTAGAATATTCTTACTTTATTTCTCCTCCTTTGCAGTAAACAAGACCTCTCATTACCTTTGTATTTTTTCCTCCCGTCTGACTTATAACAATATAAACATAAAATATCTAAATGTAGATAGGAACCCTATTCAAATATTTAAAAAATTATAGCCATTGTTGGTTGTGTTAGAAACTGTATTGTTAAGAAAAAAAATAACAATCCATTACCCAACATTTTTCTTCTTTTTATATTAATGAAATTTTAACTTCTTATTTATGTACTTACTAGGACACCTCAATTTATTCCCTTGATCATTTATGGAAATATTTATCATGAATAGTTACATAAAACATTATATATGTACAAATACACACCACAAGCTTTATAAATATGATTTGAATATCTGTCCAAAATCCATTTTGTACTACCTTGGTCCTTCCTGTCTTTCATAGTTTCCTCTGTACTCTTACCAATATTTACATATGATTTTAAATATCTTCATTGAATTTTTCTTCTTTTTCTACATTTCATTTTTCTTTTTTAAATTTCCTTCAATACTAGATGTGATTATCAATGTCATTGCCTGATATTTTAATGTCATAAACGTTTATGTTTTTAAATTATTTTCTTATTTTACATATCAACCCAAGTTCCCTCTTCCTCAATATTTCATTCCATCCCTTCTTCTTTTTCTCCCTCCTATGTCCGCTGACCCATCTCCTATCCCATTCCCAACCCCACTACACAGGGAGGATGATGCCATCCAGGAGGGTCATCTAAATGTGTCAAATCATTTAGTGTAGGGACTTGAACCTCAATTCTGCCTCTATGTTAAGGGAGTATCCTTCCTTGGGGAATTAGCTACCAAATCCCTTTTGTTCACCAGGGATACATCCTGGTTCTATTTCCTGAGGTCCCTTAGAATGGCAAGCCATTCTAACTGAGAACCATGTTCAGGGGTTCTCAGTCGGTCCAATGCTGATTTCACAGCTATCAGTCTTTGGGCCCATTAGTTCCTGCTTTTTTAGGTCTGCTGTCTCTGTGGATATGTGTAGCCTAGTCATATTTTCCCTTTCTGCACCTGGATTACAGTTAGGCTTAGTGTTTTGCTGTGAAGGTCTACTACTGGTTTCATCAGTTATTAAATGAGCTATCTATGTTTGTTGATAAGTTAGTCATCAGTCTTATTAGCAAGGAAAACCTTTTTATGGTAGCCATCCCATTGCTCAAATTGTTAGTTCTGGTGAGTCTTGTAGGTCTCTGGACCTAGAGTCAGATTTCTCTTCAAACCTTTAATGGCTCCCTCTTTCATGGTATCTGTCTCTCTTTTTTATTCTTTCATCTATTCCTCCCCTGGCTCAATCTTCCTAGTACCATGTGCTTTCCTCCTTTCACTTCTCTTTCTCCTAACTCCCACTCCACTCACTGCTCCCCCACTCCCAATATGCTTAGTAGATCTTGTTCCATTCTGTTTCTGTGAGGGACATTATATGAATCTCTACCATCCATTCTTATATCCATGTTTCTCTGGTGGTGTGAATTATAGGCTGGTGATCCTTTGCTCTATGTCTAAAATCCATATATGAGTGAGTATATACAATGTTACTCTTTTTGTGAGTGGATTACCATACTTATGACGGTTTCTTCTAATTCCATCCATTTGCCTAAGAATTTCAATATTCTGTTGTTTCCCCCCCACACCGCTGAATAGTATTCCATTATGTAAATGTGCCACATATTCTTTATCCATTCTTCAGTTGAGGGACATTTATGCTTCTTCCTGCTTTTTGCTTTTACAAATATGCCGCTACAAACATTGTTGAACAGATGACTTTTTTTTAATGGATGTGGGTCATTTGGATATATGCCTAAGAAAGGAATTGCCAGATCCTGTGGTAGCCTAACTCACAATATTCTTGAAGAACAGACATATTGATCTCCAAAATGGCTGTACAAGTTTGTATTCCCACCAGCAGTGTAGAAGTCTTCCTTTTTTCTCCACATCCGCTCCAGCATAAGTTGTCATTAGTGTTTCTAATTTTAGCCATTCAGGCTGCAGTAAGATGATATCTCAGAGTTGTTTTGATTTGCATTTCCCTGATATATAAGTATGTTGAGCTCTTCCTTAAGTGCCTTTCAGCCTTTTTCATTTTCTGTATGAGAGTTCTCTCTTCAGGTCTGTACCAAATTTTTAATAAGGTTCTTTGGTTTTTTTTTTTAACTAGTTTCTTGAATTATTTTATATTTTGGAGATCAGCTCTTTGTCAGATGTAGGAATAGTGTAGCTCTTTTCCCAGTCTGTGGGCTGTCATTTCATCTTGTTGCCTATATCCTTTGCCTTACTGAAACTTCTCAGTTTGAGGAGCTCCCATTTATTAATTGTCGATCACAGCGTCCGTGGTACTGGAGTTGCGTTCAGGAAGCAGTCTCCTTCATTAGTTATTACAAGGGAAGCTCTCACTTTCTCGTCCAAGAGTTTCAGTGTGGCTATGTTTATGGTGTTGATGTCTTGGATCCATTGAGTTATGTGTACAGCGATACCCTTGTATCTATCTGTAGTCCTCTTCATGCCATCATCCAGTTGTGCCAGCACCATTTGTTGACGAAGCTTTCCTCCATCCATTGTATATTTTAGTTGATTTTTTGTCAAAAGTCAGGATTTTGTAGGTGTGTGAGTTAAGATCAGGATTGTCAATTCAGTACCATCAGTCTACCTTTCTATTTTTGTGCCAATACCAAACTGTTTTCAAAACTAGACCTCTATAACAGAGCTTGAAGCCAGAGATGGCAATGCCACATTAAATTCCTTTATTGTACAAGGTTGTTTTGGCTACCCTAAGTCTTTTGTTTTTCCATTTAAATTTGATTATTATCCTTTCAAGGTCAGTGAAGAATTATTCTGATGTTTTAATGTGGAATGCATTGAATATGTGGGTTGCTTTTGGCAAGAATGTCATTTTTACTATGTTTATCCTTCCTATCCAAGAGCATGGAAGACCTTTCTATTTTTTGGTTTCTTCTTTAATTCATTTTTTGAAAGACACATATTTCTTACAATATATGTCTTTTACTTGTGTAATAAGCATTACCCCAAAATACTTTGTTTTTTGTGGATATTATTAATGGTCATGTTTCTCTGATTTCTTTCTCAGCCATATTATTGTCTTATTTAATAGGGCTACAGATATTTGAGTGTATCTTGTATCCTGCTAGTTTGTAGAGGATTTTTTTTCAAGTAACCCACATGCAGAAAAATACTGCATTGTTGATGCTGTATTTTGAGATTTTCTGTTTCTCTGTTTTTCCTTTTGTCTTTTATCATCTCCTGTAGCAGTTTCCCAAATAAGCTTATCAGATGCTATTTAAACTTTTGTGATCAACAATGTCAATATGACTAGGTAAAACTGAGTGCATTATGCACCACTCTTGTACATGGAGTTCAGATATTAGCCAAGATTTCTATATACTGTCTATGTCTTGATGTTGTTTCAGCATGCTGAGAATTGTGGGATTCTACCTCCTGGTCCAGTGTTAATGGTTCTGTTTCTGAAAACTCTGCACCAGCTTCTTACACTATTAAGTGGTTTGATGTATCCTTCTGCTTGTATGGGTTCTGAACACTCATAGTACAGGATTGCCACACTTAACTGGGAATGAAAAACTTGCACAATCTTCAATCAAATCATGTTTCCAGGGACTTAAGCTTTGGGACCAAACCCTTGTCTAAACTGCAGAAAATAAGTTATGGCTACACGTGTGCCTGTCATTGTCAATAAAATGGAAATAATTTCCTAACAGAGTGCCTAATGTGTGCCCAGAATAAAAACCAACTTCCATTCTAATGAAAAGCAAGTTGAGATACATATTATTTTTTTTGCTAATTCAAAAATGATTTCATTTAACTTTCTCTATGGGACTTGAATGGAAGTGATCCCATTTCAACTTGTTAGCACCAGGGTTCTGTCTGTCTTATCAGTTCATCTATGTTTTTACCAGATTTGCACACAACATATATTAAAGATTCATTAGAGAGATTTGCTAGCAAGGATTAAAAAAATTGGATTGGATACTTGTCTCAATCTATGCCTCTGACTCGAGGAAAGCTTTATTTGCCAGTCTCTCTATCCTGTCCTTCTCCATTCCATCTCCCCTCTTTTCTTTCCTTCCTTACTTTTATTCTTAACTTTTTTTTGCATCTATGTTAACTTCTGTACTATCATTATTAGTTATACCTTCTGTAAATATTTTTATTTGATAGGCTATTATTTTCAATTTTGTGTTATCCTATACACCTCAGTGTTTATTATATTGATTCATTTTGGATGATTAATTCATCATTGATTTTATGAGTATTACCTGAATATTCTCTGTTGTTCTGATTTAAGACCAATTACATTTTTATCATAACAGAGCACACACACAGTGAGAGAGAGAGAGAGAGAGAGAGAGAGAGAGAGAGAGAGAGAGAGAGAGAGAGAGGATCTGACTAAGGAGACATTGTACAAACCACAGCTGGTGCTGAATGATGGAGCCCTATACCAATTCCCCTGCATACCAACCTGTATCTCCCTTTCAATGCTGGAATGACTACCATAACTGTTAGTTTTCTCTGTGAGACTTTGAAAGTTTTCAACAAGCATTATCCCTGCCCAGGAAACACACAAAACTTAAACACAGCCACAAATACAACAACACACAGAGAGAAAATGAAAGAGAGAGAGAGAGAGAGAGAGAGAGAGAGAGAGAGAGAGAGAGAGAGAAGTTCTAAGACCTCAAATAGTTCTCTGTGTTTATTTCAGAACCTTCTCTGAGTTTTGTAACAGCAGAGGTGAAACATGGACAAGGAAGAGTAAGAAAATGGGCTTCTCGACTTTTCACCATGGAATTTTTCCCTGAGTTTAAGGCAATATGAGCTAGTTAGGAAAATAAAGAAGTACACAAACTTCATGGTTGCACTGCTTTACAGACCGGAAGCCTATCAGGATAAGTGTCAGCAGTGAAATCTGGCCTGGCAGGGATGTTAACTAAAGACCTGCCTGGCCTAATTTGGAGACCAATCAGTTCACATGGAACTCTGGCAATTTCTAATGGGATTCACCCTGAGCCATGACAGTGGATCTTGAGAACCTTTCCCATGAGGTAAACAAAACCATGTTGCATATGATCATGTGGGTGGTGCCTCCCAGACCGCTTGCAGGGTTCTGGGGAAGTATCTCAGGACTAAAAACATTTTTAACAAGTCACAATTGCTGAATAACACCTGTAGCACAGCTCAAGAAAAATGCCATACCTCAATAAAACCAAAGGAAAGCCAGATAGAAGGCCTGGCAGATAAGAAGGAGAATGAACGTTATGAAAGGGGTTAAAGGAATGGAAGATATTAAGCCACAATGGCTGCCTGGTGCGGAGACACTGAGGATAGTTTATAGATGGTGGGCAGTGTATGTGTTTCCAAGAAGTGATCTCTGGGTGCTGCTGAGGAAGCTTAGGCAAAACCAAGGTGTTTCCTTGGGTGGACTTGTACACAATGTGCAGTGTGTTGGGCTGTAAATGTTCCCAAATCAAGTCTGGTACATCCCAACATGCAGAATTCCTGCAGAAAGTTCCCTTGATCCTGCCAGACAAGGCAGGGCAAGGATCCAGAAGCCTGAATTTTATGGGCCTCAGCAAGTCAAGTTGAAGACATCCAACTTTGGTCACCAGGTCCTTGATCTTCCCAGTCCTCTCCTGGATCAAAGATACTGCAGGGGTTCCACTTAAGTCCCCTGGGCCAGCACAGAGACCTGTTCTTGGACAACCTGCATCCATGGTCAGAGGGAATATGCTGGAAGCAAACACAAAACCATTCTATTTGACAGCAATAGTGCACTGAGAATACCAACTGCCTAGGCCATGAGTAGACTGCCTCAGCACCAAAACCCACAAACAGCTAGTACTATGCTTCAAGATAGCCACCAAACAACCACTTAGCCAAAATGGCCTGAAAATGGGTTCTAGATCTGATGCAATGGATGGACCCAATAGGATGTGTAGGATTCAAGGTGTGTGTGTGGGGGGATGTGGTTCAAAGTCCTTATGGGCTTCTTGACTGCACTGCACTCCTTTTGGAACCTTCCAGTCCAGTGAATGCCACTTTTGGGGTGCATAGGGAGGCTCACTGCCAACCCTTCAGGAGATCCAAAGGAAGCCTACAGGAACATGATTCCAATATAGACTGTAAAGATGGAGCCTAGACAAAAACTCATGGACTTGGAGACAATGGTCTGAGTATTGTCCTCTAGTTTCCAAGCTAGGTGATTCTGAAGGTTATCTGCCTCCACATTCATATATCCAGCAGCTATCATCTTTACTCTAGAGATCCAGGTGAATACTTCAACAATCTGGCTGGCCTAGTGTATAGTGGCAACTTACACCTTGGGCAAAATTTCTGTTCAATGTAGCCAGCCAAGAAGAGGACTCCCAAGCTGACTGAGGGAGCTAGGCCAGCGGTATGGTGTTATCCAAGAACACAGGGCATAAGGGAATGTGGGCAGATGACAGAGCAGATATGATCACTCACCTCAGTAGAACCCTAAGGCATGCACTGACTTTAAATCTGTCAGGATGCTGGTCTTGGCTAGATACAAGCCAAGGGCAGGGATGGGTGTGGACCTGTGATGGATCCAGCTTAACAGGGCCGTGATCCCATGAGTCTCTTCTTTTTCTAAGAAAGGAAAAATGCTTCAGGAAAACTTGACTTTCATGTTCACCATGACCTTCCATGTGGGTTGAGTTGGATGCTGCCTCACATTATCTGAAGCAACCATTCTGAGATATATCCAGGTCTTTTTCATCAAACATAAAAACATACCACATGATGGATATTGGGTTCTAGTTGCATATTCAAGAAACAGAGCATCTAAGGCAGTAGAACTTACCTCTGTTCAGATGAAATAGCTGGGTTCCAAGGATCTTTAGGAGAAAAAGGGTCTTAGATTATATTTAATTCTCCTTATATTTTCTTCTCCACACATCCATATCACACCTATCTCCACATCTCTAGTACTTGGATTATAGGCATGACATCTCAGATGCAGAAATCACATTTGTGAGAGCTGTTTCTTTTTAAGATTACATCAGTAACTCAGAGTAAGTGTGGCCTTGATATGAGAGAAATCCCTCTTAATCTTGATTCCTGAGACTAAGGGTGAAAATCTACAGATAAAAATAAGGATAATAATTTTGATTTTCAGTGACTTTTATAAAATAAAACATTGTATCTCAACCAACACAATCTTTTCACTCACAAAATCACTCCACACCTTACCCCTAGCAGGCCCAAATCAAGATCCTGCTATTTCTCAAAAGTCCACAATTTCCTCTCAGACATAGTGTTTTCTGTATCATCTGTGGACATGCATCTCCCTGTAGAAAGGTATAGGATACAGGGGGACTCATAGATTCCTAAAGAGATGCAATGGAAAAAGAACAAGCAACTTTGATACTAAGGGAAAATAAGCAATAGCAGCTTGTCACATCAGGATGCCTAAAGCACATACTCACTCCCATTATACTCAGGGATTTCCAACCTAATTCCTAGTGTAGTCACAGGGAATTCTTTACATGCCTTCAGCTTTTTCCACCAGGGAACCAGATACATGAAATGTAAACAAGTTTGCTTAGACAGAATAGGACAGTATATCAACCTGCCTGTAAACACCATGCCACACCCAATCACCTGTAACTAAAGAAACAGGTTCTCCCTGCCCCTAATCTTATTCTCTCTATTCTTGTATCTGTCTACATTCACATTACGTCCTACACTCTCTGTGTCTCTATTTAGCCCTGGCTTCTATATACATTCTCATCCATGTCATCCACGGCACCTAGTCCAGTGTGAACTCAAATAATATATCATACTCAGTAAGAAAATGCTTTTCAGTACCCATCAGAAAGATAGTCTCCTATGATCTCTGATAAACTATAAATGCCCCCCTTTACACTTTTGATATCTTCCAAGATGACCCCTGATGAAGATAACTGCCCCTGCCTCCTGTAGACAAACTTGTTCAACCTCTTCTAATTCTTAGTTTCTACAAAATTCCGAGGATATCTGCTGTGAGGCTACAAAGAAACCTTTCTTGGTCTGTTGTGTAGTGATTGTGGGGAACTATGAGTTCCTAGAATCGTGAAGCATGGCACAGACACACAGTCTCTCTGTCTCTCTGTCTCTGTCTCTGTCTCTCTCTCTCTCTCTCTGTCTGTCTCTCTCTCTGTGTCTCTCTCTCTTTCTCTAATGGTATGACATTATTTCCAAAATGACAGATCAAGAATATACTATGCCAGGATGCACACATACAATGCCACAATCTGACTCAGCTGCACACGGCATTCACAGAGGTCACCTCACAGCTCTTCCTCCACAACCTTGCCTTCACTGTCCTCTACTATGTGAAGTTTAAGAGGCAGCGTGGGTTATGCCAGCAGAGTCATAATGGCTGCCAAAGCAGCATGGCTAAGGGTGACATCACAGAGAGTCAAGAGCTGCTCTCTCTTGGATCTGAGTTGGAGCCACCTCCATCACTGCTGCCAGAGCCTTTGCTACTATATTCCTGGTTACCACAGTGGCTGCATCATAATGACAGCAACCTATTTGAGTATCATGACATCAATCATACAGAGTTCATTAGACTAGATACTCTGATCATCTGCTTATAAGATTATTGAATTTTTAAAACCAGAGATGACTGTGTCCTTCATGTGTTGTGTCTGGGGCATCCTCCTGTGAATTGATGATGTGAAACTGTTCAGTTTTTAAATTATTTACTCCTTTATTTATTAACATATATTACCATGTAATCAGTGATCACCTGATATCCCAGTGTCTCTCATACTTTGGGAGCTTCTTCTGGCACAGGTTTCTGCTTTATCCACTGCAGCCAAATCCTTAATCGATGACACCATCATCATTTAGGTAATCAATAAGTAAATAACTGGATGGTACTGCATACATAACTCCCATAAGCTGTCACCAAACTCCAGTGATTGTAAATGAAGTAATACTTAGATAACTAAATAATGTCACACAATTAACTCCTAGGGAGGTCTGGCCAGATTCTGGTCATGACGGAGGACATCATCTATTTAAATGATTAATATGTAAGTATTAAACAATTAAAAAATTAGATACTGTTGCATACTTAAATCCCCCATGGGGGAGCCAGACTGAACTGTTCCTGGAATAATGATTGATTTAAACAAACAAACACACAAATAAATATAAGTGGGGACTTGTACATTAGATCCCACAAAATATCACCAAATTAGAGGTATCATGGCTGTGATGGTGTCCCATATGTAACTCCCCAAGAACAAAACAGACTGGACATTTTGTGAAACAGAGAATGATTGATTTACACAATTATAGAATTATGTATATAGTCTTGCATATTAACTCCCACAAGGTGGGACCAAATTTCCTTATCATCGATGACATAATTATCGATTGATATAATAATCAAATAATGAGAATATGACACATCATCATACTCCTCCAAAGGGGTTTCAAACTTGACTCACAGTCCATGCCATGTGGTTATCATCTATTTAAATAAGTTTATTACAGAATTAAATACATGGTCTTACAAAGGTGGCATAAAACTCATCTCATCATTTATTAAATAAAGTTCTATTTTATTTGTGAAATAATTACATTATTGGAAAATGATATGGTCTGGAATATTTAACTCCCACAAGGTGTCTCTTACTTGACTCCCACAAGATTGTGCCAAACTCCAGTAACTGTTGATTATTTAATCATAGATTTGACCAATAAAATGTCTAAATGATTAAATATCATTGTTTACTCAGGGATTTAGAGGACATCAGATAATTTATGTTGGATGGTTGCCTCATCAGTGATAAACCCATGTGAAATTATCCCACAGGCTATCCTAACAAAAGGATTAATACATTCTTGAAGGGAGCCTTTTGATAGTTAAACTGAGGTTTTTTGTTTTGTTTTGTTCTTAATCCATAATTTTACTTCCTAGGGAAGATGACATTCATCAACAGAAGTGTTTGAACAGTTTCTACACAGACAATGTTCCCTAATACTAGGTAGTCTTCACTTGGGTAATATTAATATCTGCAATCACCCTTCCAGAGATTTGCCCATGACCTGGTTTGGAAAATCGATGTTCACATATGCTCCCATAAAAGGTTGAATGGGACACATCTTGGAAGAGTAAAATATGCAACTGTATATTTTCTTCGTTAATCCATTGGACTGAGAATTTAAGAATTCCATTTTCCCCCCATTGTGTATTACTCCATTGAGTAAATGTACCATATCCTCTTTCTCCATTTTTCAGTTGTGGGGCATCTAGGTAATTTCAGGGTTTTTGCTATTGCAAATAATGCTGTTATGAATGTCGTTGAGCACATGTCTTTGTTTCATGGATGTGGATCATTTGGGTATATGCCTAAGAGAAAGATTGCTATGTCCTTTGGTGGACTGATTTCCATTTTCATGAGGAACCACTATACTGTTCTCCAACATGGCTGTAAAAGTTTGCACTACTACCAGAAGTGGAGGAGTATTTCCCTTTCTACACATCCTCTCTAGCACAAGTTGTCATTGCTGTCTCTAATTTTAGCCATTCTGGCAAGAGCAAATGGTATCTCTAAGTTGTCTTGATTTTCATTTCCCTGATAACTAAGGATGTTAAGCACTATCTTAAGGGTCTTTCAGCCTTTTCAATTTCCTCTATTGAGAGTTCTCTATTCATTCCTGCACCCCATTTTTTAAATAATATTATTTGGTGTTTGGTTGAACAGTTTCTTGAGTTCTTGGTACATTTTGGATATAATCCTTCTCTCAGATGTATGTTTGGTGATGATGTTTTCCCAAAATGTGGGCGGCCTTTTGCTCTTGGCAACTATGTCCTTTGCCTTACAAAAGGTTCTCAGTTTGAGTAGGTAGCATTTATTAATTGCCAATCTCATTCTCTGCACTACTGAAATTATGTTCATGATGTGGTCTCTGTACAGTTTGTTCAAGATAACTTCCCACTTCCTTTTCTGTGAAGTTCACTGTGCATGGATTTATGTTGAGGTCTTTGATCCATTTGGACTTAAGTTTAGTGCATAGTGATAGACATGGTTCTATCTGCTGTCTTACACACCATTATCCAAGTGCACCAGCAATATGTGTTGAAGATACTTCTTCCTTCCAGAGTATACTCTTATCTGCTTTGTAAATAATCAGGTGTTGCAGTTGTGTAGGTTAATATAGAATTTCATTTAGATTCCATTGATGTACCTGTCTATTTTGGGCCAATATCAGGCTGTATTCAGGACTATAGCTCTCTAGTAGAGCTTGAACTTAGGGATGGAGATGCTTCCTGATGTTCTGATGTTATGCTATCCTGAATATTTTTTTTCATATAAATTTCACTATTGTTCTTTTTAGTTCAGTGAAGTATTGTCCTGTGATTCAGATGGGGATTTCATTGAATACGAAGATTGCTTTTGGCAAGATTTATATTATTAATGAGTTTATTCTACCTATCCAATGTCATGGGAGAGCTTTCCATTTTCTGGTGTCTTCATTATATTCTTTCTGTAAAGACACGAAGTTCTTGCTATATTGGACTTGTTTGGTAAGTGTTACCTCATGGTAATTCATGTTGTTTGTGGCTATAATAAACTGGGATATTTCCCTGATATCATTCTCATCCAATTTTTCTCTGTATATATTAGAGCTACTGATTTTTTTGAGGTTGTATTGTATCCTGGTAGTTTGCTAAAGGTGTTTACCAGATGCAGGACATCCCTGATTGAATATTTTGGGTCACTTATATAAACTATCATATCATCTGCAAATAGTGGTAGTTTGATTTCTTTTCCAATTTGTATCTGTATATCTCCTTTTGTCATCTTGTTACTTTAGCCAAAACAACAAGTACACTATTAAAGAGATATGGTAGGAGAGTGTAGTCTTGTCTGAATTTAGAGGAATACCTTTAAGCTTCTCTCCATTCAGTTTGATGTTGGCTGTTTGTTTATAGTATATTTCTTTTATTATGTTTATGTATGTTCTTGTTATCCCTGATCTCTCCAAGCCTTTATCATGAAAGTCTTTTTCAGCATCCAGTGAGATGATCATGTGGATTTTCCTTTTCATGTTGTTTATAGTGAATCACATTGTTAGATTTTCCTATAGTGTGCCATCCCTGCAACACAAGGATGAAGCCTACTTAATCATGATTGATGACTTCTCTGATGTGTCCTTGGTTTTGATTTGCCAGTATTGTATTGAGTTTTTTACATAAATGTTCATGGATATTGGTAAGCAATTATTTTTCTTAGTTGTGTCTTTGGGTGTCTTGTGCACCAAAATAATTGCAGCCTCATTCCAGAGTATGGTAATGAACCTTCTGCTTATGTAGTGTGGAACATTTTGAGGAGTATTAGTATTCGCTCTTCTTTGAATTTCTGGTACTATGCTGCACTGAATCCATCTGGCCCTGGGCTAATTTTGATTGGGAAGCATTTGATGGCTGCTTCTATAATATTAGGCATTAATAGTATATTTAAGTTGCTTATCTCTTCTTGATTTAATTTTAGTAAGTGATAGTTATCCAGAAGTTTGTCCATTTCCTTTGAATTTTCAAGTTTTGTAGTTTTTCTCCTTCCATTGTATACTTTTAACTGTTTTGTCAAAAATGATATTTTGGTGGGTGTGTGAGTTTATTTCAAGATTTTTGGTTTGATTCCATTGCTCTACCTGTCTATTTTTGTTGCCAATACCAAGCTGTTTTCATGACTGTAGCTCTATAGTAAAACTTGAAGTCACAGATGGTGTTGCCTCCTGAACTTCATTTATTATACAGAGTCATTTTTGCTATCCTGGGTCTCTTGTTATTTCATATAAATTTGAGTATAATCCTTTTAAAGTCTGGGGAAAATTGGGCTGCAATTTTGTGGGGAATGTATTCAATGTGTAGATTAGTTTTGGCAACAGTGTCCCACTGTTTACTATGTGCATTCTACCTATCCAAGGGCACTGGCGATCTTTCCATTTTCTCATATCTTCTTTAATTACTTTCTTTAATAACACAAAATTCTTGCTATATAGACCTTTCACTTGTTTTGTAAGCTTTTACAAAATAGTAGGGCTATTGACTTGTTTTTTGTTTACCTTGTAGCCTGCTAGTTTTTAATGTGTTTCTTCAAGTAACACACACGCTAAATGTTAATACATTATAGATAGAGTATTTTGAGATTTTCTGTTTGTCTGTATTTTATTTTGTCTCCTAACTATTCTTTAGCACCTTCCCAAATAAACTTATCTGATGCTCTTTAATCTTTTTGATCAACAGTGTCAATACTGGGGTTCAAATAATATCTGAGGTTTCTGCACATTGCTCATGTCTAGATGTTGTTGCACCATGCGGAAATGGATCAGACTCTACCTCTTGGTGCAGTGTTAATGGTTTTCTTTCTGAATCTACTGGACGAAGTTCTTGCAATACTTAGTGGTTTTGTGTATCCTCCTAATTTTATGGGTTTTGAGCACTAGTACTAGTGGAGTGTCACACTTACCTTGGGAATGAGAAACCTGCACAACCTTTAACCAAAACATGTTTCCAGTGTTTCAAGCTTGGTGACCCTACTCTTGTCAAAACTTCAAAAGTTCAGTTATGGTTATATGGGAGCCTGTCATTGGCAAATAATTGGAACCATTTTTCTAACAGAGTGCCTAATTTGTAACTCTGGTTAACAACAAATTAATTGCCTTTATAATAAAAAGAAAAGTGAGATACCAATTTTTTTCTTGATAATTTACACATGATTGGCTTTAAATTCATCTACAACACTTTGTATTGACATGATTCCACTTTCAACAGGTTAGCAACTGAGCTTTCTCATTCTTAGTAGTCCAACTTTACTTTTTACCTTATATGCACAGAATACATATTCAACATTTATTTGAGAGAATTCTTAGCAGGAATTGAAGACAAGTGTTGGATACGTGACTCAATACATGGTGTTGGCTTAGGAAAAAATTTATTTGCCAGTTTATCCTATACTTATCCATTCCATCTCCCCTCTTTTCTTTCCATCATTTCCTTTATTCTTAACTTTTCTTTTGCAACTATGTTACATTCTGTACTATCATGGTTTTATTATGGCTTCGTTAATATTTTTTTTGATAGGCAATGATTTTACAATTTTTTCTGATCCTGCTCTAGAACTGAGTGTTTATTTCATTTACTCATTTTGTATAATTAAGTAATAATTGATTTTATGAATGCTACCTCAATATTCTCTATTATTGTAGGTGTTATGATTTAGGAACAATTGAGTTCTAATAATAACAATCACACACACACACACACACACACACACACACTCACACTCCCTGTAACCTGCTCCCTGATATCCAGTCAGTCTTCCTGGAATCAGGAAGGAGGGGCAGGACTAGGAGGAGGATGTGGGTGAGGACAAGGAAGAGAGGCAGAGAAAGGACCAGCAGGTGGTGGGGTGGCAGAGCAAGGAGAAGGAAGAGGAGGAGGAGGAAGAGGAAGAGGTGAAGCATGAACAGAGGGAGAACGATTTGCAGGAGCAGGAGTCAACAGTTTCCCTGCAAGCCTGGCCTGAGGGGGAGAGGATGACTGCCCCACCAAGCAAGAACCAGATCAGATCTGTCCTGGCACCGCGGGAGCGCACCTGCAGGAGAGTGCAAAGCCCAGCCTGCAGACAGGGAAGGGGCTCGACCGCCTACTCAGACAACCACCGCCATGGCCACTGCCACTGGCACCCACACTGGCACCGAGCTAGCACTGGATCATATCCTTCCTGGTTCCAAGGAAGCGCACCTGCAGGAGAGTGCAAAGTGCAGCCCTCAGAAGGGGAGCGGGCTCGAACACCTCCTCAGACAGCCACCACCAAGGCCACTGCCACTCTCTCCTGCACCAAGCTAGAACCCGATCTCATCCTTCCTGGCAAGCCAGAGCACACCTGCAGGAGAGTGTCTACCCTGTCTGCGAGGATGACACAAGCCATCTGGACGCCTTGCCCGCACCTTCCTGGGAACCGGCCTGGGAAGTCAATGGTAGATCAGCCCAGAAAAGAAAGACACAATGGTCAGCCCGCACAAGGGGAAGTTGCTCAAATGCCTCCTCAGCCCGCCATCGCCATGGCCGCAGCCACTGGCACCTGCACTGGTAGTTGGCTGTGCTCAAATGGGCTCCCTGGCAGGCTGGCTAGCACAATGCAGGCTGATGGGGCCCCCGGAGAAAGCCGCCCTTGTCTATGGCCATACCACCCTGAACTTGCCCGATCTCCTCTGATCTTGGAAGCTAAGCAGGGTTGGGCCTGGTTAGTACTTGGATGGGAGACCTCCTGGGAATACCAGGTGCGGTAGGCTTTTTCTTTTTTTTGTGTGTCTCTCTCTCCTTGTGGTGTCTTAGTATTCTTTTGTTTATTATAATCCTCTCACTTGCCAAGAGAACTGGTTAAAGAACATGATTTTTCACTCTTTCCTTTTTTTTTTTTTAAATCCTGATTAGATTAGGGTTAGGGGTTTGGGTAGAAAATAGGAGAATAGTAGTGTGCATTATCATCATGTTTTGTGCTGGTAGACATGGTGCCTAAGAGTGAGTCGAGATTCCTATATCTTGATCTGTCCTACAAGGCCTACGAGCAGAGACCCAGCACAGGCTAGGACACCCCCACCCATCAACCATCTGCACCCAGGACACTGCCAGTCCCCAACACACGCACAGCCCACTGAGGCAGTCTTCGATGTTCACTCACAGCTCAGAAACCTCGGGCAGCCAGGAAACCTACCAGGAGGGGTAACACCCGAGTAGGGATCCCAGAAAAATGTAGGCTAAGAACTGCATGCTAAATGTTGTCTGTGTATACGCGTGCCTGTGTCTGTCTTTCTATGTAGGCATGCTTGTGTTGCAGCGTGCTTGTTTGCTTACCAGCCTGTGTGCCTCTCTTTCTCTCTCTCTCTGTCTATCTATCTATCTATCTATCTATCTATCTATCTATCTGTCTGTCTATCTCTGTCTCTCTCGGGCCTATTCCCCAAATGGGAGGTCAAGTAGAGAAATTGCAAGAGTCTCACCTAGAGGAAGCATCACCATATGAACAAGACAAGTGTGGAGTGTAGCATTTTGCAGCAATCCATGCACATTACGGCCTTCACTGCCCTCTACTATGAGAAGGACAAGCAGCAGCACCAGAGGCACAGGCAGCATCATAGTGGTTGCCAAGGCAGCATTGCTGGGAAAGACATCACAGGGAGTGAGGTGCTGCTCTCTCTTGGCTGTGCAGGTGAAGGCACCTCCATCAATGCTGCCTCAGCCCCTGCGGCTGGGGACCAGGCTACCACAGCAACCTCATCATGACTGCAGTGTCTTGGTGGAGTGTCGTGACATGTGTGTGCGTGACAGTATTCATTAGACAAGATCTTCTGATCATCTGATTTTCAAATTGTTGAATGTTTATAGTCAGTGATTGCTGTGTCTTTCGTGTCTTGGTTCTGGCACATCCTCTAGGAATTGATAATGCGAAATCATCCAGTTTTTTAAATCATGTAGTCATTTAATCATTAAAGTCTGTTATTGTGTAATCAGTTATCACTGGATCTCACAGTGTCCCTCAAGCTCTGGGTGGTGCTCCTGGCTCCAATCATCTGATGAGTCCATAACACAGCAGCCAAGCCCCTTCCTGATGACCCCATCATCATATAAGAAATCAAATAAGTATTTGGATGGTGTGGCACACTTAAATCCCACACCGCGTAGTCAGACTGAACTCCCCATGGAATAATGATGTATTTAAACAATCAAATTAATAAATAAGTAGATAACATTGCACATAAACTTCAACAAGGTGGCACTGAACTCAAATTATCATGGCTGATGTAATGTTCTATCGAAATGACAAAGCAACCAAGTAAAAATATGATGTCACATCAGCAACTCCCACAATCTGACTCTAAATCACACTAGTGGTCCATAATGTCATCATCATTTTGAATAATTTAGTTACATAATTACATGATCTGCCATACTTGATCAAACAAGGTAGAACTAAACTCCAGGGATCTTTGATTATTTAATGACCAATTTTGAGGGTAAATCAGTATGAATTCAGATGATGGGATGGTCTGGCACATTTGACTCCCATAAAGAGGCTCAAACTCCAATGACCACTGAATAAATAATGACAGATTTTAATAAATAAATAATTAAAAATTGAATTATTTGATGGTATTTTATACTTGACTTCTACACATCTTAGCAAAACTCAAGAGATGATTATTTAATCACAGATTAAAAAAATGAATGAGTGATGAGATAATATCTCATGATTCATCCATGGGGAGATAAGACAATGATACCATCATTGATTTAAATAATGAAATTACTTGCCACGATTATCTCCAAAAAAGTGTAAACATCCACTTATCATCTATTATCAAATGTCCTATTTTAATAATTGACTAATTACATAATTAGAGGATAATATAATCTGTCATACTGAACAACCACGAGTTGTCTGTTACTTGACTCCAATATACTTGGGCCAAACACCATGTTCTAAGTTCCAAGTTCCATGGGCTCCAGCGATCCAGGAGCATCTTCTCTGCTGGTGATCGTGCCCTTCTCTGTTATCCGACATGGGCGGTGCCAGGCCTCACAAGGAGGAATGGATGGCAGCATGGACGATGAGGATGGACGTCAGGGTGTGGTGTGGTATGGTGTGGTGTGGTGTGGTGTGGTTTGGTGTGGTGTGGTGTGGCGTGGTGGGTGGGGTGTGGGCAGAACTGAGAGATTAGGAGCCAGCATTCCAAGTACCAAAGAGTGAACCAAGAATCGTGCTACACACACACACACACACACACACACACACACACACACACTCATGAGCATGCAGGCAGGTAAACGAACACACACACACACACAGACACACACACACACACACACTCACACTCCCGGTAATCTGCTCCCAGACATCCGGTCCCTCTCCCTGGATTCTCTGGGATGAGGGGCAGGACTAGGAGAAGGATGTGGGTGAGGAAGAAGAAAAGGAGCAGAGAAAGGACCAGCAGGTGGTGGGGTGGCAGAGTGCAGAGAATGAAGAGGAGGAGGAGGAAGAGAAAGAGAAGTAGCATAAACAGAGGGAGGCCGATTTGCAGGAGCAGGAGTCAACAGTTTCCCCACAAGCTTGGCCCGAGGGGGAGAGGAGGAGTGCCCCGCCATGTGAACACCCAATGCGATCCATCCTGGCACCACGGGAGTGCACCTGTAGGAGAGTGTCTGCCCTGTCTGGGAGGATGACACAAGCCATCTGGACGCCATGCCTGTGCCTGCCTGAGCTCAGGCCCTGGATGTCAGTGTTAGACGAGTCCAGAAGAGAAAGCTGCAAAGCACAGCCCGCAGCCTGGGAAGGGGCTCGAACCCCTTCTCCGAATACCACCCCCGCCGCCGCGGCCGCCACCACCATGGCGGTGGCCACTGCAGCCACCGGTAGTGGGCGGTGCTTGGGTGGGCTCCATGGCGGGCCGGGAACAGCAGCTGCAGGGTGATGGGGCGCCAAGGAGACAGCTGCCCTCGTCTATGGCCATACCACCCTGGATGCGCCCAATCTCCTCTGATTTTGGAAGCTAAGCAGGGTCGGGCCTGGTTAGTACTTGGATGGGAGACCGCCTGGGAAAACCGGGTTCTGTAGGCTTTTTCTTTTCTTTTGTGTCTCTCTCTCTCTCTCCTTGTGGTGTCTTTGTATTCTTTTGTTTATTATAATCCTCTCACTTTCCAAGAGAACTGGTTAGTCTCTTCCATGATTTTCCTTTCTTTCTTTTTTTTAATAATCCTGATTAGTGTAGGTTTAGGGGTTTGTGTAGAAAATAGGGGGAAAACAGTGTACATTATCAGCATTGTGTGTGATGGTAGACATGGTGCTGGAGAGGGATTTGAGATTCCTATGTCTTGCAACAGCCAAATAGGGATCCCAGAAACATGCAGGCTAAGAACTACATGCTACATGTTTTCTGTGTATAGGCGTGCCTGTGTGTCTGTCTATCTATGTAGGCATGCTTGTCTTGCAACGTGCTTGTTTGCTTACCAGCCTGTGTGCCTCTCTCTCTCTCTATCTATCTATATATCTATCTATCTATCTATCTATCTATCTATCTATCTATCTGTCTATCTCTGTCTCTCTCGGGCCTATTCCCCAAATGGGAGGTTAAGTCTAGAAATAGCAAGAGTCTCACCTAGCGGAAGCATCACCATATGAACAAGACAAGTGTGGAGTGTAGCATTTTGCAGCAATCCATGCACATTACAGCATTCACTGCCCTCTACTATGAGAAGGACAAGCAGCAGCACCAGAGGCACAGGCAGCATCATAGTGGTTGCCAAGGCAGCATTGCTGGGAATGACATCACAGAGAGTGAGGTGCTGCTCTCTCTTGGCTGTGCAGGTGAAGGCCCCTCCATCACTGCTGCCTCAGCCCCTGCGGCTGGGGACCCGGCTACCACAGCAACCTCATCATGACTGCAGTGTCTTGGTGGAGTGTCGTGACATGTGTGTGTGTGACAGTATTCATTAGACAAGATCTTCTGATCATCTGATTTTTAAATTGTTCAATGTTTATAGTCAGTGATTGCTGTGTCCTTAATGTCTTGGTTCTGGTGCATCCTCTTGGGAATTGATAGTGTGAAATCTTCCAGTTTTTTTAAATTATTTAATCATTTAATCATTAGCATCTATTATTACGTAATCAGTAATCCCTGGATTTCACAGTGTCCCAATTTTGAGGGTAAATCAGTATGAATTCAGATGATGTGATTGTCTGGCACATTTGACAACCATAAAGAGGCTCAAACTCCAGTGATCACTAAATAAATAATACAGATTTTAATAAGTAAGTAAATAAATAAATAAATAAATAAATATTGAATTATTTGACGGTACGTTCTACTTAACTTCTACAAGTCTTAGCAAAATTAGAGATGATTATATAATCACAGATTTGAACAAAAAAATGAATGAGTCATGAGATAATATCTCATGATTATTCCATGGGTAGAGAAGAAAATAATACCATCATTGATTTAAATAATGAAATAATGAAATTACTTGCCACGATTATCGCCAAAAAAGTGTAAAATTCCACTTGTCATCTATTAACAAATGTCCTATTTTAATAATTAAATAATTACATAAATAGAGGATAATATAATCTGTCATACTGAACAACCACAAGTTGACTCTTGACTCCAATAAACTTGGGCCAAACACCATGTTCTAAGTTCCAAGTTCCTTGGGCTCCAGCGATCCAGTAGCATCTTCCATGCTGGCAATCGTGCCCTTCTCTGTTCTCCGACATGGGCGGTGCCAGGCTTCACAAGGAGGAATGGATGGCAGCATGGACGATGAGGATGGACGTCAATGTGTATTGTGGAGTGGTGTGGTGTTGTGTGGTGTGGTGTTGTGTGGTGTGGTGTGGTGGGCTGGGGTAGGGTGTGGGCAGAACTGAGAGCCTAGGAGCCAGCATTCCAAGTTTCAAGAGTGAACCAATAATCATCCTAACCCCCTAAACACACACACACACATACACACACACACAAACACACACACACTCACACACACACACAAACACATTCACACTATCTGTAACCTGCTCCCAGATATCCAGTCAGTCTTCCTGGATTCTCAGGAAGGAGAGGCAGGACTAGGAGGAGGATGTGGGTGAGGACAAGGAAGAGGGGCAGAGAAAGGACCAGCAGGTGGTGGGGTGGCAGAGGAAGGAGAAGGAAGAGGAGGAGGAGGAAGAGGAAGACGAGAAGCATGAACAGAGGGAGAACAATTTGCAGGAGCAGGAGTCAACCGTTTCCTGGCAAGCCTGGCCTGAGGGGGAGAAGTTGACTGCCCCACCAAGCGTGCACCAGATCAGATCTGTCCTGGCACCTCGGGAGCGCACCTGCAGACAGGAAAAGGCTCGAACACCTCCTCAGACAGCCACCACCTTGGCCACTGCCACTGGCACCCGCACCAGCACTGAGCTAGCACCTGATCTGATTCGTCCTGGCACCGCGGGAGAGCACCTGCAGAGGAGTGCAAAGTGTAGCCCACAGACTGTGAAGGGGCTCTAATGCCTCCTCAGACCGCCCCCGCCAAGGCCACCGCCACTGGCACAGGCACTGAACGAGGACCAGATCTGATCCCTGATCCGTCCTGGCACCGTGGGAGCGAACCTGCAGGAGAGTGTCTAAGCTGTCTGCCAGGATGACACAAGCCATCTGGACGCCTTGCCCCGCGCCATCCTGGGAATCGGCCAGGGAAGTCGATGGTAGATGAGCCCTGAATTGAAAGCTGCAAAGCGCAGCCCGCACAAGGGGAAGGGGCTCGAATGACTCCTCAGCCTGCCACCGCAATGGCCACAGCCACTGTCACTGGCAACGGTAGTGGGCTGTGCTCGGCTGGGCTCCCTGGCAGGCTGGCGAGAGCAATGCAGGCTGATGGTGCCCCGGAGGCAGCCGTGCTTCTCTATGGCCATACCACCCTGAATGCGCCCATTCTCGTCTAATCTCGGAAGCTAAGCAGGGTCGGGCCTGGTCAGTACCTGGATGGGAGACCGCCTGGGAATACCTGGTGCCCTAGGCTTTTGCTTTTGTTTTGTGTGTCTCTCTCCTTGTGGAGTCTTAGTATTCCTTTGTTTATTATAATCCTCTCACTTGCGAAGAGAACCGGTTAAAGAACATGATTTTTCTCTCTTTCCTTTTTTTTTTTTTTTTTTTAAATCCTGATTAGATTAGTGTTAGGGGTTTGGGTAGGAAATAGGAGAAAAGTAGTGTACATTATCATCATGGTGTGAGCTGGTAGACATGGTGCCTAAGAGGTAGTTGAGATTCCTATATGTTGATCTGTCCTACAAGGCCTACGAGCAGAGACCCAGCACAGGCTAGGACACCCCCACCCATCATCCATCTGCACCCAGGACATTGCCACTCCCCAACACACGCACAGCCCACTGTGGCAATCTTCGATGTGCACTCACCGCTCAGAAAACTCGGGCAGCCAGGAAACCTACCAGGAGGGGAAACACCCGAGTAGGGATCCCAGAAACATGCAGGCTAAGAACCGCATGCTACATGTTGTCTCTGTATACGCGTGCCTGTGTGTCTGTCTTTCTATGTAGGCATGCTTGTGTTGCAGCGTGCTTGTGTGCTTACCAGACTGTGTGCCTTTCTCTCTCTTTCTCTCTCTCTCTCACTCTCTGTTTCTCTCTGGCATTTTCCCCAAATGGTAGGTCAAGTCGAGAAATTGCCAGAGTCTCACCTAGAGGAAGCATCACAATATGAACAAGACAAGTGTGGAGTGTAGCGTTTTGCAGCAACCCATGCACATTATGGCCTTCACTGCCCTCTACTATGAGCAGGACAAGCAGCAGCACCAGAGGCACAGGCCGCATCATAGTGGTTGCCAAGGCAGCATTGCTGGGAATGACATGGCAGAGAGTGAGATGCTGCTCTCTCTTGGCTCTGCAGGTGAAGGCACCTCCATCACTGCTGCCTCCGGCCCTGCTGCTGGGGACCTGGCTACCACAGCAACCTCATCATGACTGCAGTGTCTTGGTGGAGTGTCGTGACATGTGAGTGACAGTATTCATTAGACAAGATCTTCTGATGATCTGATTTTTAAATTGTTCAATGTTTATAGTCAGTGATTGCTGTGTCCTTAATGTCTTGGTTCTGGTGCATCCTCTTGGGAATTGATAATGTGAAATCTTCCAGTTTTTTTAAATTATTTAATCATTTAATCATTAACATCTATTATTATGTAATCAGTAATCACTGGATCTCAAAGTGTCCCAATTTTGAGGGAGGGAAAATCAGTATGAATTGAGATGATGTGATTGTCTGGCACATTTGACATCCATAAAGAGGCTCAAACTCCAGTGATCACTGAATAAATAATGCAGATTTTAATAAAAATAAATAAATAAAAAGTAAATATTGAATTATTTGACGGTATGTTCTACTTAACTTCCACAAGTCTTAGCAAAATTGGAGATGATTGTTTAATCACAGATTTGAACAAAAAAATGAATGAGTGATGAGATAATATCTCATGATGTTTCCATGGGTAGAGAAGAAAATAATACCATCATTGATTTAAATAATGAAATAATGAAATTGACTTGCCACGATTACCGCCAAAAAGGAAAGTCCACTTATCATCTATTATCAAATGTCCTATTTTAATAATTGAATAATTACATAAATAGAGGATAATATAGTCTGTCATACTGAACAACCACAAGTTGACACTTACTTGACTCCCATAAACTTGGGCCAAACACCATGTTCTAAGTTCCAAGTTCCCTGGGCTCCAGCGATCCAGGAGCATCTTCCATGCTGGCGATCGTGCCCTTCTCTGTTCTCTGACATGGGCGGTGCCAGGCTTCACAAGGAGGAATGGATGGCAGCATGGACGATGAGGATGGACGTCAATGTGTGTTGTGGAGTGGTGTGGTGTGGTGTGGTGTGGTGTGGTGTGGCGTGGGGTGGGGTGGGGGTGTGGTGTGGGCAGAACTGAGAGCCTAGGAGCCAGCATTCCAAGTTTCAAAGAGTGAACCAATAGTCATCCTACCCCCCACACACACACACACACACACACACACACACACACACACACACACTCACACACACACACACACATTCACACTCCCTGTAATCTGCTCCCAGATATCCAGTCAGTCTCCCTGGATTCTCAGGGAGGAGGGGCAGGACTAGGAGGAGGATGTGGGTGAGGACAAGGAAGAGGGGCAGAGAAAGGACCAGCAGGTGGTGGGGTGGCAGAGCAAGGAGGAGGAAGAGGAGGAGGAGGAAGAGGAAGAGGAGAAGCATGAACAGAGGGAGAATGATTTGCATTAGCAGGAGTCAACAGTTTCCCCGACAAGCCTGGCCTGAGGGGGAGAGGATGACTGCCCCACCAAGCGAGCACCAGATCAGATCTGTCCTGGCACCTCGGGAGCGCACCTGCAGGAGAGTGAATCGAGACGGGGAAGGGGCTCGAACCCTCCTCAGACAGCCACAGCCTTGGCCACTGCCACTGGCACCCGCACCGGCACCGAGCTAGCACCCATCTGATCCGTCCTGGCACCGCGGGAGCGCACCTGCAGGAGAGTGCAAAGTGCAGCCCACAGCCCAGACAGGGAAGGGTGAATGCCTCTCAGACCACCATGCCTGGCAGAGCTAGCACCAGATGATCCCTGATCGTCTGGCACCGCGGGAGCGAACCTGCAGGAGAGTGTCTACCCTGTCTGCCAGGTGACACAAGCCATCTGGACGCCTTGCCCGCGCCTTCCTGGGAACTGGCCCGGGAAGTCAATGGTAGATGAGCCCAGAAGAGAAAGCTGCAAAGCGCAGCCCGCACACAGGGAAGGGGCTCGAAAGCCTCCTCAGCCCGCCACCGCCATGGACGCAGCCACTGGCACCGGCACCCGCACCGGTAGTGGGCTGTGCTCGGCTGGGCTCCCTGGCAGGCTGGCGAGAGAAATGCAGGCTGATGGGGCCCCGGAGACAGCCGCCCTCGTCTATGGCCATACCACCCTGAACGCGCCCGATCTCGTCTGATCTCGGAAGCTAAGCAGGGTCGGGCCTGGTCAGTACTTGGATGGGAGACCGCCTGGGAATACCGGGTGCCATAGGTTTTTGCCTCTTGAGTTTTGCTAAGTGTGGGAGAAATCTAGTATAAAATACCATCAAATAATTCAATTTTTAATTATTTCATGTATTAAGATCTGTCATTATTTATTCAGTGATCAGTGGAGTTTGAGCCTCTGTTTGGGAGTAAAATGTGCCAGACCATCACATCATGTGAATTCATACTGATTTACCCTCAAAATTGGGACACTGTGAGATCCAGTGATTACTGAATACATAATAACAGATTTTAATGATTAAATGATTAAATAATTATAAAAAACTGGATGATTTCGGTATTATCTACAATTCCCAAGAGGATGCACCAGAACCAAGACATGAAGGACACAACAATCACTGACTATAAAAATTGAACAATTTAAAAATCAGATGATCAGAAGATCTTGTCTAATGAATACTGTCACGCACACACATGTCACGACACTCCACCAAGACCCTGAAGTCATGATGAAGTTGCTGTGATAGCCGGGTCCCCAGCAGCAGGGACTGAGGCAGCAGTGATGGAGGTGCCTTCACCTGCAGAGCCAAGTGAGAGCAGCACCTCACTCTCTGTGATGTCATTCCCAGCAATGCTGCCTTGGCAACCACTATGATGCTGCCTGTGCCTCTGGTGCTGCTGGTTGTCCTTGTCATAGTAGAGGGCAGTGAAGACCATAAAGTGCATGGGTGGCAGCAAAATGCTACACTCCACACTTGTCTTGTTCATAGTGTGATGCTTCCTCTAGGTGACTCTGGCAATGTCTCGACTTGACCTCCCATTTGGGGAATATGCCAGAGAGAGAGACGAGAGAGAGAGAGAGAGAGAGAGAGAGAGAGAGAGAGAGAGAGAGAGAGAGAAAGGCACACAGGCTGGTAAGCACACAAGCACACTGCAACACAAGCATGCCTACATAGATGGAGAGACACACAGGCATGCATATACACAGACAACATGTAGCCTGCAGTTCTGAGCCTGCATGTTTCTGGGATCCCTACTCGGGTGTTTCAAGACATAGGAATCTCAACTCCCTCTCCAGCACCATGTCTACCAGCACACACATGGCTGATAATATACACTGTTTTTCCCCCTATTTTCTACACAAGCCCCTAACCCTACACTAATCAGGATTATTTTAAAAAAAAAAAGAAAAAAGAAAAAGAAAAAAAGAAAGAAAGGAAATTATGGAGGAAGGGACTAACCAGTTCTCTCTTGGAAATTGAGAGGATTATAATAAACAAAAGAATGCTAAGACACCACGGAGAGAGAGAGACACAAAACAAAAGAAAAAGCCTACGGTACCTGGTATTCCCAGGCGGTCTCCCATCCAAGTACTGACCAGGCCCTACCCCGCTTAGCTTCCGAGATCAGACAAGATCTGGCACGTTCAGGGTGGTATGGTCTTAGACGAGAGCGGCTGTGTCTGGGGTGCCCCATCAGCCTGCAGCTGCACTCGCCGGCCCGCCACGGAGCCCAGCCGAGCACAGCCCACTACCGGTGGCGGCCTCGGCGGCAGCAGCAGCAGCGGCTGTGGCGGAGGCGGAGGCGGGTCAAAGATGGGGTTCGAGCCCCTCCACAGGCTGAGGGCTGCGCTTTGCAGCTTTCTCTTCCGGGCTCGTCTACCACTGATTTCCAGGGCCGGAGCCCAGGAAGGCGCAGGCATGGTGTCCAGATGGCTTGTGTCATCCTCCCAGACAGGGGAGACACACTCCTACAGGTGCACTCCCAAGGTTCTAGGTCGGATCGGATCCGGTGCTCGCCCGGCGGGGAGGTCATCCTCTCCCCCTCGGGCCAAGCTTGCGGGGAAACTCTTGACTCCTGCTCCTGCAAATCGTCCTCCCTCTCTTCATGCTACTCCTCTTCCTCTTCCTCTTCCTCTTCCTCCACCTCCTCTTCCTTCTACGCCCTCTGCCACCCCACTGCCTGCTGGTCCTTTCTCTTCTCCTACTCTTCTTCCTCACCCACAACCTCCTCCTAGTCCAGCCCTCCTCCCAGAGAATCCAGGAAGGACAGGATGTCTGGGAGCAGGTAACAGGGAGAGAGAGAGAGAGAGAGAGAGAGAGAGAGAGAGAGAGAGAGAGAGAGAGTGTGTGTGTGTGTGTGTGTGTGTGTGTGTGTGTGTTTTGGGGGGAGTAGGATGATTCTCGGTTCACTCTTTGGAACTTGGAATGCTGGCTCCTAGGCTCTCAGTTCTGCCCACACCCCACCCACCCCACCCCACCCCATCACACCACACCACACCACACCACACCACGCCACACCACACCCTGATGTCCATCCTCATCGTCCATGCTGCCATCCATTCCTCCTTGTGAAGCCTCGCACCGCCCATGTCGGAGAAGAGAGAAGGGCATGCTTGACAGCTTGGAAGATGCTACTGGATCGCTGGACCCCACGGAACTTGGAATTTAGAACATGGTGTTTGGCCCAAGTTTATGGGAGTCAACTAAGAGACAACTTGTGGCTGTTCAGTATGACAGAGTATATTATCCTGTAATTATGTAATTATTTATTTATTAAAATAGGACATTTGATAATAGATGATAACTGGATTTTTACACTTTTTTGGAGATAATCTGGCAAGTAATTTCATTATTTAATTATTCAAATCAATGATGGTATCATATTCTTCCCTCCCCATGGAAGAATCATGAGATATTATCTCATCACTCAATCTTTTTTTTTTGTTGTTGTTGTTGTTCAAATCCGTGATTAAATAATCATCTCTTGAGTTTTGCTAAGTGTTGGAGAAATCAAGTATAAAATACCATCATATAATTCAATTTTTAATTATTTATGTATTAAGATCTGTCATTATTTATTCAGTTATCAGTGGAGATTTAGCCTCTGTTTGGGAGTCAAATGTGCCAGACCATCACATCATCTGAATTCATACTGATTTACCCTCAAAATTGGGACACTGTGAGATCCAGTGATTACTGATTACATAATAATAGATTTTAATGATGAAATGATTAAATAATTTAAAAAACTGGATGATTTCGTATTATCAATTCCCAAGAGGATGCACCAGAACCAAGACATGAAGGACACAGCAATCACTGACTATAAAAATTGAACAATTTAAAAATCAGATGATCAGAAGATCTTGTCTAATGAATACTGTCACGCACACACATGTCACGACACTCCACCAAGACCCTGAAGTCATGATGAAGTTGCTGTGATACCGGGTCCCCAGCAGCAGGGACTGAGGCAGCAGTGATGGAGGTGCCTTCACCTGCAGAGCCAAGTGAGAGCAGCACCTCACTCTCTGTGATGTCATTCCCAGCAATGCTGCCTTGGCAACCACTATGATGCTGCCTGTGCCTCTGGTGCTGCTGGTTGTCCTTGTCGTAGTAGAGGGCAGTGAAGACCATAATGTGCATGGGTGGCAGCAAAATGCTACACTCCACACTTGTCTTGTTCATAGTGTGATGCTTCCTCTAGGTGAGACTCTGGCAATGTCTCGACTTGACCTCCCATTTGGGGAATATGCCAGAGAGAGAGACAGAGAGAGAGAGAGAGAGAGAGAGAGAGAGAGAGAGAGAGAGAGAGAGAGAGAGAAAGGCACACAGGCTGGTAAGCACACAAGCACACTGCAACACAAGCATGCCTACATAGATGGAGAGACACACAGGCATGCATATACACAGACAACATGTAGCCTGCAGTTCTGAGCCTGCATGTTTCTGGGATCAATACTCGGGTGTTTCAAGACATAGGAATCTCAACTCCCTCTCCAGCACCATGTCTACCAGCATACACATGGCTGATAATATACACTGTTTTTCCCCCTATTTTCTACACAAGCCCCTAACCCTACACTAATCAGGATTATTTTTAAAAAAAAAGAAAAAGAAAAAGAAAAAAGAAAGAAAGGAAATTATGGAGGAAGAGACTAACCAGTTCTCTCTTGGAAAGTGAGAGGATTATAATAAACAAAAGAATGCTAAGACACCACGGGGAGAGAGAGACACAAAACAAAAGAAAAAGCCTTCTGCACCTGGTGTTCCCAGGCGGTCTCCCATCCAAGTACTGACCAGGCCCGACCCTGCTTAGCTTCTGAGAATAGATGAGATTGGGCGCGTTCAGGGTGGTATGGCCTTAGATGAGAGCTGCTGTCTCCCGGGCGCCCCATCAGACTGCAGCTGCACACGCGGGTCCGCCACTGAGCCCAGCCGAGCACAGCCCACTACCGGTGGCGGCGGCAGCGGCGTTGGCGGCGGTGGCGGAGGCGGAGGCGGGTCAAAGCTGGGGTTCGAGCCCCTCCACAGGCTGAGGGCTGCGCTTTGCAGCTTTCTCTTCCGGGCTCGTCTACCACTGACTTCTAGGGCCAGAGCCCAGGAAGGCGCAGGCATGGCGTCCAGATGGCTTGTGTCATCCTCCCAGACAGGGGAGACACACTCCTACAGGTGCACTCCCGCGGTTCCAGGTCGGATCAGATCCAGTGCGCGCCCAGCGGGGAGGTCATCCTCTCCCCCTCGGGCCAAGCTTGCGGGGAAACTCTTGACTCCTGCTCCTGCAAATCGTCCTCCCTCTGTTCATGCTACTCCTCTTCCTCTTCCTCTTCCTCTTCCTCCTCCTCCTCTTCCTTCTACGCCCTCTGCCACCCCACCGCCTGCTGGTCCTTTCTCTTCTCCTCCTCTTCTTCCTCACCCACAACCTCCTCCTAGTCCAGCCCTCCTCCCAGAGAATCCAGGAAGGACAGGATGTCTGGGAGCAGGTAACAGGGAGAGAGAGAGAGAGAGAGAGAGAGAGAGAGAGAGAGAGAGAGAGAGAGAGAGTGTGTGTGTGTTTTGGGGGGAGTAGGATGATTCTCGGTTCACTCTTTGGAACTTGGAATGCTGGCTCCTAGGCTCTCAGTTCTGCCCACACCCCACCCACCCCACCCCACCCCATCACACCACACCACACCACACCACACCATGCCACACCACACCCTGACGTCCATCCTCATCGTCCATGCTGCCATCCATTCCTCCTTGTGAAGCCTCGCACCGCCCATGTCGGAGAAGAGAGAAGGGCATGCTGGCCAGCTTGGAAGATGCTCCTGGATCGCTGGACCCCACGGAACTTGGAACTTAGAACATGGTGTTTGGCCCAAGTTTATGGGAGTCAACTAAGAGACAACTTGTGGCTGTTCAGTATGACAGAGTATATTATCCTGTAATTATGTAATTATTTATTTATTAAAATAGGACATTTGATAATAGATGATAACTGGATTTTTACACTTTTTTGGAGATAATCTGGCAAGTAATTTCATTATTTAAATCAATGACGGTATCATATTCTTCCCTCCCCATGGAAGAATCATGAGATATTATCTCATCACTCATTCTTTTTTTGTTGTTGTTGTTGTTGTTCAAATCCGTGATTAAATAATCATCTCTTGAGTTTTGCTAAGTGTTGGAGAAATCAAGTATAAAATACCATCAAATAATTCAATTTTTAATTATTTATGTATTAAGATCTGTCATTATTTATTCAGTGATCAGTGGAGTTTGAGCCTCTGTTTGGGAGTCAAATGTGCCAGACCATCACATCATCTGAATTCATACTGATTTACCCTCAAAATTGGGACACTGTGAGATCCAGTGATTACTGATTACATAATAATAGATTTTAATGATGAAATGATTAAATAATGTAAAAAACTGGATGATTTCGTATTATCAATTCCCAAGAGGATGCACCAGAACCAAGACATGAAGGACACAGCAATCACTGACTATAAAAATTGAACAACTTAAAAATCAGATGATCAGAAGATCTTGTCTAATGAATACTGTCACGCACACACATGTCACGACACTCCACCAAGACCCTGAAGTCATGATGAAGTTGCTGTGATAGCCAGGTCCCCAGCAGCAGGGACTGAGGCAGCAGTGATGGAGGTGCCTTCACCTGCAGAGCCAAGTGAGAGCAGCACCTCACTCTCTGTGATGTCATTCCCAGCGATGCTGCCTTGGCAACCACTATGATGCTGCCTGTGCCTCTGGTGCTGCTGGTTGTCCTTGTCATAGTAGAGGGCAGTGAAGACCATAATGTGCATGGGTGGCAGCAAAATGCTACACTCCACACTTGTCTTGTTCATAGTGTGATGCTTCCTCTAGGTGAGACTCTGGCAATGTCTCGACTTGACCTCCCATTTGGGGAATATTCCAGAGAGAGAGACAGAGAGAGAGAGAGAGAGAGAGAGAGAGAGAGAGAGAGAGAGAGAGAGAGAGAAAGGCACACAGGCTGGGAAGCACACAAGCACACTGCAACACAAGCATGCCTACATAGATGGAGAGACACACAGGCATGCATATACACAGACAACATGTAGCCTGCAGTTCTGAGCCTGCATGTTTCTGGGATCCCTACTCGGGTGTTTCAAGACATAGGAATCTCAACTCCCTCTCCAGCACCATGTCTACCAGCACATGTCGGGAGCCGCATTCGCCATTACAAGATGGCGCTGGCTTCCTGTTTCCTGGTTCTTGTTTACAGCATTAGTCATGCTGACTGCACATGCGCCACTGTATGGTAATTTCTATATGGTAGCTCTCCCTATCAGAGAAGCTATATCATTCGGGCGTTTTGCGGAGCACCAATTACAGACGAATACGTCGCCCTGCAGGCTATTTAAGCCGTGCGTATTCGGGGCTTGGGGTCCTTCTCCATCAGCATGTAAAGAGCGATACAATAAAATGTGTCTGCTGGACACATCTTCGGTTGCTGCGTCTTCCTTATCGGCAAAGGATGCGCGCGACAAGTGGTGCCGAAACCCGGGAGCCTGCCGACCCTGGGTGGAGGAACTACTCGAAGGACCTCGACTGCTCGTCGAAGGAAGATTCAAGCCAGCGGAGCGAGAAGCTGCAGCACTTTTCAGCAAGGTATGACCCCTGTGGTCTGGGTGATCCCGTTTCTTGTTGTTTGTTTTATTTTTCGTTTTATTGTGCTGTCTGTGTTTTAATTGTCATAAACGGGAGAATACTCGCCGCACATTCTTTTGTGACCTAGCATAAGTGGCCTTAAGTCTCAGGTAAATAACTGAGCCGTCACACCCTCTCCTGTAGATAAAAGAGTTATGGGGAACGAGGCCGACCAAGCCTATTGCAGATGCAGCGCAGGCGCTGCTGAAGCAAAAGGAGCTAAAGATTCCAGATAGAGTTTTGGAACTTCCTTAAGGAAGTTGACCGTGTTGCTCCCTGGTTTTTGGTCTCTGGGACCCTCTCCAAAGGAACATGGGATAAATTAGGAGGAGATCTTATGCGGGAGAAGGAACAAGGAACTTTAAGGACTGGTGTATGGCCGTTATATAAATTGTTAAAGTCTTGTATTGAAGATGAGAGATGTAAGGAACAGGTCAAAGAGGGACAGAGAGTGCTTTCAGACCATCAGGATAGTCTATCAGAAGCTGAAAAGGGAAAGGGAGAACAAAAGAAAAGGTTCTCCAGAAAGAAGTCAAATAAGAATGAAAATGTGCACAGTAAACTAGCAAAGCTAGGAAAGAAAGCAAAACAGCTCGCCGAAAAGGAAAAGGAACTTAACCGACGAGCTAAAGATTTAAAGCTTGTGCCTGCTCCAAAAGGAGGAGCATGTAAGGATTGTGAATGTGAGGATCCAAAATTATACCCTCTCCTCACTGAGTTTAAACATTATACTATAGATTCTTCCTCCGAGGAGGAGACGTCCCCCGGAGAGGAGGATAAGTCTGACCTATCTGGGTCAGAAGGGGATCCAGAGCTGAACCCTGCCGAGCAGGCAGAATTAGATGAGGAAGCTAAAAATTATGAGGCTGGGAGATATGGGCGTGCCCCACCTTATGCTCCAGGCTATGAGCCAACGGCACCGCCCTATGATGTTGTACAGCAGCAAAAAATGGCCAAAAAAGGAAGAAATTCTATGATATCAGATAAGGAGACAAGGAGAATAAGGGCAGTGTTCCCTGTGTGGGAAGATGCCCAGAATCAGAGACAACATACGCCATTGGATCTGAAACAATTGAAGGCTTTAGTGGAAGCAGTACAGACATACGGAGTTAGCGCTTCCTTTACCACAGCCCTTATTGAAAGGCTGGCCTTGAATGCAATGACCCCAGATGATTGGAACAATACAGTTAAAGCGTGCTTATCTATGGGTCATTATTTAGATTGGAAGTCCATTTATCAGGAATTGTGTGCGGCCCAGGCAAAGATGAATATAGCCGGTCAACGACCTCAATGGAGCTTTGATATGCTCACAGGTCAAGGTCAATGGGCTGTAAATCAGACAGCCTACCCACTAGAGGTTTATGAACAAATAAATAAGGCTGCCATCAGAGCATGGAAGAGTCTACCTAATAAAGGGCAAGTGACAGGAAATCTTACAAAGATCATTCAAGGAACAACTGAACCATTTTCAGATTTTGTGGCTAGGATGATGGAAGCAGCAGGAAGGATATTTGAGGACCCTGAAGGGGCAATGCCGTTTGTGCAACAATTAATATATGAACAATGCACAAAAGAATGCCGTAACGCTATCACCCCCTGGAAAGCAAAAGGAATAAATGCTTGGATGAAAGCTTGTAGGGAGATAGGGGGACCTCTGTCTAATCAGGGGATAGCGGCAGCAGTGCTATCTGCACAAAAGGCAGCAAACATGAAATGCTTCAACTGTGGTAAGCCCGGACATATGAAACGTCAATGTCGGGCTCGACCTGGGGCTCGACCAATGAGCCCTGGACCCCAAAGTTTCACTAATCAGAAACAACCAGGAATATGCCCCCCGTTGTAAAAAGGGGAAGCATTGGGCCAATGAATGCCGCTCTGTTCGAGATGATCAGGGCCGGCCTCTTCCTGGACGATCTGCTGAGCAGTCAAAAACGGGAAATGGGGCCCCCGACCCCAGGGCCCTGCACAAATGTATGGGGCAATCCAACAACCTCCATACCCGTTAAAGAGGTTTGTAAAGATGACACCGTCAGAAGAGCAACCTCCGGATCAGCCGGACTGGACTTGTGTGCCACCGCCCAAACAGTATTAACTCCTACTATGGGCTGTCAGCCTGTGCCCTCTGACCTTGCAGGCCCTTTTGCCTGATGGTACGGTAGGATTAATCATTGGTCGGTCGTCCACTGCCCTGAAGGGATTGATAGTTCATCCTGGAGTGGTCGATCAAGACTATACAGGACAATTAAAGATATTATGCTCCTCCCCTCGTGGGATTAGTGCAATTTCCCCTGGAGATCGTATAGCTCAACTCTTGATTTTACCTAGTCTACATCATCAATTTCCTAGCAGAGAAGTTCAGAGAGGGGAAAAGGGGTTCGGTTCCTCAGGAGGACAACATACTTTCCTTTCTATGCAATTAGATAAAAGACCCATGATGGAATTGGTTGTTGAAGGAAAGAAATTCCAAGGGCTGCTGGACACTGGCGCGGGACACTAGTATTATCTCTACCAGCTGGTGGCCGTCGAACTGGCCACTTGTTCAGTCATCCCAGTCTCTACAGGGGCTGGGATATGAAGAGGCTCCAGCCAAGAGCGCAAAAGAATTACATTGGCAAAATGAGGAAGGGAAAAGAGGAACTATTACCCCATATGTGCTAACCCTCCCTATAAATCTATGGGGAAGAGATGTATTACAACAACTAGATTTTGTGCTCACAAATGACTATTCACCTCAGAGCCAGCAGATAATGAAAAATATTGGCTGCGTCCCTGGTTGAGGCCTTGGAAAACACTTGCAGGGACGTACAAGTCCCCTGCCCTCTAATGGGAAGCAAGACAGAACAGGACTGGGTTTTTCCTAGGGGCCGCTGGGGAGGCAATCCCCATTCCTTGGAAAACAGAGGACCCGGTATGGGTTCCTCAGTGGCCCCTTACCTCTGAAAAACTGGAAGCCACCAATCAATTAGTCTAGGAACAATTAAATCAGGGACATATAGAAACCTCTCAATCTCCTTGGAATACCCCTATTTTTGTAATTAAGAAAAAAATCTGGTAAATGAAGATTATTACATGATCTGCGAGCCATAAATAAACAAATGCAGGTCATGGGTCCCATTCAAAGGGGTTTGCCTTTGTTATCCACCTTACCAGTTCGCTGGAGAATTTTAATAGTGGATATTAAAGATTGCTTTTTCTCTATACCCTTACATGAGCAAGATAAAGTTAGATTTGCCTTTACCTTGCCTAGCATTAATCATGAACAACCTGATGAGAGATACCAATGGAAAGTTTTGCCGCAGGGCATGGCGAATAGTCCTACTATGTGTCAACTTTATGTAGCAAAAGCTATTCAGCCAGTTAGATCTCAATTTCCCGCCATTAAGATATGTCATTATATGGACGATATTTTGTTATGCCATTCTGATCAAGCCCTTCTGCAGCAAGCTTTTGGTGTTCTATCTAAAGAGTTGAATAATAAGGGTTTGTTTATAGCTCCTGAGAAGGTACAAGAAGGAGATATTGGAAATTTTCTTGGCTCTACCATTTATCCGACGCAGGTAAAGCCGCAAAAGATTGTTATCAGAAGAGATGTTCTTAAAACACTTAATGATTTTCAAAAGCTTTTAGGTGATATTAATTGGGTAAGATCATATTTAGATCTAACTATGGCAGAACTTAAACCTTTATTTGCCATTCTGGAAGGAGGCCCAGCCATCACATCTAGTAGACAACTTACCACTGAAGCTGCCCAAATGTTGGATAAAGTGGAAAAGAAATTGGGTGAAGCTTCTCTAACTCGGCTAGATCCATCTAGCCCATTCCAGCTATGCATTGTCTCCTCACCTCAACAGCCTACAGCTGTGCTATGGCAAAGGGGACCGCTATTATGGGTCCATCCTCAAACCTCTCCTGGTAAAGTTTTGAGCCATTATCCCACTCAAATAGGAGAAATGGCCTTAAAGGGTCTACAATTAGCTCTAACTCATTTCGGCTGTGAGCCAGAATCTATTATTGTGCCTTATACTGTTTATCAAGTCAATGTGTTATGTGCCACCTTGGATGTTTGGGCGATTCTTCGTTGCACCTTTTCGGGGCATGTTGATAATCATTATCCTAAGCATCCGTTGTTACAATTTGTTCTTACTAATGCCATTATTTTTCCAAAAATTACTAGAAGTCAACCGATAATAGGAGCTATTGATGTTTTTACTGATGGGTCCAAAACAGGCATTGGCAGTTATGTTGTTAATAATCAGGTGTTTCAAAAGTGTTTTAATTTTTCATCCCCACAATTGGTTGAATGTGCTATTGTGGCTGAAGTTTTGCGAGCTTTCCCTCAACCTTTGAATATTGTCTCCGACTCACATTATGTGGTAGGAGCAGTACAGATTTTAGAAACAGTAGGATTAATTTCCTCAAAAAGCGCTGTTGCACAAGTCTTCGCTGATATTCAGCAATCAATTAGAACAAGATTGCATCCCTTTTTCATACAGCATATGAGAGTGCATACACTGTTGCCTGGACCCATGACAAAAGCTAATGAATTGGCTGATAAAGCTACTAAGGCATTTTATTTTATTCTTAATCCCATGCAAAATGCTGTTGCTTTTCATGAGTTGTATCATGTTCCGGCAGATACACTCAGAAGGAAATTTGGTATAACACGAGCAGATGCCCGTGACATTATATTAAAATGTGCCAATTGTGCGGAATTTAGATCTGCACCTACCTTTAGTGTTAACCCTAGGGGATTAAAACCTTTGCATATTTGGCAGATGGATGTTACCCACGTTTCTACCTTTGGTAAATTAAAATATGTACATGTCTCTGTGGATACCTGCTCCGGGATCGTCCACGCCACGCCATTATCTGGAGAAAAAGTGGCTCATGTTATCACCCACTGCTTGGAGGCATGGGCAGCATGGGGAAAGCCACGACAATTAAAAACTGATAATGGTCCTGCTTATACTTCTAAGACATTTCAGCAATTCTGCACAAAAATGGAAGTCCATCATGTAACAGGCCTGCCCTACAATCCCCAAGGACAGGGCATAATAGAACGTGCTCATAGCACCATCAAAATGTATTTACAAAAACAAAAAGGGGGGAATCTGCCCCGCCATAAACATGGGACAGAAAGCAACTCTTTCCCTCACTATATTTACTCTAAATTTTTTAAAATTGGATTCCAATGGACAGTCTGCTGCAGACAGACATGTCACTCATACATCTCCAAAAGAGCTTGTAAAATGGAAAGATGTACTTGATAATCAATGGAAAGGACCGGATCCTATATTAATAAGATCCAGGGGAGCTGTTTGTGTTTTCCCACAGGGTCAAGAAAATCCAATTTGGGTACCAGCACGATTGACTCGGATGGTGAAGCATGATGGCCCCGCTCTGGATCCTGACCATGCTAGGAATGCTGATGAGCCTGCAGACGACGAGTCAAGAGATACGCTGGGGAATCCTGTCGACCTTCCCTCGGCCGATGCCGGTGATGCATGATGCACAAGTTTTTCCACGATTTTTTACGACTAATGACTCTTTGGGGCTACCATATTTGCCAATATCCAAGGATGTGGCTCCTATTCAAAACAATGATACTTGGATTATTAATGGTAGCTTATGTTTTACTGTGAACCAGTCATCTAAAGATCCTTGTATTAAGTTAGGAAACTTTTCCTATGCCAAATTAGGGGGAGGGAAGTTACTACTGGAAAAGGGCTTGCCAAGGTGATTTCTGCTAATGCCACTGTCCTCTTTGGATGGTGGCCACACCTCGATTCAGGGATGAGCCGCGGCCGCCATCGTCATCAACCACAATATGCACCTTTCTGCATTGGTGGGCACCCAGATTCTTCCTCAATTTTTCCTTGGACTGGCTGTCAGAGTCGCAGAGCTCACCCATTAAATGGACATTTTACCTTCTCACCTTTAGAAGGCTTTGGGAACTTTATAGAGATGAATCCCTGGAGATATGATATTGATCCTTTTGATGCTTGGTTACTTTGTGGTGCAAGGGGTAGTTGTACAGATCTCTCGCCTATGGTTACCATCCTGGGGGGATCAACGGGGATAACCCAGATGAGCACCAAGATCGGAGGTGACGTGTCAGCGTCACCGATTTCTAATGTGAAATGGGTGGATCCCACTCCAGTTTGTGTCTGGCCCCGTTCGTTTTTGCTGTATGTAATGATACAGGATGCCTTTTTGCCCTTTGCTGGAATGCTAGTGAGGTTTCCTCTGCTACTGTGGCCCGTATGCCCAGGTTTTTGCCAATGCCAGTAAAGACTAATAATTCTTTAACTTTATTTCGACAAAAACGTGATTTTGGCATTACTGCAGCTCTAGTGGCTATTATAGCGACTGCGGCAGTTGGGGCCTCTTTGACCGTGTCGTCCTTAGCATTACAGGGACAGGTAGCCACTGCTCAACATCTTAACAATCTGTCTGCCTCAGTTAGTGAAGCAATAGATGTTCAAGCCTCTGTGAATAGTCGATTAAAAGGAGGGTTAATGATTGTTAATCAGCGCATTGATTTGGTTCAGGAGCAATTAGAAATTTTATGGCAATTGGCTCAATTGGGATGTGAAGTTAAGTTACCTGGACTTTGTGTGACTTCCATTCAATATGAAAATTTTACAAAAGCAGCAAATTTGTCTAAGGAATTATCCTCGCTGTTGCTATCTAATTGGAGTGTAGAATTTGATGAATTGATGAGAAAACTTCGTCTTGCCATAGTTCAGATTAATTCCACTCGTTTAGATATTTCTGTCACAAGTGGATTGTTTTCTTGGATGTCCTCTGCCTTTTCCTACTTTAAGGAATGGGTCGGTGTAGGAATGTTTGGAATGACCTTACTTTTGGGACTGTTCCTCTGTTTTTGGTTGCTTTGCAGATTCAAAAGACAACAACATGCTAAAAATGTGGCCATTGTGCAAGCTATGCTGGCTGTTGAGCAGGGAGCATCCCCCCAAGTATGGGTAAGTATGCTAAGCTGTTGAGACGCTGTCAGAACTCCAAGCCCTCCTGACGGGCACAGGTTCCCATTGCACCAGGGTGTTGTTCTGGACAGACCTTTGCATCTCCCAGGGCTCAGGTTCCCATTGCATGGGATCTCAGATGCAAGGGGTCTCCTTCACTGTGTAATCTCCTTGATCGCTCAAACTGTTGATTCAGCGGGCTGATCGGAAACTTCACAGTGTTAATTGTGGCCTTGCATATAATTTTAAAGAAAGGGGGAGATGTCGGGAGCCGCATTCGCCATTACAAGATGGCGCTGGCTTCCTGTTTCCTGGTTCTTGTTTACAGCATTAGTCATGCTGACTGCACATGCGCCACTGTATGGTAATTTCTATATGGTAGCTCTCCCTATCAGAGGAGCTATATCATTCGGGCGTTTTGCGGGGCACCAATTACAGACGAATACGTCGCCCTGCAGGCTATTTAAGCCGTGCGTATTCAGGGCTTGGGGTCCTTCTCCATCAGCATGTAAAGAGCGATACAATAAAGATTCTGCTGGACACATCTTCGGTTGCTGCGTCTTCCTTATCGGCAAAGGATGCGCGCGAAAAGCACACACATGGCTGATAATATACACTGTTTTCCCCCTATTTTGTACACAAGCCCCTAACCCTACACTAATCAGGATTATTTTAAAAAAAAGAAAAACAAAAAGAAAAAAGAAAGAAAGGAAATTATGGAGGAAGAGACTAACCAGTTCTCTCTTGGAAAGTGAGAGGATTATAATAAACAAAAGAATGATAAGACACCATGGGGAGAGAGAGACACAAAACAAAAGAAAAAGCCTATGGCACCTGGTATTCCCAGGCGGTCTCCCAACCAAGTACTGACCAGGCCCGACCCTGCTTAGCTTCCGAGATCAGACGAGATCGGGCGCGTTCAGGGTGGTATGGCCTTAGACGAGAGCGGCTGTCTCCTGGGCGCCCCATCAGCCTGCAGCTGCACTCGCCGGCCCGCCACGGAGCCCAGCCGAGCACAGCCCACTACCGGTGGGGGCGGCGGCGGCGGTGGCGGAGGCGGAGGCGGAGGCGAGTCAAGGCAGGGGTTCGAGCCCCTCCCCAGGCTGAGGGCTGCGCTTTGCAGCTTTCTCTTCCGGGCTCGTCTACCACTGACTTCCAGGGCCGGAGCCCAGGAAGGCGCAGGCATGGCAACCAGATGGCTTGTGTCATCCTCCCAGACAGGGGAGACACTCTCCTACAGGTGCACTCCCGCGGTTCCAGGTGGGATCAGATCCAGTGCGCGCCCAGCGGGGAGGTCATCCTCTCCCCCTCGGGCCAAGCTTGCGGGGAAACTCTTGACTCCTGCTCCTGCAAATCGTCCTCCCTCTGTTCATGCTACTCCTCTTCCTCTTCCTCTTCCTCCTCCTCCTCTTCCTTCTACGCCCTCTGCCACCCCACCACCTGCTGGTCCTTTCTCTTCTCCTCCTCTTCTTCCTCACCCACAACCTCCTCCTAGTAAAGCCCTCCTCCCAGAGAATCCAGGAAGGACAGGATGTCTGGGGGCAGGTAACAGGGAGAGAGAGAGAGAGAGAGAGAGAGAGAGAGAGAGAGAGAGAGAGAGAGAGAGAGAGAGAGTGTGTGTGTGTGTTTTGGGGGGAGTAGGATGATTCTCGGTTCACTCTTTGGAACTTGGAATGCTGGCTCCTAGGCTCTCAGTTCTGCCCACACCCCACCCACCCCACCCCACCACACCACACCACACCACACCACACCACGCCACACCACACCCTGACGTCCATCCTCATCGTCCATGCTGCCATCCACTCCTCCTTGTGAAGCCTCGCAACGCCCATGTCGGAGAAGAGAGAAGGGCATGCTCGCCAGCTTGGAAGATGCTCCTGGATCGCTGGACCCCACGGAACTTGGAACTTAGAACATGGTGTTTGGCCCAAGTTTATGGGAGTCTACTAAGAGACAACTTGTGGCTGCTCAGTATGACAGAGTATATTATCCTGTAATTATGTAATTATTTATTTATTAAAATAGGACATTTGATAATAGATGATAACTGGATTTTTACACTTTTTTGGAGATAATCTGGCAAGTAATTTCATTATTTAATTATTTAAATCAATGATGGTATCATATTCTTCCCTCCCCATGGAAGAATCATGAGATATTATCTCATCACTCATTCTTTTTTTTTTTGTTGTTGTTGTTGTTCAAATCCGTGATTAAATAATCATCTCTTGAGTTTTGCCAAGTGTTGGAGAAGTCAAGTATAAAATACCATCAAATAATTCAATTTTTAATTATTTATGTATTAAGATCTGTCATTATTTATTCAGTGATCAGTGGAGTTTGAGACTCTGTTTGGGAGTCAAATGTGCCAGACCATCACATCATCTGAATTCATACTGATTTACCCTCAAAATTGGGACACTGTGAGATCCAGTGATTACTGATTACATAATAATAGATTTTAATGATGAAATGATTAAATAATTTAAAAAACTGGATGATTTCGCATTATCAATTCCCAAGAGGATGCACCAGAACCAAGACATGAAGGACACAGCAATCACTGACTATAAAAATTGAACAATTTAAAAATCAGATGATCAGAAGATCTTGTCTAATGAATACTGTCACGCACACACATGTCACGACACTCCACCAAGACCCTGAAGTCATGATGAAGTTGCTGTGATAGCCGGGTCCCCAGCAGCAGGGACTGAGGCAGCAGTGATGGAGGTGCCTTCACCTGCAGAGCCAAGTGAGAGCAGCACCTCACTCTCTGTGATGTCATTCCCAGCAATGCTGCCTTGGCAACCACTATGATGCTGCCTGTGCCTCTGGTGCTGCTGGTTGTCCTTGTCATAGTAGAGGGCAGTGAAGGCCATAATGTGCATGGGTGGCAGCAAAATGCTACACTCCACACTTGTCTTGTTCATAGTGTGATGCTTCCTCTAGGTGAGACTCTGGCAATGTCTCGACTTGACCTCCCATTTGGGGAATATGCCAGAGAGAGAGAGAGAGAGAGAGAGAGAGAGAGAGAGAGAGAGAGGGGAAGAGAGAGAGAGAGAGAGAGAGAGAGAAAGGCACACAGGCTGGTAAGCACACAAGCACACTGCAACACAAGCATGCCTACATAGATGGAGAGACACACAGGCATGCGTATACACAGACAACATGTAGCCTGCAGTTCTTAGCCTGCATGTTTCTGGGATCCCTACTCGGGTGTTTCAAGACATAGGAATCTCAACTCCCTCTCCAGCACCATGTCTACCAGCACACACATGGGTGATAATGTACACTGTTTTTCCCCCTATTTTCTACACAAGCCCCTAACCCTACACTAATCAGGATTATTAAAAAAAAAAAAAGAAAAAGAAAAAGAAAAAAGAAAGAAAGGAAATTATGGAGGAAGAGACTAACCAGTTCTCTCTGGCAAAGTGAGAGGATTATAATAAACAAAAGAATGCTAAGACACCACGGGGAGAGAGAGACACAAAACAAAAGAAAAAGCCTACGGCACCCGGTATTCCCAGGCGGTCTCCCATCCAAGTACTGACCAGGCCCGACCCTGCTTAGCTTCCGAGATCAGACGAGATCGGGCGCGTTCAGGGTGGTATGGCCTTAGACGAGGGCGGCTGTCTCCGGGGCGCCCCATCAGCCTGCAGCTGCACTCGCCGGCCCGCCACGGAGCCCAGCCGAGCACAGCCCACTACCGGTGGCGGCGGCGGCGGCGGCGGCGGCGGTGGCGTGTCAAGGCAGGGGTTCGAGCCCCTCCCCAGGCTGAGGGCTGCGCTTTGCAGCTTTCTCTTCCGGGCTCGTCTACCACTGACTTCCAGGGCCAGAGCCCAGGAAGGCGCAGGCATGGCGTCCAGATGGCTTGTGTCATCCTCCCAGACAGGGGAGACACTCTCCTACAGGTGCACTCCCGCGGTTCCAGGTCGGATCAGATCCCGTGCTCGCCCGGCGGGGAGGTCATCCTCTCCCCCTCGGGCCAAGCTTGCGGGGAAACTCTTGACTCCTGCTCCTGCAAATCGTCCTCCCTCTGTTCATGCTACTCCTCTTCCTCTTCCTCTTCCTCCTCCTCCTTTTCCTTCTCCGCCCTCTGCCACCCCAACACCTGCTGGTCCTTTCTCTTCTCCTCCTCTCCTTCCTCACCCACAACCTCCTCCTAGTAAAGCCCCTCCTCCCAGAGAATCCAGGAAGGACTGGATGTCTGGGAGCAGGTAACAGGGAGAGAGAGAGAGAGAGAGAGAGAGAGAGAGAGAGAGAGAGAGAGAGAGAGAGAGAGAGTGTGTGTGTTTTGGGGGGAGTAGGATGATTCTCGGTTCACTCTTTGGAACTTGGAATGCTGGCTCCTAGGCTCTCAGTTCTGCCCACACCCCACCCACCCCACCACACCACACCACACCACACCACACCACGCCACACCACACCCTGACGTCCATCCTCATCGTCCATGCTACCATCCACTCCTCCTTGTGAAGCCTCGCACCGCCCATGTCGGAGAAGAGAGAAGGGCATGCTCGCCAGCTTGGAAGATGCTCCTGGATCGCTGGACCCCACGGAACTTGGAACTTAGAACAGGGTGTTTGGCCCAAGTTTATGGGAGTCAACGAAGAGACAACTTGTGGCTGCTCAGTATGACAGAGTATATTATCCTGTAATTATGTAATTATTTATTTATTAAAGTAGGACTTTTGATAATAGATGATAACTGGATTTTTACACTTTTTTGGAGATAATCTGGCAAGTAATTTCGTTATTTCATTATTTAAATCAATGATGGTATCATATTCTTCCCTAAGGCACCCCGGTATTCCCAGGCGGTCTCCCATCCAAGTACTGACCAGGCCCGACCCTGCTTAGCTTCTGAGATCAGACGAGATCAGGCCCGTTCAGGGTGGTATGGCCAGAGACGAGGGCAGCTGTCTCCAGGGCGCACCATCAGCCTGCAGCTGCACTCGCCGGCCCGCCACGGAGCCCAGCCGAGCACAGCCCACTACCAGTGGTGGCCGCGGCAGAGGCGGAGGCGGGTCAAAGCTGGGGTTCGAGCCCCTCCACAGGCTGAGGGCTGCGCTTGCAGGCTTTCTATTCCGGGCTCGTCTACCACTGACTTCCAGGGCTGGAGCCCAGGAAGGCGCAGGCATGGCGTCCAGAATATGCCAGAGAGAGAGAGAGAGAGAGAGAGAGAGACAGAGAGAGAGAGAGAGACGAGAGACAGAGAGACAGACAGAGACAGAGAGACAGAGAGAGAGAGAGAGAGAGAGAGAGAGAGAGAAAGGCACACAGGCTGGTAAGCACACAAGCACACTGCAACACAAGCATGCCTACATAGATGGAGAGACACACAGGCATGCGTATACACAGACAACATGTAGCCTGCAGTTCTTAGCCTGCATGTTTCTGGGATCCCTACTCGGGTGTTTCAAGACATAGGAATCTCAACTCCCTCTCCAGCACCATGTCTACCAGCACACACAAGGCTGATAATATACACTGTTTTTCCCCCTATTTTCTACACAAGCCTCTAACCCTACACTAATCAGGATTATTTTAAAAAAAAAAGAAAAAGAAAAAGAAAAAAGAAAGAAAGGAAATTATGGAGGAAGAGACTAACCAGTTCTCTCTTGGAAAGTGAGAGGATTATAATAAACAAAAGAATGCTAAGACACCACAAGGAGAGAGAGACACAAAACAAAAGAAAATGCCTACGGACCCGGTATTCCCAGGCGGTCTCCCATCCAAGTACTGACCAGGCCCGACCCTGCTTAGCTTCCGAGATCAGACGAGATCGGGCGCGTTCAGGGTGGTATGGCCTTAGACGAGGGCGGCTGTCTCCGGGGCGCCCCATCAGCCTGCAGCTGCACTCGCCGGCCCGCCACGGAGCCCAGCCGAGCACAGCCCACTACCGGTGGCGGCAGCGGCGGCGGCGGCGGCGGCGGCGGTGGTGGCGTGTCAAGGCAGGGGTTCGAGCCCCTCCCCAGGCTGAGGGCTGCGCTTTGCAGCTTTCTCTTCCGGGCTCGTCTACCACTGACTTCCAGGGCCAGAGCCCAGGAAGGCGCAGGCATGGCGTCCAGATGGCTTGTGTCATCCTCCCAGACAGGGGAGACACTCTCCTACAGGTGCACTCCCGCGGTTCCAGGTCGGATCAGATCCAGTGCGCGCCCAGCGGGGAGGTCATCCTCTCCCCCTCGGGCCAAGCTTGCGGGGAAACTCTTGACTCCTGCTCCTGCAAATCGTCCTCCCTCTGTTCATGCTACTCCTCTTCCTCTTCCTCTTCCTCCTCCTCCTTTCCTTCTACGCCCTCTGCCACCCCACCGCCTGCTGGTCCTTTCTCTTCTCCTCCTCTTCTTCCTCACCCACAACCTCCTCCTAGTAAGCCCTCCTCCCAGAGAATCCAGGAAGGACAGGATGTCTGGGAGCAGGTAACAGGGAGCGGAGAGAGAGAGAGAGAGAGAGAGAGAGAGAGAGAGAGAGAGAGAGAGAGAGAGTGTGGGGTGTTTTGGGGGGAGTAGGATGATTCTCGGTTCACTCTTTGGAACTTGGAATGCTGGCTCCTAGGCTCTCAGTTCTGCCCACACCCCACCCACCCCACCCCACCCCACACACCACACCACACCACACCACACCACGCCACACCACACCCTGACGTCCATCCTCATCGTCCATGCTGCCATCCATTCCTCCTTGTGAAGCCTCGCACCGCCCATGTCGGAGAAGAGAGAAGGGCATGGTCGCCAGCTTGGAAGATGCTCCTGGATCGCTGGACCCCACGGAACTTGGAACTTAGAACAGGGTGTTTGGCCCAAGTTTATGGGAGTCTACTAAGAGACAACTTGTGGCTGTTCAGTATGACAGAGTATATTATCCTGTAATTATGTAATTATTTATTTATTAAAATAGGACATTTGATAATAGATGATAACTGGATTTTTACACTTTTTTGGAGATAATCTGGCAAGTAATTTCGTTATTTAATTATTTAAATCAATGATGGTATCATATTCTTCCCTCCCCATGGAAGAATCATGAGATATTATCTCATCACTCATTCTTTTTTTGTTGTTGTTGTTGTTGTTCAAATCCGTGATTAAATAATCATCTCTTGAGTTTTGCCAAGTCTTGGAGAAGTCAAGTATAAAATACCATCAAATAATTCAATTTTTAATTATTTATGTATTAAGATCTGTCATTATTTATTCAGTGATCAGTGGAGTTTGAGCCTCTGTTTGGGAGTCAAATGTGCCAGACCATCACATCATCTGAATTCATACTGATTTACCCTCAAAATTGGGACACTGTGAGATCCAGTGATTACTGATTACATAATAACAGATTTTAATGATGAAATGATTAAATAATTTAAAAAACTGGATGATTTCGCATTATCAATTCCCAAGAGGATGCACCAGAACCAAGACATGAAGGACACAGCAATCACTGACTATAAAAATTGAACAATTTAAAAATCAGATGATCAGAAGATCTTGTCTAATGAATACTGTCACGCACACACATGTCACGACACTCCACCAAGACCCTGAAGTCATGATGAAGTTGCTGTGATAGCCGGGTCCCCAGCAGCAGGGACTGAGGCAGCAGTGATGGAGGTGCCTTCACCTGCAGAGCCAAGTGAGAGCAGCACCTCACTCTCTGTGATGTCATTCCCAGCAATGCTGCCTTGGCAACCACTATGATGCTGCCTGTGCCTCTGGTGCTGCTGCTTGTCCTTGTCATAGTAGAGGGCAGTGAAGGCCATAATGTGCATGGGTGGCAGCAAAATGCTACACTCCACACTTGTCTTGTTCATAGTGTGATGCTTCCTCTAGGTGAGACTCTGGCAATGTCTCGACTTGACCTCCCATTTGGGGAATATGCCAGAGAGAGAGAGAGAGAGAGAGAGAGAGAGAGAGAGAGAGAGAGAGAGAAGAGAGAGAGAGAGACAAGAACAGAGAGAGAGAGAGAGAGAGAGAGAGAGAAAGGCACACAGGCTGGTAAGCACACAAGCACACTGCAACACAAGCATGCCTACATAGATGGAGAGACACACAGGCATGCGTATACACAGACAACATGTAGCCTGCAGTTCTTAGCCTGCATGTTTCTGGGATCCCTACTGGGGTGTTTCAAGACATAGGAATCTCAACTCCCTCTCCAGCACCAGGTCTACCAGCACACACAAGGGTGATGATGTACACTGTTTTTCCCCCTATTTTCTACACAAGCCCCTAACCCTACACTAATCAGGATTATTTTAAAAAAAAAGAAAAAGAAAAAGAAAAAAGAAAGAAAGGAAATTATGGAGGAAGAGACTAACCAGTTCTCTCTTGGAATGTGAGAGGATTATAATAAACAAAAGAATGCTAAGACACCACGGGGAGAGAGAGGCACAAAACAAAAGAAAAAGCCTACAGCACCTGGTATTCCCAGGCGGTCTCCCATCCAAGTACTGACCAGGCCCGACCCTGCTTAGCTTCCGAGATCAGACGAGATCGGGCGCGTTCAGGGTGGTATGGCCTTAGACGAGGGCGGCTGTCTCCGGGACGCCCCATCAGCCTGCAGCTACACTCGCCGGCCCGCCACGGAGCCCAGCCGAGGACAGCCCACTACCGGTGGCGGCGGCAGCGGCGGCGGCGGCGGCGGTGGCGTGTCAAGGCAGGGGTTCGAGCCCCTCCCCAGGCTGAGGGCTGCGCTTTGCAGCTTTCTCTTCCGGGCTCGTCTACCACTGACTTCCAGGGCCAGAGCCCAGGAAGGCGCAGGCATGGCGGCCAGATGGCTTGTGTCATCCTCCCAGACAGGGGAGACACTCTCCTACAGGTGCACTCCCGCGGTTCCAGGTCGGATCGGATCCGGTGCGCGCCCAGCGGGGAGGTCATCCTCTCCCCCTCGGGCCAAGCTTGCGGGGGAAACTCTTGACTCCTGCTCCTGCAAATCGTCCTCCCTCTGTTCATGCTACTCCTCTTCCTCTTCCTCTTCCTCCTCCTCCTCTTCCTTCTACGCCCTCTGCCACCCCACCGCCTGCTGGTCCTTTCTCTTCTCCTCCTCTTCTTCCTCACCCACAACCTCCTCCTAGTCAAGCCCCTCCTCCCAGAGAATCCAGGAAGGACAGGATGTCTGGGAGCAGGTAACAGGGAGGAGAGAGAGAGAGAGAGAGAGAGAGAGAGAGAGAGAGAGAGAGAGAGAGAGAGAGTGTGTGTGTGTTTTGGGGGGAGTAGGATGATTCTCGGTTCACTCTTTGGAACTTGGAATGCTGGCTCCTAGGCTCTCAGTTCTGCCCACACCCCACCCACTCCACCCCATCACACCACACCACACCACACCACACCACGCCACACCACACCCTGACGTCCATCCTCATCGTCCATGCTGCCATCCATTCCTCCTTGTGAAGCCTCGCACCGCCCATGTCGGAGAAGAGAGAAGGGCATGGTCGCCAGCTTGGAAGATGCTCCTGGATCGCTGGACCCCACGGAACTTGGAACTTAGAACAGGGTGTTTGGCCCAAGTTTATGGGAGTCTACTAAGAGACAACTTGTGGCTGTTCAGTATGACAGAGTATATTATCCTGTAATTATGTAATTATTTATTTATTAAAATAGGACATTTGATAATAGATGATAACTGGATTTTTACACTTTTTTGGAGATAATCTGGCAAGTAATTTCGTTATTTCATTATTTAAATCAATGATGGTATCATATTCTTCCCTAAGGAGGTATTTATCACCCGGTATTCCCAGTTTTGCTAATGGGTCATACCATCATAATTCAATTTTAATAGTACTGACATCAGGCCCGACCCTGCTTAGCTTCTGAGATCAGACGGAGATCAGTGCCCGTTCAGGGTGAGTATGGCCAGCCAAGACGAGGGACACAGCTGTCTCCAGGGCGCACAAGCATCAGCCTGTCAGCTGCACTCGCCGGCCCGCCACGGAGCCCAGCCGAGCAGCAGCCCACTAGGACCAGTGGTGAGGGCCCCGGCAGAGGGACGGAGGCAGGTCAAAGCTGGGGTTCGAGCCCTCTCCACAGGCTGAGGGCTGCGCTGTTGCAGCTTTCTTGATGTATTCCAGGCTCGTCTACCACTGATGCTTCCAGGGCTGGAGCCCAGGTAAGGCGCAGGCATGGCGTCCATTGGGGAATATGCCAGAGAGAGAGAGAGAGAGAGAGAGAGAGAGAGAGAGAGAGAGACAGAGACAGAGACAGAGAGAGAGACAGAGACAGAGAGACAGAGAGAGAGAGAGAGAGAGAGAGAGAGAGAGAGAGAGAGAAAGGCACACAGGCTGGTAAGCACACAAGCACACTGCAACACAAGCATGCCTACATAGATGGAGAGACACACAGGCATGCGTATACACAGACAACATGTAGCCTGCAGTTCTTAGCCTGCATGTTTCTGGGATCCCTACTCGGGTGTTTCAAGACATAGGAATCTCAACTCCCTCTCCAGCACCATGTCTACCAGCACACACATGGCTGATAATATACACTGTTTTTCCCCCTATTTTCTACACAAGCCCCTAACCCTACACTAATCAGGATTATTTTTAAAAAAAAAAGAAAAAGAAAAAGAAAAAAGAAAGAAAGGAAATTATGGAGGAAGAGACTAACCAGTTCTCTCTTGCAAAGTGAGAGGATTATAATAAACAAAAGAATGCTAAGACACCACAAGGAGAGAGAGACACAAAACAAAAGAAAAAGCCTACGGCACCTGGTATTCCCAGGCGGTCTCCCATCCAAGTACTGACCAGGCCCGACCCTGCTTAGCTTCCGAGATCAGACGAGATCTGGCGCGTTCAGGGTGGTATGGCCTTAGATGAGGGCGGCTGTCTCCGGGGCGCCCCATCAGCCTGCAGCTGCACTCGCCGGCCCGCCACGGAGCCCAGCTGAGCACAGCCCACTACCGGTGGCGGCCGCGGCGGCAGCGGCGGCGGCGGCGGTGGCGGAGGCGTGTCAAGGCAGGGGTTCGAGCCCCTCCCCAGGCTGAGGGCTGCGCTTTGCAGCTTTCTCTTCCGGGCTCGTCTACCACTGACTTCCAGGGCCGGAGCCCAGGAAGGCGCAGGCATGGCCTCCAGATGGCTTGTGTCATCCTCCCAGACAGGGGAGACACCCTCCTACAGGTGCACTCCCGCGGTTCCAGGTCGGATCAGATCCAGTGCGCGCCCAGCGGGGAGGTCATCCTCTCCCCCTCGGGCCAAGCTTGCGGGGAAACTCTTGACTCCTGCTCCTGCAAATCGTCCTCCCTCTGTTCATGCTACTCCTCTTCCTCTTCCTCTTCCTCCTCCTCCTCTTCCTTCTACGCCCTCTGCCACCCCACCGCCTGCTGGTCCTTTCTCTTCTCCTCCTCTTCTTCCTCACCCACAACCTCCTCCTAGTCCAGCCCTCCTCCCAGAGAATCCAGGAAGGACAGGATGTCTGGGGGCAGGTAACAGGGAGAGAGAGAGAGAGAGAGAGAGAGAGAGAGAGAGAGAGAGAGAGAGAGAGAGAGAGAGTGTGTGTGTTTTGGGGGGAGTAGGATGATTCTCGGTTCACTCTTTGGAACTTGGAATGCTGGCTCCTAGGCTCTCAGTTCTGCCCACACCCCACCCACCCCACCCCACCACACCACACCACACCACACCACACCACGCCACACCACACCCTGACGTCCATCCTCATCGTCCATGCTGCCATCCATTCCTCCTTGTGAAGCCTCGCACCGCCCATGTCGGAGAAGAGAGAAGGGCATGCTCGCCAGCTTGGAAGATGCTCCTGGATCGCTGGACCCCACGGAACTTGGAACTTAGAACAGGGTGTTTGGCCCAAGTTTATGGGAGTCAACGAAGAGACAACTTGTGGCTGTTCAGTATGACAGAGTATATTATCCTGTAATTATGTAATTATTTATTTATTAAAATAGGACATTTGATAATAGATGATAACTGGATTTTTACACTTTTTTGGAGATAATCTGGCAAGTAATTTCGTTATTTAATTATTTAAATCAATGATGGTATCATATTCTTCCCTCCCCATGGAAGAATCATGAGATATTATCTCATCACTCATTCTTTTTGTTGTTGTTGTTGTTGTTGTTGTTCAAATCCGTGATTAAATAATCATCTCTTGAGTTTTGCTAAGTCTTGGAGAAGTCAAGTATAAAATACCATCAAATAATTCAATTTTTAATTATTTATGTATTAAGATCTGTCATTATTTATTCAGTGATCAGTGGAGTTTGAGCCTCTGTTTGGGAGTCAAATGTGCCAGACCATCACATCATCTGAATTCATACTGATTTACCCTCAAAATTGGGACACTGTGAGATCCAGTGATTACTGATTACATAATAATAGATTTTAATGATGAAATGATTAAATAATTTAAAAAACTGGATGATTTCGCATTATCAATTCCCAAGAGGATGCACCAGAACCAAGACATGAAGGACACAGCAATCACTGACTATAAAAATTGAACAATTTAAAAATCAGATGATCAGAAGATCTTGTCTAATGAATACTGTCACGCACACACATGTCACGACACTCCACCAAGACCCTGAAGTCATGATGAAGTTGCTGTGATAGCCGGGTCCCCAGCAGCAGGGACTGAGGCAGCAGTGATGGAGGTGCCTTCACCTGCAGAGCCAAGTGAGAGCAGCACCTCACTCTCTGTGATGTCATTCCCAGCAATGCTGCCTTGGCAACCACTATGATGCTGCCTGTGCCTCTGGTGCTGCTGGTTGTCCTTGTCATAGTAGAGGGCAGTGAAGGCCATAATGTGCATGGGTGGCAGCAAAATGCTACACTCCACACTTGTCTTGTTCATAGTGTGATGCTTCCTCTAGGTGAGACTCTGGCAATGTCTCGACTTGACCTCCCATTTGGGGAATATGCCAGAGAGAGAGAGAGAGAGAGAGAGAGAGAGAGAGAGAGAGAGAGAGAGAGACAGAGAGAAACAGAGACAGAGAGACAGAGAGACAGAGAGAGAGAGAGAGAGAGAAAGGCACACAGGCTGGTAAGCACACAAGCACACTGCAACACGAGCAAGCCTACATAGATGGAGAGACACACAGGCATGCGTATACACAGACAACATGTAGCCTGCAGTTCTTAGCCTGCATGTTTCTGGGATCCCTACTCGGGTGTTTCAAGACATAGGAATCTCAACTCCCTCTCCAGCACCATGTCTACCAGCACACACAAGGGTGATGATGTACACTGTTTTTCCCCTATTTTCTACACAAACCCCTAACCCTACACTAATCAGGATTATTTAAAAAAAAAAGAAAAAGAAAAAGAAAAAAGAAAGAAAGGAAATTATGGAGGAAGAGACTAACCAGTTCTCTCTTGGCAAAGTGAGAGGATTATAATAAACAAAAGAATGCTAAGACACCACAAGGAGAGAGAGACACAAAACAAAAGAAAATGCCTACGGACCCGGTATTCCCAGGCGGTCTCCCATCCAAGTACTGACCAGGCCCGACCCTGCTTAGCTTCCGAGATCAGACGAGATCGGGCGCGTTCAGGGTGGTATGGCCTTAGACGAGGGCGGCTGTCTCCGGGACGCCCCATCAGCCTGCAGCTACACTCGCCGGCCCGCCACGGAGCCCAGCCGAGGACAGCCCACTACCGGTGGCGGCGGCAGCGGCGGCGGCGGCGGTGGCGTGTCAAGGCAGGGGTTCGAGCCCCTCCCCAGGCTGAGGGCTGCGCTTTGCAGCTTTCTCTTCCGGGCTCGTCTACCACTGACTTCCAGGGCCAGAGCCCAGGAAGGCGCAGGCATGGCGGCCAGATGGCTTGTGTCATCCTCCCAGACAGGGGAGACACTCTCCTACAGGTGCACTCCCGCGGTTCCAGGTCGGATCGGATCCCGGTGCTCGCCCGGCGGGGAGGTCATCCTCTCCCCCTCGGGCCAAGCTTGCGGGGGAAACTCTTGACTCCTGCTCCTGCAAATCGTCCTCCCTCTGTTCATGCTACTCCTCTTCCTCTTCCTCTTCCTCCTCCTCCTCTTCCTTCTACGCCCTCTGCCACCCCAACGCCTGCTGGTCCTTTCTCTTCTCCTCCTCTTCTTCCTCACCCACAACCTCCTCCTAGTAAAGCCCTCCTCCCAGAGAATCCAGGAAGGACTGGATGTCTGGGGGCAGGTAACAGGAGGAGAGAGAGAGAGAGAGAGAGAGAGAGAGAGAGAGAGAGAGAGAGAGAGAGAGAGTGTGTGTGTGTTTTGGGGGGGAGTAGGATGATTCTCGGTTCACTCTTTGGAACTTGGAATGCTGGTTCCTAGGCTCTCAGTTCTGCCCACACCCCACCCACCCCACCCCACCACACCACACCACACCACACCACACCACGCCACACCACACCCTGACGTCCATCCTCATCGTCCATGCTGCCATCCATTCCTCCTTGTGAAGCCTCGCACCGCCCATGTCGGAGAAGAGAGAAGGGCATGCTCGCCAGCTTGGAAGATGCTCCTGGATCGCTGGACCCCACGGAACTTGGAACTTAGAACAGGGTGTTTGGCCCAAGTTTATGGGAGTCAACGAAGAGACAACTTGTGGCTGTTCAGTATGACAGAGTATATTATCCTGTAATTATGTAATTATTTATTTATTAAAATAGGACATTTGATAATAGATGATAACTGGATTTTTACACTTTTTTGGAGATAATCTGGCAAGTAATTTCGTTATTTAATTATTTAAATCAATGATGGTATCATATTCTTCCCTCCCCATGGAAGAATCAGAGATATTATCTCATCACTTTCCGGTTTTATTCTCTTGAGTTTTGCTAAGTGTTGGAGAAATCAAGTATAAAATACCATCAAATAATTCAATTTTTAATTATTTATGTATTAAGATCTGTCATTATTTATTCAGTGACCAGTGGAGCCACTGTTTGGGAGAGGCTTCTGAGATCAGACACTGTGAGATCAGTGATTCCCGATTCAGGGATGAGTATGGATGCCCAGCCAAGACAGAGGGACCAGCTGTCTCCCAAGAGGACGCACCAGAACCAGCATGCAGCCTGACTAAAAAATTGAACTCAGCTGACAGAGTCTCGTAAGCCGTCACGCACACGGAGCCCAGCCGAGCACAGCCACTAGGACCAGTGGTGGAAGCCCGCCCCAGCAGCAGGGACGGAGGCAGCAGTGATGGAGGTGCCTTCACCTCCACAGGCAAGTGAGAGCTGCGCCTTGCAGCTCTCTGTGAGTCATTCCCGAAGGCTCGTGCTGACCACTATGATGCTTCCAGGGTCTGGAGCTGCTGGGTCCAGGAAGGCGCAGGCATGGCGTGCCAGAATATGCCAGAGAGAGAGAGAGAGAGAGAGAGAGAGAGAGAGACAGAGACAGAGACAGAGACAGAGACAGAGAGACAGACAGAGACAGAGAGACAGAGAGAGAGAGAGAGAGAGAGAGAGAGAGAGAGAGAGAGAGAGGCACACAGGCTGGTAAGCACACAAGCACACTGCAACACAAGCATGCCTACATAGATGGAGAGACACACAGGCACGCAAATACACAGACAACATGTAGCCTGCAGTTCTTAGCCTGCATGTTTCCGGGATCCCTACTCGGGTGTTTCAAGACATAGGAATCTCAACTCCCTCTCCAGCACCATGTCTACCAGCACACACATGGGTGATAATGTACACTGTTTTTCCCCCTATTTTCTACACAAGCCTCTAACCCTACACTAATCAGGATTATTTTAAAAAAAAAAGAAAAAGAAAAAGAAAAAAGAAAGGAAATTATGGAGGAAGAGAATAACCAGTTCTCTCTTGGAAAGTGAGAGGATTATAATAAACAAAAGAATGCTAAGACACCACGGGGAGAGAGAGACACAAAACAAAAGAAAAGCCTACGGCATGGCACCCGGTATTCCCAGGCGGTCTCCCATCCAAGTACTGACCAGGCCCGACCCTGCTTAGCTTCCGAGATCAGACGAGATCTGGCGCGTTCAGGGTGGTATGGCCTTAGACGAGGGCGGCTGTCTCCGGGGCGCCCCATCAGCCTGCAGCTGCACTCGCCGGCCCGCCACGGAGCCCAGCGGAGCACAGCCCACTACCAGTGGCGGCAGCGGCAGCGGCGGCGGCGGCGGCGGTGGCGGTGGCGGGTCAAGGCAGGGGTTCGAGCCCCTCCCCAGGCTGAGGGCTGCGCTTTGCAGCTTTCTCTTCCGGGCTCGTCTACCACTGACTTCCAGGGCCGGAGCCCAGGAAGGCGCAGGCATGGCGTCCAGATGGCTTGTGTCATCCTCCCAGACAGGGGAGACACTCTCCTACAGGTGCACTCCCGCGGTTCCAGGTCGGATCAGATCCAGTGCGCGCCCAGCGGGGAGGTCATCCTCTCCCCCTCGGGCCAAGCTTGCGGGGAAACTCTTGACTCCTGCTCCTGCAAATCGTCCTCCCTCTGTTCATGCTACTCCTCTTCCTCTTCCTCTTCCTCCTCCTCCTCTTCCTTCTACGCCCTCTGCCACCCCACCGCCTGCTGGTCCTTTCTCTTCTCCTCCTCTTCTTCCTCACCCACAACCTCCTCCTAGTCCAGCCCTCCTCCCAGAGAATCCAGGAAGGACAGGATGTCTGGGGGCAGGTAACAGGGAGGAGAGAGAGAGAGAGAGAGAGAGAGAGAGAGAGAGAGAGAGAGAGAGAGAGTGTGTGTTTTGGGGGGAGTAGGATGATTCTCGGTTCACTCTTTGGAACTTGGAATGCTGGCTCCTAGGCTCTCAGTTCTGCCCACACCCCACCCACCCCACCCCCCCCCCATACACCACACCACACCACACCACGCCACACCACACCCTGACGTCCATCCTCATCGTCCATGCTGCCATCCATTCCTCCTTGTGAAGCCTCGCACCGCCCATGTCGGAGAAGAGAGAAGGGCATGCTCGCCAGCTTGGAAGATGCTCCTGGATCGCTGGACCCCACGGAACTTGGAACTTAGAACAGGGTGTTTGGCCCAAGTTTATGGGAGTCTACTAAGAGACAACTTGTGGCTGTTCAGTATGACAGAGTATATTATCCTGTAATTATGTAATTATTTATTTATTAAAATAGGACATTTGATAATAGATGATAACTGGATTTTTACACTTTTTTGGAGATAATCTGGCAAGTAATTTCATTATTTAATTATTTAAATCAATGATGGTATCATATTCTTCCCTCCCCATGGAAGAATCATGAGATATTATCTCATCACTCATTCTTTTTTTTGTTGTTGTTGTTGTTGTTCAAATCCGTGATTAAATAATCATCTCTTGAGTTTTGCCAAGTCTTGGAGAAGTCAAGTATAAAATACCATCAAATAATTCAATTTTTAATTATTTATGTATTAAGATCTGTCATTATTTATTCAGTGATCAGTGG
>JANBXA010000457.1:102500-222578 GCA_030556225.1 Cricetiscus sungorus
CAGGGCCGGAGCCCAGGAAGGCGCAGGCATGGCGTCCAGATGGCTTGTGTCATCCTCCCAGACAGGGGAGACACCCTCCTACAGGTGCACTCCCGCGGTTCCAGGTCGGATCAGATCCAGTGCGCGCCCAGCGGGGAGGTCATCCTCTCCCCCTCGGGCCAAGCTTGCGGGGAAACTCTTGACTCCTGCTCCTGCAAATCGTCCTCCCTCTGTTCATGCTACTCCTCTTCCTCTTCCTCTTCCTCCTCCTCCTCTTCCTTCTACGCCCTCTGCCACCCCACCGCCTGCTGGTCCTTTCTCTTCTCCTCCTCTTCTTCCTCACCCACAACCTCCTCCTAGTCCAGCCCTCCTCCCAGAGAATCCAGGAAGGACAGGATGTCTGGGAGCAGGTAACAGGGAGAGAGAGAGAGAGAGAGAGAGAGAGAGAGAGAGAGAGAGAGAGAGAGAGAGAGTGTGTTTTGGGGGAGTAGGATGATTCTCGGTTCACTCTTTGGAACTTGGAATGCTGGCTCCTAGGCTCTCAGTTCTGCCCACACCCCACCCACCCCACCCCACCCCATCACACCACACCACACCACACCACGCCACACCACACCCTGACGTCCATCCTCATCGTCCATGCTGCCATCCATTCCTCCTTGTGAAGCCTCGCACCGCCCATGTCGGAGAAGAGAGAAGGGCATGCTCGCCAGCTTGGAAGATGCTCCTGGATCGCTGGACCCCACGGAACTTGGAACTTAGAACAGGGTGTTTGGCCCAAGTTTATGGGAGTCAACTAAGAGACAACTTGTGGCTGTTCAGTATGACAGAGTATATTATCCTGTAATTATGTAATTATTTATTTATTAAAATAGGACATTTGATAATAGATGATAACTGGATTTTTACACTTTTTTGGAGATAATCTGGCAAGTAATTTCATTATTTAATTATTTAAATCAATGATGGTATCATATTCTTCCCTCCCCATGGAAGAATCATGAGATATTATCTCATCACTCATTCTTTTTTTTGTTGTTGTTGTTGTTGTTCAAATCCGTGATTAAATAATCATCTCTTGAGTTTTGCTAAGTGTTGGAGAAATCAAGTATAAAATACCATCAAATAATTCAATTTTTAATTATTTATGTATTAAGATCTGTCATTATTTATTCAGTGATCAGTGGAGTTTGAGCCTCTGTTTGGGAGTCAAATGTGCCAGACCATCACATCATCTGAATTCATACTGATTTACCCTCAAAATTGGGACACTGTGAGATCCAGTGATTACTGATTACATAATAACAGATTTTAATGATGAAATGATTAAATAATTTAAAAAACTGGATGATTTCGTATTATCAATTCCCAAGAGGATGCACCAGAACCAAGACATGAAGGACACAGCAATCACTGACTATAAAAATTGAACAATTTAAAAATCAGATGATCAGAAGATCTTGTCTAATGAATACTGTCACGCACACACATGTCACGACACTCCACCAAGACCCTGAAGTCATGATGAAGTTGCTGTGATAGCCGGGTCCCCAGCAGCAGGGACTGAGGCAGCAGTGATGGAGGTGCCTTCACCTGCAGAGCCAAGTGAGAGCAGCACCTCACTCTCTGTGATGTCATTCCCAGCAATGCTGCCTTGGCAACCACTATGATGCTGCCTGTGCCTCTGGTGCTGCTGGTTGTCCTTGTCATAGTAGAGGGCAGTGAAGACCATAATGTGCATGGGTGGCAGCAAAATGCTACACTCCACACTTGTCTTGTTCATAGTGTGATGCTTCCTCTAGGTGAGACTCTGGCAATGTCTCGACTTGACCTCCCATTTGGGGAATATGCCAGAGAGAGAGAGAGAGAGAGAGAGAGAGAGAGAGAGAGAGAGAGAGAGAGAGAGAGAAACAGAGAGAGAGAGAGAGAGAGAGAGAAAGGCACACAGGCTGGTAAGCACACAAGCACACTGCAACACAAGCATGCCTACATAGATGGAGAGACACACAGGCATGCATATACACAGACAACATGTAGCCTGCAGTTCTTAGCCTGCATGTTTCTGGGATCCCTACTCGGGTGTTTCAAGACATAGGAATCTCAACTCCCTCTCCAGCACCATGTCTACCAGCACACACATGGCTGATAATATACACTGTTTTTCCCCCTATTTTCTACACAAGCCCCTAACCCTACACTAATCAGGATTATTTTAAAAAAAAAAAGAAAAAGAAAAAGAAAAAAGAAAGAAAGGAAATTATGGAGGAAGAGACTAACCAGTTCTCTCTTGGAAAGTGAGAGGATTATAATAAACAAAAGAATGCTAAGACACCACGGGGAGAGAGAGACACAAAACAAAAGAAAAAGCCTACGGCACCTGGTATTCCCAGGCGGTCTCCCATCCAAGTACTGACCAGGCCCGACCCTGCTTAGCTTCCGAGATCAGACGAGATCGGGCGCGTTCAGGGTGGTATGGCCTTAGACGAGAGCGGCTGTCTCCGGGGCGCCCCATCAGCCTGCAGCTGCACTCGCCGGCCCGCCACGGAGCCCAGCTGAGCACAGCCCACTACCGGTGGGGGCCGCGGCGGCGGCGGCGGTGGCGGAGGCGGAGGCGGGTCAAGGCAGGGGTTCGAGCCCCTCCCCAGGCTGAGGGCTGCGCTTTGCAGCTTTCTCTTCCGGGCTCGTCTACCACTGACTTCCAGGGCCGGAGCCCAGGAAGGCGCAGGCATGGCCTCCAGATGGCTTGTGTCATCCTCCCAGACAGGGGAGACACCCTCCTACAGGTGCACTCCCGCGGTTCCAGGTCGGATCAGATCCAGTGCTCGCCCAGCGGGGAGGTCATCCTCTCCCCCTCGGGCCAAGCTTGCGGGGAAACTCTTGACTCCTGCTCCTGCAAATCGTCCTCCCTCTGTTCATGCTACTCCTCTTCCTCTTCCTCTTCCTCCTCCTCCTCTTCCTTCTACGCCCTCTGCCACCCCACCGCCTGCTGGTCCTTTCTCTTCTCCTCCTCTTCTTCCTCACCCACAACCTCCTCCTAGTCCAGCCCCTCCTCCCAGAGAATCCAGGAAGGACTGGATGTCTGGGAGCAGGTAACAGGAGAGAGAGAGAGAGAGAGAGAGAGAGAGAGAGAGAGAGAGAGAGAGAGAGAGAGAGAGTGTGTGTGTGTTTTTGGGGGAGTAGGATGATTCTCGGTTCACTCTTTGGAACTTGGAATGCTGGCTCCTAGGCTCTCAGTTCTGCCCACACCCCACCCACCCCACCCCACCCCATCACACCACACCACACCACACCACGCCACACCACACCCTGACGTCCATCCTCATCGTCCATGCTGCCATCCATTCCTCCTTGTGAAGCCTCGCACCGCCCATGTCGGAGAAGAGAGAAGGGCATGCTCGCCAGCTTGGAAGATGCTCCTGGATCGCTGGACCCCACGGAACTTGGAACTTAGAACAGGGTGTTTGGCCCAAGTTTATGGGAGTCAACTAAGAGACAACTTGTGGCTGTTCAGTATGACAGAGTATATTATCCTGTAATTATGTAATTATTTATTTATTAAAATAGGACATTTGATAATAGATGATAACTGGATTTTTACACTTTTTTGGAGATAATCTGGCAAGTAATTTCATTATTTCATTATTTAAATCAATGATAGTATCATATTCTTCCCTAAGGCACCCGGTATTCCCAGGCGGTCTCCCATCCAAGTACTGACCAGGCCCGACCCTGCTTAGCTTCTGAGATCAGACGAGATCAGGCCCGTTCAGGGTGGTATGGCCAGAGACGAGGGCAGCTGTCTCCAGGGCGCACCATCAGCCTGCAGCTGCACTCGCCGGCCCGCCACGGAGCCCAGCCGAGCACAGCCCACTACCAGTGGTGGCCGCGGCAGAGGCGGAGGCGGGTCAAAGCTGGGGTTCGAGCCCCTCCACAGGCTGAGGGCTGCGCTTTGCAGCTTTCTATTCCGGGCTCGTCTACCACTGACTTCCAGGGCTGGAGCCCAGGAAGGCGCAGGCATGGCGTCCAGAATATGCCAGAGAGAGAGAGAGAGAGAGAGAGAGAGAGAGAGACAGAGAGAGAGAGAGAGACAGAGACAGAGAGACAGAAAGAGACAGAGAGACAGAGAGAGAGAGAGAGAGAGAGAGAGAGAGAGAGAGAGAGAAAGGCACACAGGCTGGTAAGCACACAAGCACACTGCAACACAAGCATGCCTACATAGATGGAGAGACACACAGGCATGCATATACACAGACAACATGTAGCCTGCAGTTCTTAGCCTGCATGTTTCTGGGATCCCTATTCGGGTGTTTCAAGACATAGGAATCTCAACTCCCTCTCCAGCACCATGTCTACCAGCACACACATGGCTGATAATATACACTGTTTTTCCCCCTATTTTCTACACAAGCCCCTAACCCTACACTAATCAGGATTATTTAAAAAAAAAAGAAAAAGAAAAAGAAAAAAGAAAGAAAGGAAATTATGGAGGAAGAGACTAACCAGTTCTCTCTTGGAAAGTGAGAGGATTATAATAAACAAAAGAATGCTAAGACACCACGGGGAGAGAGAGACACAAAACAAAAGAAAAAGCCTACAGCACCTGGAATTCCCAGGCGGTCTCCCATCCAAGTACTGACCAGGCCCGACCCTGCTTAGCTTCCGAGATCAGACGAGATCTGGCGCGTTCAGGGTGGTATGGCCTTAGATGAGGGCGGCTGTCTCCGGGGCGCCCCATCAGCCTGCAGCTGCACTCGCCGGCCCGCCACGGAGCCCAGCTGAGCACAGCCCACTACCGGTGGAGGCCGCAGCAGCGGCGGCGGCGGCGGCGGTGGCGGAGGCGGGTCAAGGCAGGGGTTCGAGCCCCTCCCCAGGCTGAGGGCTGCGCTTTGCAGCTTTCTCTTCCGGGCTCGTCTACCACTGACTTCCAGGGCCGGAGCCCAGGAAGGCGCAGGCATGGCGTCCAGATGGCTTGTGTCATCCTCCCAGACAGGGGAGACACCCTCCTACAGGTGCACTCCCGCGGTTCCAGGTCGGATCAGATCCAGTGCGCGCCCAGCGGGGAGGTCATCCTCTCCCCCTCGGGCCAAGCTTGCGGGGGAAACTCTTGACTCCTGCTCCTGCAAATCGTCCTCCCTCTGTTCATGCTACTCCTCTTCCTCTTCCTCTTCCTCCTCCTCCTCTTCCTTCTACGCCCTCTGCCACCCCACCGCCTGCTGGTCCTTTCTCTTCTCCTCCTCTTCTTCCTCACCCACAACCTCCTCCTAGTCCAGCCCTCCTCCCAGAGAATCCAGGAAGGACAGGATGTCTGGGGGCAGGTAACAGGAGAGAGAGAGAGAGAGAGAGAGAGAGAGAGAGAGAGAGAGAGAGAGAGAGAGTGTGTGTTTTGGGGGGAGTAGGATGATTCTCGGTTCACTCTTTGGAACTTGGAATGCTGGCTCCTAGGCTCTCAGTTCTGCCCACACCCCACCCACCCCACCCCACCCCATCACACCACACCACACCACACCACGCCACACCACACCCTGACGTCCATCCTCATCGTCCATGCTGCCATCCATTCCTCCTTGTGAAGCCTCGCACCGCCCATGTCGGAGAAGAGAGAAGGGCATGCTCGCCAGCTTGGAAGATGCTCCTGGATCGCTGGACCCCACGGAACTTGGAACTTAGAACAGGGTGTTTGGCCCAAGTTTATGGGAGTCTACGAAGAGACTACTTGTGGCTGTTCAGTATGACAGAGTATATTATCCTGTAATTATGTAATTATTTATTTATTAAAATAGGACATTTGATAATAGATGATAACTGGATTTTTACACTTTTTTGGAGATAATCTGGCAAGTAATTTCGTTATTTAATTATTTAAATCAATGATGGTATCATATTCTTCCCTCCCCATGGAAGAATCATGAGATATTATCTCATCACTCATTCTTTTTGTTGTTGTTGTTGTTGTTGTTCAAATCCGTGATTAAATAATCATCTCTTGAGTTTTGCTAAGTGTTGGAGAAATCTAGTATAAAATACCATCAAATAATTCAATTTTTAATTATTTATGTATTAAGATCTGTCATTATTTATTCAGTGATCAGTGGAGTTTGAGCCTCTGTTTGGGAGTCAAATGTGCCAGACCATCACATCATCTGAATTCATACTGATTTACCCTCAAAATTGGGACACTGTGAGATCCAGTGATTACTGATTACATAATAACAGATTTTAATGATGAAATGATTAAATAATTTAAAAAACTGGATGATTTCGTATTATCAATTCCCAAGAGGATGCACCAGAACCAAGACATGAAGGACACAGCAATCACTGACTATAAAAATTGAACAATTTAAAAATCAGATGATCAGAAGATCTTGTCTAATGAATACTGTCACGCACACACATGTCACGACACTCCACCAAGACCCTGAAGTCATGATGAAGTTGCTGTGATAGCCGGGTCCCCAGCAGCAGGGACTGAGGCAGCAGTGATGGAGGTGCCTTCACCTGCAGAGCCAAGTGAGAGCAGCACCTCACTCTCTGTGATGTCATTCCCAGCAATGCTGCCTTGGCAACCACTATGATGCTGCCTGTGCCTCTGGTGCTGCTGGTTGTCCTTGTCATAGTAGAGGGCAGTGAAGACCATAATGTGCATGGGTGGCAGCAAAATGCTACACTCCACACTTGTCTTGTTCATAGTGTGATGCTTCCTCTAGGTGAGACTCTGGCAATGTCTCGACTTGACCTCCCATTTGGGGAATATGCCAGAGAGAGAGAGAGAGAGAGAGAGAGAGAGAGAGAGAGAGAGAGAGAGAGAGAGAGAGAGACAGAGAGACAGAGACAGAGACAGAGAGACAGAGAGAGAGAGAGAGAGAGAGAGAGAGAGAGAGGCACACAGGCTGGTAAGCACACAAGCACACTGCAACACAAGCATGCCTACATAGATGGAGAGACACACAGGCATGCGTATACACAGACAACATGTAGCCTGCAGTTCTTAGCCTGCATGTTTCTGGGATCCCTACTCGGGTGTTTCAAGACATAGGAATCTCAACTCCCTCTCCAGCACCATGTCTACCAGCACACACATGGCTGATAATATACACTGTTTTTCCCCCTATTTTCTACACAAGCCCCTAACCCTACACTAAACAGGATTATTAAAAAAAAAAAAAGAAAAAGAAAAAGAAAAAAGAAAGGAAATTATGGAGGAAGAGAATAACCAGTTCTCTCTTGGAAAGTGAGAGGATTATAATAAACAAAAGAATGCTAAGACACCACGGGGAGAGAGAGACACAAAACAAAAGAAAAAGCCTATGGCACCTGGTATTCCCAGGCGGTCTCCCATCCAAGTACTGACCAGGCCCGACCCTGCTTAGCTTCTGAGATCAGACGAGATCTGGCACGTTCAGGGTGGTATGGCCTTAGATGAGGGCGGCTGTCTCCGGGGCGCCCCATCAGCCTGCAGCTGCACTCGCCGGCCCGCCACGGAGCCCAGCCGAGCACAGCCCACTACCGGTGGAGGCGAGCAGGGCGGCGGCAGCGGAGGCGGAGGCGGGTCAAGGCAGGGGTTCGAGCCCCTCCCCAGGCTGAGGGCTGCACTTTGCAGCTTTCTCTTCCGGGCTCGTCTACCACTGACTTCCAGGGCTGGAGCCCAGGAAGGGCAGGATGCTGCGACCAGAATATGCAGAGAGAGAGAGAGAGAGAGAGAGAGAGAGAGAGAGAGAGAGAGAGAGAGAGAGAGAGAGAGACAGACAGAGACAGAGAGACAAACAGAGAGAGAGAGAGAGAGAGAGAGAGAGAGAGAGAGAGAGAGAGAGGCACACAGGCTGGTAAGCACACAAGCACACTGCAACACAAGCATGCCTACATAGATGGAGAGACACACAGGCATGCATATACACAGACAACATGTAGCCTGCAGTTCTTAGCCTGCATGTTTCTGGGATCCCTACTCGGGTGTTTCAAGACATAGGAATCTCAACTCCCTCTCCAGCACCATGTCTACCAGCACACACAAGGGTGATGATGTACACTGTTTTCCCCCCTATTTTCTACACAAACCCCTAACCCTACACTAATCAGGATTATTTAAAAAAAAAAGAAAAAGAAAAAGAAAAAAAGAAAGAAAGGAAATTATGGAGGAAGAGACTAACCAGTTCTCTCTTGGAAAGTGAGAGGATTATAATAAACAAAAGAATGCTAAGACACCACAGGGAGAGAGAGACACAAAACAAAAGAAAAAGCCTACGGCACCCGGTATTCCCAGGCGGTCTCCCATCCAAGTACTGACCAGGCCCGACCCTGCTTAGCTTCCGAGATCAGACGAGATCAGGCGCGTTCAGGGTGGTATGGCCTTAGACGAGGGCGGCTGTCTCCGGGGCGCCCCATCAGCCTGCAGCTGCACTCGCCGGCCCGCCACGGAGCCCAGCCGAGCACAGCCCACTACCGGTGGGGGCGGCAGCGGCGGCGGCGGAGGCGGTGGCGGAGGCGGGTCAAGGCAGGGGTTCGAGCCCCTCCCCAGGCTGAGGGCTGCGCTTTGCAGCTTTCTCTTCCGGGCTCGTCTACCACTGACTTCCAGGGCCAGAGCCCAGGAAGGCGCAGGCATGGCGTCCAGATGGCTTGTGTCATCCTCCCAGACAGGGGAGACACTCTCCTACAGGTGCACTCCCGCGGTTCCAGGTCGGATCAGATCCAGTGCGCGCCCAGCGGGGAGGTCATCCTCTCCCCCTCGGGCCAAGCTTGCGGGGAAACTCTTGACTCCTGCTCCTGCAAATCGTCCTCCCTCTGTTCATGCTACTCCTCTTCCTCTTCCTCTTCCTCCTCCTCCTCTTCCTTCTCCGCCCTCTGCCACCCCACCGCCTGCTGGTCCTTTCTCTTCTCCTCCTCTTCTTCCTCACCCACAACCTCCTCCTAGTACAGCCCTCCTCCCAGAGAATCCAGGAAGGACTGGATGTCTGGGGGCAGGTAACAGGGAGAGAGAGAGAGAGAGAGAGAGAGAGAGAGAGAGAGAGAGAGAGAGAGAGAGAGTGTGTGTGTGTTTTGGGGGAGTAGGATGATTCTCGGTTCACTCTTTGGAACTTGGAATGCTGGCTCCTAGGCTCTCAGTTCTGCCCACACCCCACCCACCCCACCCCACCCCACCACACCACACCACACCACACCACGCCACACCACACCCTGACGTCCATCCTCATCGTCCATGCTGCCATCCATTCCTCCTTGTGAAGCCTCGCACCGCCCATGTCGGAGAAGAGAGAAGGGCATGCTCGCCAGCTTGGAAGATGCTCCTGGATCGCTGGACCCCACGGAACTTGGAACTTAGAACATGGTGTTTGGCCCAAGTTTATGGGAGTCAACTAAGAGACTACTTTTGGCTGTTCAGTATGACAGAGTATATTATCCTGTAATTATGTAATTATTTATTTATTAAAATAGGACATTTGATAATAGATGATAACTGGATTTTTACACTTTTTTGGAGATAATCTGGCAAGTAATTTCGTTATTTAATTATTTAAATCAATGATGGTATCATATTCTTCCCTCCCCATGGAAGAATCATGAGATATTATCTCATCACTCATTCTTTTTTTTGTTGTTGTTGTTGTTGTTCAAATCCGTGATTAAATAATCATCTCTTGAGTTTTGCTAAGTCTTGGAGAAGTCAAGTATAAAATACCATCAAATAATTCAATTTTTAATTATTTATGTATTAAGATCTGTCATTATTTATTCAGTGATCAGTGGAGTTTGAGCCTCTGTTTGGGAGTCAAATGTGCCAGACCATCACATCATCTGAATTCATACTGATTTACCCTCAAAATTGGGACACTGTGAGATCCAGTGATTACTGATTACATAATAACAGATTTTAATGATGAAATGATTAAATAATTTAAAAAACTGGATGATTTCGCATTATCAATTCCCAAGAGGATGCACCAGAACCAAGACATGAAGGACACAGCAATCACTGACTATAAAAATTGAACAATTTAAAAATCAGATGATCAGAAGATCTTGTCTAATGAATACTGTCACGCACACACATGTCACGACACTCCACCAAGACCCTGAAGTCATGATGAAGTTGCTGTGATAGCCGGGTCCCCAGCAGCAGGGACTGAGGCAGCAGTGATGGAGGTGCCTTCACCTGCAGAGCCAAGTGAGAGCAGCACCTCACTCTCTGTGATGTCATTCCCAGCAATGCTGCCTTGGCAACCACTATGATGCTGCCTGTGCCTCTGGTGCTGCTGGTTGTCCTTGTCATAGTAGAGGGCAGTGAAGGCCATAATGTGCATGGGTGGCAGCAAAATGCTACACTCCACACTTGTCTTGTTCATAGTGTGATGCTTCCTCTAGGTGAGACTCTGGCAATGTCTCGACTTGACCTCCCATTTGGGGAATATGCCAGAGAGAGAGAGAGAGAGAGAGAGAGAGAGAGAGAGAGAGAGAGAGAGAGACAGAGAACAGAGAGAGAGAGAGAGAGAGAGAGAGAGAAAGGCACACAGGCTGGTAAGCACACAAGCACACTGCAACACAAGCATGCCTACATAGATGGAGAGACACACAGGCATGCGTATACACAGACAACATGTAGCCTGCAGTTCTTAGCCTGCATGTTTCTGGGATCCCTACTCGGGTGTTTCAAGACATAGGAATCTCAACTCCCTCTCCAGCAAAATGTCTACCAGCACACACATGGGTGATGATGTACACTGTTTTTCCCCCTATTTTCTACACAAGCCCCTAACCCTACACTAATCAGGATTATTAAAAAAAAAAAAGAAAAAGAAAAAGAAAAAAGAAAGAAAGGAAATTATGGAGGAAGAGACTAACCAGTTCTCTCTTGGAAAGTGAGAGGATTATAATAAACAAAAGAATGCTAAGACACCACGGGGAGAGAGAGACACAAAACAAAAGAAAAAGCCTACGGCACCTGGTATTCCCAGGCGGTCTCCCATCCAAGTACTGACCAGGCCCGACCCTGCTTAGCTTCCGAGATCAGACGAGATCGGGCGCGTTCAGGGTGGTATGGCCTTAGACGAGAGCGGCTGTCTCCGGGGCGCCCCATCAGCCTGCAGCTGCACTCGCCGGCCCGCCACGGAGCCCAGCCGAGCACAGCCCACTACCGGTGGCGGCGGCAGCGGCGGCGGCGGTGGAGGCGGAGGCGGGTCAAGGCAGGGGTTCGAGCCCCTCCCCAGGCTGAGGGCTGCGCTTTGCAGCTTTCTCTTCCGGGCTCGTCTACCACTGACTTCCAGGGCCGGAGCCCAGGAAGGCGCAGGCATGGCAACCAGATGGCTTGTGTCATCCTCCCAGACAGGGGAGACACACTCCTACAGGTGCACTCCCGCGGTTCCAGGTCGGATCAGATCCAGTGCGCGCCCAGCGGGGAGGTCATCCTCTCCCCCTCGGGCCAAGCTTGCGGGGGAAACTCTTGACTCCTGCTCCTGCAAATCGTCCTCCCTCTGTTCATGCTACTCCTCTTCCTCTTCCTCTTCCTCCTCCTCCTCTTCCTTCTACGCCCTCTGCCACCCCAACGCCTGCTGGTCCTTTCTCTTCTCCTCCTCTTCTTCCTCACCCACAACCTCCTCCTAGTACAGCCCCTCCTCCCAGAGAATCCAGGAAGGACTGGATGTCTGGGGGCAGGTAACAGGGAGAGAGAGAGAGAGAGAGAGAGAGAGAGAGAGAGAGAGAGAGAGAGAGAGAGAGTGTGTGTGTGTGTGTTTTGGGGGGGAGTAGGATGATTCTCGGTTCACTCTTTGGAACTTGGAATGCTGGCTCCTAGGCTCTCAGTTCTGCCCACACCCCACCCACCCCACCCCACCCCATCACACCACACCACACCACACCACACCACGCCACACCACACCCTGACGTCCATCCTCATCGTCCATGCTGCCATCCATTCCTCCTTGTGAAGCCTCGCACCGCCCATGTCGGAGAAGAGAGAAGGGCATGCTCGCCAGCTTGGAAGATGCTCCTGGATCGCTGGACCCCACGGAACTTGGAACTTAGAACAGGGTGTTTGGCCCAAGTTTATGGGAGTCTACTAAGAGACAACTTGTGGCTGTTCAGTATGACAGAGTATATTATCCTGTAATTATGTAATTATTTATTTATTAAAATAGGACATTTGATAATAGATGATAACTGGATTTTTACACTTTTTTGGAGATAATCTGGCAAGTAATTTCGTTATTTCATTATTTAAATCAATGATGGTATCATATTCTTCCCTAAGGCACCCGGTATTCCCAGGCGGTCTCCCATCCAAGTACTGACCAGGCCCGACCCTGCTTAGCTTCTGAGATCAGACGAGATCAGGCCCGTTCAGGGTGGTATGGCCAGAGACGAGGGCAGCTGTCTCCAGGGCGCACCATCAGCCTGCAGCTGCACTCGCCGGCCCGCCACGGAGCCCAGCCGAGCACAGCCCACTACCAGTGGTGGCCGCGGCAGAGGCGGAGGCGGGTCAAAGCTGGGGTTCGAGCCCCTCCACAGGCTGAGGGCTGCGCTTGCAGCTTTCTATTCCGGGCTCGTCTACCACTGACTTCCAGGGCTGGAGCCCAGGAAGGCGCAGGCATGGCGTCCAGAATATGCCGAGAGAGAGAGAGAGAGAGAGAGAGAGAGAGAGAGGAGAGAGAGAGAGAGAGACAGAGACAGAGAGACAGAGAGAGACAGAGAGAGAGAGAGAGAGAGAGAGAGAGAGAGAGAGAGAGAGAGAGAGAAAGGCACACAGGCTGGTAAGCACACAAGCACACTGCAACACAAGCATGCCTACATAGATGGACAGACACACAGGCATGCGTATACACAGACAACATGTAGCATGCAGTTCTTAGCCTGCATGTTTCTGGGATCCCTACTCGGGTGTTTCAAGACATAGGAATCTCAACTCCCTCTCCAGCACCATGTCTACCAGCACACACATGGCTGATAATGTACACTGTTTTCCCCCTATTTTCTACACAAGCCCCTAACCCTACACTAATCAGGATTATTTAAAAAAAAAAGAAAAAGAAAAAGAAAAAAGAAAGAAAGGAAATTATGGAGGAAGAGACTAACCAGTTCTCTCTTGGAAAGTGAGAGGATTATAATAAACAAAAGAATGCTAAGACACCACAGGGAGAGAGAGACACAAAACAAAAGAAAAAGCCTACGGCACCTGGTATTCCCAGGCGGTCTCCCATCCAAGTACTGACCAGGCCCGACCCTGCTTAGCTTCCGAGATCAGGCGCGTTCAGGGTGGTATGGCCTTAGACGAGAGCGGCTGTCTCCGGGGCGCCCCATCAGCCTGCAGCTGCACTCGCCGGCCCGCCACGGAGCCCAGCCGAGCACAGCCCACTACCGGTGGCGGCCGCGGCAGCGGCGGCGGCGGCGGTGGCGGGTGGCGGGTCAAGGCAGGGGTTCGAGCCCCTCCCCAGGCTGAGGGCTGCGCTTTGCAGCTTTCTCTTCCGGGCTCGTCTACCACTGACTTCCAGGGCCGGAGCCCAGGAAGGCGCAGGCATGGCGTCCAGATGGCTTGTGTCATCCTCCCAGACAGGGGAGACACACTCCTACAGGTGCACTCCCGCGGTTCCAGGTCGGATCAGATCCAGTGCGCGCCCAGCGGGGAGGTCATCCTCTCCCCCTCGGGCCAAGCTTGCGGGGAAACTCTTGACTCCTGCTCCTGCAAATCGTCCTCCCTCTGTTCATGCTACTCCTCTTCCTCTTCCTCTTCCTCCTCCTCCTCTTCCTTCTACGCCCTCTGCCACCCCACCGCCTGCTGGTCCTTTCTCTTCTCCTCCTCTCCTTCCTCACCCACAACCTCCTCCTAGTCAAGCCCTCCTCCCAGAGAATCCAGGAAGGACTGGATGTCTGGGGGCAGGTAACAGGGAGGAGAGAGAGAGAGAGAGAGAGAGAGAGAGAGAGAGAGAGAGAGAGAGAGAGAGTGTGTGTTGTTTTGGGGGAGTAGGATGATTCTCGGTTCACTCTTTGGAACTTGGAATGCTGGCTCCTAGGCTCTCAGTTCTGCCCACACCCCACCCACCCCACCCCACCCCCACACCACACCACACCACACCACACCACGCCACACCACACCCTGACGTCCATCCTCATCGTCCATGCTGCCATCCATTCCTCCTTGTGAAGCCTCGCACCGCCCATGTCGGAGAAGAGAGAAGGGCATGCTCGCCAGCTTGGAAGATGCTCCTGGATCGCTGGACCCCACGGAACTTGGAACTTAGAACATGGTGTTTGGCCCAAGTTTATGGGAGTCAACTAAGAGACAACTTGTGGCTGTTCAGTATGACAGAGTATATTATCCTGTAATTATGTAATTATTTATTTATTAAATAGGATATTTGATAATAGATGATAACTGGATTTTTACACTTTTTTGGAGATAATCTGGCAAGTAATTTCGTTATTTAATTATTTAAATCAATGATGGTATCATATTCTTCCCTCCCCATGGAAGAATCCTGAGATATTATCTCATCACTCATTCTTTTTTTGTTGTTGTTGTTGTTGTTCAAATCCGTGATTAAATAATCATCTCTTGAGTTTTGCCAAGTGTTGGAGAAGTCAAGTATAAAATACCATCAAATAATTCAATTTTTAATTATTTATGTATTAAGATCTGTCATTATTTATTCAGTGATCAGTGGAGTTTGAGACTCTGTTTGGGAGTCAAATGTGCCAGACCATCACATCATCTGAATTCATACTGATTTACCCTCAAAATTGGGACACTGTGAGATCCAGTGATTACTGATTACATAATAATAGATTTTAATGATGAAATGATTAAATAATTTAAAAAACTGGATGATTTCGCATTATCAATTCCCAAGAGGATGCACCAGAACCAAGACATGAAGGACACAGCAATCACTGACTATAAAAATTGAACAATTTAAAAATCAGATGATCAGAAGATCTTGTCTAATGAATACTGTCACGCACACACATGTCACGACACTCCACCAAGACCCTGAAGTCATGATGAAGTTGCTGTGATAGCCGGGTCCCCAGCAGCAGGGACTGAGGCAGCAGTGATGGAGGTGCCTTCACCTGCAGAGCCAAGTGAGAGCAGCACCTCACTCTCTGTGATGTCATTCCCAGCAATGCTGCCTTGGCAACCACTATGATGCTGCCTGTGCCTCTGGTGCTGCTGGTTGTCCTTGTCATAGTAGAGGGCAGTGAAGACCATAATGTGCATGGGTGGCAGCAAAATGCTACACTCCACACTTGTCTTGTTCATAGTGTGATGCTTCCTCTAGGTGAGACTCTGGCAATGTCTCGACTTGACCTCCCATTTGGGGAATATGCCAGAGAGAGAGAGAGAGAGAGAGAGAGAGAGAGAGAGAGAGAGAGAGAGAGAGAGAGAGAGAGACAGAGAGACAGAGAGAGAGAGAGAGAGAGAGAGAGAGAGAGAGAAAGGCACACAGGCTGGTAAGCACACAAGCACACTGCAACACAAGCATGCCTACATAGATGGAGAGACACACAGGCATGCGTATACACAGACAACATGTAGCCTGCAGTTCTTAGCCTGCATGTTTCTGGGATCCCTACTCGGGTGTTTCAAGACATAGGAATCTCAACTCCCTCTCCAGCACCATGTCTACCAGCACACACAAGGGTGATGATGTACACTGTTTTTCCCCTATTTTCTACACAAACCCCTAACCCTACACTAATCAGGATTATTAAAAAAAAAAAGAAAAAGAAAAAGAAAAAAGAAAGAAAGGAAATTATGGAGGAAGAGACTAACCAGTTCTCTCTTGGCAAAGTGAGAGGATTATAATAAACAAAAGAATGCTAAGACACCACAAGGAGAGAGAGACACAAAACAGAAGAAAAAGCCTACGGCACCCGGTATTCCCAGGCGGTCTCCCATCCAAGTACTGACCAGGCCCGACCCTGCTTAGCTTCCGAGATCAGACGAGATCGGGCGCGTTCAGGGTGGTATGGCCAGAGACGAGAGCGGCTGTCTCCGGGGCGCCCCATCAGCCTGCAGCTGCACTCGCCGGCCCGCCACGGAGCCCAGCCGAGCACAGCCCACTACCAGTGGCGGCGGCGGCGGCAGCGGCGCCGGCGGAGGCGGGTCAAAGCAGGGGTTCGAGCCCCTCCCCAGGCTGAGGGCTGCGCTTTGCAGCTTTCTATTCCGGGCTCGTCTACCACTGACTTCCAGGGCTGGAGCCCAGGAAGGCGCAGGCATGGCGTCCAGAATATGCCAGAGAGAGAGAGAGAGAGAGAGAGAGAGAGAGACAGAGACAGAGACAGAGACAGAGACAGAGAGACAGACAGAGACAGAGAGACACACGAGAGAGAGAGAGAGAGAGAGAGAGAGAGAGAGAGAGAGAGAGGCACACAGGCTGGTAAGCACACAACACACTGCAACACAAGCATGCCTGCTTAGATGGAGAGCACACAGGCATGCGTATACAAAGACAACATGTAGCCTGCAGTTCTTAGCCTGCATGTTTCCGGGATCCCTACTCGGGTGTTTGAAGACATAGGAATCTCAACTCCCTCTCCAGCACCATGTCTACCAGTGCACACAAGGGTGATGATGTACACTGTTTTTCCCCCTATTTTCTACACAAACCTCTAACCCTACACTAATCAGGATTATTAAAAAAAAAGAAAAAGAAAAAGAAAAGAGAAAGAAAGGAAATTATGGAGGAAGGGAATAACCAGTTCTCTTGCAAAGTGAGAGGATTATAATAAACAAAAGAATGCTAAGACACCACAAGGAGAGAGAGACACAAAACAAAAGAAAATGCCTACGGCACCCGGCACCCGGTATTCCCAGGCGGTCTCCCATCCAAGTACTGACCAGGACTGACCCTGCTTAGCTTCCGAGATCAGACGAGATCAGGCGCCTTCAGGGTGGTATGGCCAGAGACGAGGGCGGCTTCTCCGGGGCGCCCCATCAGCCTGCAGCTGCACACGCCGGCACGCCACGGAGCCCAGCCTAGCACAGCCCACTACCAGTGGCGGCAGCGGCGGCGGCGGCGGCTGCGGCGGTGGTGGTGGCGTGTCAAGGCAGGGGTTCGAGCCCCTCCCCAGGCTGAGGGCTGCACTTTGCAGCTTTCTCTTCCGGGCTCGTCTACCACTGACTTCCAGGGCCAGAGCCCAGGAAGGCGCAGGCATGGCGTCCAGATGGCTTGTGTCATCCTCCCAGACAGGGGAGACACTCTCCTACAGGTGCACTCCCGCGGTTCCAGGTGGGATCAGATCCAGTGCGCGCCCAGCGGGGAGGTCATCCTCTCCCCCTCGGGCCAAGCTTGCAGGGAAACTCTTGACTCCTGCTCCTGCAAATCGTCCTCCCTCTGTTCATGCTACTCCTCTTCCTCTTCCTCCTCCTCCTTTCCTTCTCTGCCCTCTGCCACCCCACCACCTGCTGGTCCTTTCTCTTCTCCTCCTCTCCTTCCTCACCCACAACCTCCTCCTAGTAAAGCCCCTCCTCCCAGAGAATCCAGGAAGGCCTGGATGTCTGGGAGCAGGTAACAGGGAGTAGGAGAGAGAGAGAGAGAGAGAGAGAGAGAGAGAGAGAGAGAGAGTGTTTTTGGGGGAGTAGGATGATTCTCGGTTCACTCTTTGGAACTTGGAATGCTGGCTCCTAGGCTCTCAGTTCTGCCCACACCCCACCCACCCCACCCCACCACACCACACCACACCACACCACACCACGCCACACCACACCCTGACGTCCATCCTCATCGTCCATGCTACCATCCACTCCTCCTTGTGAAGCCTCGCACCGCCCATGTCGGAGAAGAGAGAAGGGCATGCTCGCCAGCTTGGAAGATGCTCCTGGATCGCTGGACCCCACGGACTTGGAACTTAGAACATGGTGTTTGGCCCAAGTTTATGGGAGTCAAGGAAGAGACAACTTGTGGCTGCTCAGTATGACAGAGTATATTATCCTGTAATTATGTAATTATTTATTTATTAAAGTAGGACTTTTGATAATAGATGATAACTGGATTTTTACACTTTTTTGGAGATAATCTGGCAAGTAATTTCATTATTTCATTATTTAAATCAATGATAGTATCATATTCTTCCCTCCCCATGGATGAATCATGAGATATTATCTCATCACTCATTCTTTTTTTTGTTGTTGTTGTTTTTGTTCAAATCCGTGATTCAATAATCATCTCTTGAGTTTTGCCAAGTCTTGGAGAAGTCAAGTATAAAATACCATCAAATAATTCAATTTTTAATTATTTATGTATTAAAATCTGTCATTATTTATTCAGTGATCAGTGGAGTTTGAGACTCTGTTTGGGAGTCAAATGTGCCAGACCATCACATCATCTGAATTCATACTGATTTACCCTCAAAATTGGGACACTGTGAGATCCAGTGATTACTGATTACATAATAATAGATTTTAATGATGAAATGATTAAATAATTTAAAAAACTGGATGATTTCGCATTATCAATTCCCAAGAGGATGCACCAGAACCAAGACATGAAGGACACAGCAATCACTGACTATAAAAATTGAACAATTTAAAAATCAGATGATCAGAAGATCTTGTCTAATGAATACTGTCACGCACACACATGTCACGACACTCCACCAAGACCCTGAAGTCATGATGAAGTTGCTGTGATAGCCGGGTCCCCAGCAGCAGGGACTGAGGCAGCAGTGATGGAGGTGCCTTCACCTGCAGAGCCAAGTGAGAGCAGCACCTCACTCTCTGTGATGTCATTCCCAGCAATGCTGCCTTGGCAACCACTATGATGCTGCCTGTGCCTCTGGTGCTGCTGCTTGGCCTTCTCATAGTAGAGGGCAGTGAAGGCCATAATGTGCATGGGTGGCAGCAAAATGCTACACTCCACACTTGTCTTGTTCATAGTGTGATGCTTCCTCTAGGTGAGACTCTGGCAATGTCTCGACTTGACCTCCCATTTGGGGAATATGCCAGAGAGAGAGAGAGAGAGAGAGAGAGAGAGAGAGAGAGAGAGAGAGAGAGAGAGAGAGAGACAGAGAGAGAGACAGAGAGACAGAGAGAGAGAGAGAGAGAGAGAGAAAGGCACACAGGCTGGTAAGCACACAAGCACACTGCAACACGAGCATGCCTACATAGATGGAGAGACACACAGGCATGCGTATACACAGACAACATGTAGCCTGCAGTTCTTAGCCTGCATGTTTCTGGGATCCCTACTCGGGTGTTTCAAGACATAGGAATCTCAACTCCCTCTCCAGCACCATGTCTACCAGCACACACAAGGGTGATGATGTACACTGTTTTTCCCCTATTTTCTACACAAACCCCTAACCCTACACTAATCAGGATTATTAAAAAAAAAAAAAGAAAAAGAAAAAGAAAAAAGAAAGAAAGGAAATTATGGAGGAAGAGACTAACCAGTTCTCTGGCAAATTGAGAGGATTATAATAAACAAAAGAATGCTAAGACACCACAAGGAGAGAGAGACACAAAACAAAAGAAAATGCCTACGGACCCGGTATTCCCAGGCGGTCTCCCATCCAAGTACTGACCAGGCCCGACCCTGCTTAGCTTCCGAGATCAGACGAGATCGGGCGCGTTCAGGGTGGTATGGCCTTAGACGAGGGCGGCTGTCTCCGGGACGCCCCATCAGCCTGCAGCTACACTCGCCGGCCCGCCACGGAGCCCAGCCGAGGACAGCCCACTACCGGTGGCGGCGGCAGCGGCGGCGGCGGCGGTGGCGTGTCAAGGCAGGGGTTCGAGCCCCTCCCCAGGCTGAGGGCTGCGCTTTGCAGCTTTCTCTTCCGGGCTCGTCTACCACTGACTTCCAGGGCCAGAGCCCAGGAAGGCGCAGGCATGTTGTCCAGATGGTTTGTGTCATCCTCCCAGACAGGGGAGACACTCTCCTACAGGTGCACTCCCGCGGTTCCAGGTCGGATCGGATCCCGGTGCTCGCCCGGCGGGGAGGTCATCCTCTCCCCCTCGGGCCAAGCTTGCGGGGAAACTCTTGACTCCTGCTCCTGCAAATCGTCCTCCCTCTGTTCATGCTACTCCTCTTCCTCTTCCTCCTCCTCCTTCTCTGCCCTCTGCCACCCCACCACCTGCTGGTCCTTTCTCTTCTCCTCATCTCTTTCCTCACCCACAACCTCCTCCTAGTAACCCCCTCCTCCCAGAGAATCCAGGAAGGACTGGATGTCTGGGAGCAGGTAACAGGGAGCAAGAGAGAGAGAGAGAGAGAGAGAGAGAGAGAGAGTGTGTGTTTGTGCGTTTTGGCGGGGAGTAGGATTTACAAAAGCACCTTCACCCAACAGCATATCCATGGTTATCAACATGCACAATGCCAGCCTGGATGCTGGAGTAGTAAGAAGATCACTGTTTCATCAGTGAATGTGGTGGGAAGTGGATATCAGAGTAATCTGACTGGACATTTAGGGGGCAACATACAGCCCCTGGTTCCTAAGTCCATGAATTTGGTTATTTTTTTTCCTCCTCACTTTCTTGCATACTGAGCAAAACAAACCTTCATTGTCAAAGCAGCCATAATGTAAGGGGTCTCCCAGGTTGACCCAGGGCTGACAGGGAAGCAGGCTGTTGGTGTCCTAGATCACAGGGTACAATGTAAGGTTGTCAGATGATATAGAGGTTAGGACCACTCAATTAAATAGGGCACAAACCCCACAGCTGACTTTCCACCTGTCAGAAGGCAGGCCCATGCTGGACATGGGGCAAAGGACAGGGAGCTGTGTGAACTTGTGAGCGATCCAGTTTTATAGGACAATGGTTTCATGGGTATGATTACCTAATAAGAAGGGGTAAAGGCCACAGGACATCTTGGCCTTGATGCTCACAGAACTATGCCCTCTAAATTCAGTTGGATGTTATGCCATATTATCTGCAGGAGGAGCCAGTAAGAGACCTGTGACATTCATGGGAATCTTCCCCGGAGGTAGGGAACCATAGAGCTTGACGTGGTTTCAAGGTCACATGGAAAGAATAGATATTCCATCCAACTTGCCCACTTACCTCCCCATCCCTGAACCTGTGTCCACACCATAGCCATCACCTGAGCATCACCATGCAACCATCTGAGCTATCTCCCACTCTGTCAAATGTAGCACCAAAATGTAAAATTCCCAGAGACAGATATTGGAGTTCAACTTTCAAGAAGCAAATCAGAGAAGCAAATGAGCCAAACCAGCCAGTAGGTCTCATCTCTACTAAGATGTAATGGCAGTCTGGTGAAAGGGACCTTTAGAGGAAAATGCTCTCAGTTTACATTTCCTCCTTATATTTCTTTCTCCAATCAGCCATATCACTCCTATCTGCACATCCCTAGTTCTTGAATTATAAGCATGTGATCCCAGGTGGAGAGATCACCTTTCTGAGTGATATTGCTTTTAAGATAGGATCAGTGTCTTAACATCAGTGTGGACTTGAACTAACACAAAACAGTCTACCTCCTAATCCTGGAGTCATTGGAGTAAGGGCATGTATCATCACTACCTAGAATCTACAGATAAAAATTCGTTGTTTGGATATTTTAATTTCAAATGGCTTTCATAAATCACAATTTATCTCCAAAATCATAATCTCTCTATTCTCTACATCCCTCCACCTCCTACCACCTAAAAGGCTCCACTGAGGAAACAACTATTTCTCCAAAATTCCCAATAATCATTCAGACATGGAACTTCCCATATTTTCTCTGGGCATCATCTACCTGTGGGATTCATATCTCTTTGGAGATAATAAAGTGGACAGAGCAGAGGAAACCATGAAACCTATGGAAAACGAGCAAGTCTTGATTGCCACACCAGGATGCCTATCCCATATCTACCCCCGATTATCCTCAGGCACTTCTCACCAAATTCCTTGTGTCCTCACAGGAAATCCTTAAGAAACCTGTATCATTTCCAGCCAGAGCCTCATAAAAATGGAACAGAAAAAAATGTTCATTCACAGATGGCATTGTCTCACCTGTCAGCATGCCACAAAACAGCAACAACAAATCACCTAAAAGTTAACACAAAATTATTCACCCCATATCTTATTTACTGTCTCCATGTATCTATTCAGTCTCACATCTACTTCTTTCTTTATCTGTGTATTCCTGTATTCCTGGCTTCTATGTACACTTAAATCCCTGGCATTCAGTGCAGTTATGTCTGTCTGTATTTAGATAGTAATTCATATTTAGTAGGGAAATGCTTTTCTGTTCCTAACAGACTGCGATTCTCCTATGAACATGGGAAGACTACAGGGGACTTCCTCCACACTGATGAGATCTTCCAAGATGTCCTCAAGAAGACTTTCTCCCTGCCTGCTGCAGAAAACCCTATTTTATTTATTGCAACTCTGACCTTCTACCAGCATCCAGGAGGCATATGAGAGATGTTATAATACCACAGATAGGGCTATGTTTTAATTTAAGAAGTGTGTCTATGTATTTTAACCACTAACATGATACCTGGACAGAGCGGAGCAGGGCAGCAGGCTTCCAATCTTTGATCTTGAGTATTCTTTCCAGGCTTAAGGCAATGTCATGTAGATAGCAAAACTCAGAACATGCCACATGCATGGGAGCCCTGCATCAGAGAAGAAGTCTTTTGGAGAAGTAGCGGCAAGAATCCTGTGTTGATCTGGATAGTACTCAAAGGTTTTCCTGTCATCTTTAGGACAGCCTTCAGTCACCACTCTACTCTGGATGCTTCTACTCAGATTCACCCTAAGCCAATACATAGATTTTAACTCTATGCCAGGTTGCAAATGTTCAAAAGGGTGATGCCTCACAAACTCTTCCATAATTCTGTGGTAGTTCTCTGGATCAGATTTTTTTCCAAAAAGCCTCACTGAAAACCCATGTACCATAGATATAGGAAAAATCATGTCTAAAAGGAACTAAAGAAAAGCCAGACAGATGACTTGGAAAGTATGGCAGGGAAGGTGTTATGGATGATAGAAATCTGTCCAGAATTAGTATGTGCCCCTGAGACACTGAATATAGGCCAGAGATACTAGGCACTGTGTGTGCTTTCCAGAAGTTAGGAGTGGGTGTTGCTGGGGATATTAATGAAAAAGATGGATGAGAGAAGGTGGTACTGTGGTCAAGCTCCAGGCAGTGGGATGGGCAAACCACTTATCAGGCCAGATGTAGCCCAGGATGCAGTATCCCTTTAGACATGTCCTCTGATACAAATGTGACTGAGTTTCCTGTTCACAGCAAGCCAAGTCATGGCTGGGGCACCTGCACCCTGCTTTCTCACAGTGCTCACCTATGGCAAAGAAAATGCAAAAAACATGCTTATGTCCTGTGACGTTCAGAACTGACAGCACCTCCCTAGGCAGGAGCCTTCAGCCTTGACAGATATGCCAGAATATGCTGGTTTGTTTGGCAAATACATTGTTTGATGGCAGTAGTGCCTCGAGAATGGCAGCTTCCAAAGGATATTTGTGTACACACCCCCAGCCCTTTCCAAAACAACAACAAACAGAGAATAAACAAACAAAGCAACACAAGCCTTTTGTAACACACTCCAAAATAGCCACCAAACAACCATGGCTGTCCAGAATTTGATCTCTTGTACTGCTGCATGGGATGAATTCCAAGGGTGTGAAGAGCCAGGGTATTTTTGAGAGATAGATGTCACAGAACTTATCTACTTCACAGTCTGAAACAATCTGCTTTTAGACCCTTCTGCTCCTCAGAATAGAACAAGAAAGAACACAGGTAGGTTCACTGGCAAGCCTGCACAACAACCTTTCTGAAGCCTACAGAAAGCATGAGAGGGGATCTTCACTACCAAACATATGGAATTGGGAAATGAAACCTGAGTATTTCCTCTTGCTTCTCAGCCAGGTTGTTTTAAAGGAGACTCCCCACAAACCTTGAAGATCCAGAAGGTATCTATTTAACTATGGAAACCCATAATCACTGATGCTGCCAGGCTTGCTTTCAGTCTGTTAGATCCAGCACACTGGGGAAACAAAATTTCTTAGTCAAGCCTGCCAGCTAAGAAGTATCCACCAGGCTGACTCAGGACTAATAGGGAAGCAGGACAGTCATATCTCAGAGGATATGGCATATAGAAAGGAGGACAGGTGACACGAGTGAGGACAACTCACCTCAATTTGGCCCTATGCTCAGCACTGCTTCCACTATGGCAGAAGGCACACCAAGCCAAATTCCTGGCAGAGGTTTGCACTCATGTGGAATCCAGTTACTTTGTGTACAGATTAGAAAAGGGAATGGCCACTAGAACCCTTGGTCTTCCTGTACATGTTACACTTTTATCAGGATTCAGGTGGAATGCTGCCACACATCATTTGCAGCAGGGAACAACAAGTGGCTTGGAAAATCCTTGACCTTGTCTCAGAAAGCAGGCAGCACAGTTCCCTAGATGTAGGCACAAGTACACACTGGAAAAATAAACGTTCCATCTAACTCACCCTCTTGCATACTAGGGTCTGGCTCAGTGTTCCAAATACTGCAAGGCTTCAACAGGCAAGCATTCTTAGATAATTGTAGCTCTGTTACAACCTATCTCCCATCCACATTATTCTTCACCCTGCTCCTCACCAGACACTGCTTAGAAAAATTCTCTTTCTTTTCTCAAAAAATCCTCAAGAACACTTCATATATGGGACTTATTCTATATTCTGTAGAAAGACACCTATTTGTGGCTTGGCATAGATACATACAAAGGTATCCAAAGAGATTCTAGTGTTTGGAAGAAAGGCAAACTTGTCCCCTAGGAACAGTAGACTATTCTCATTTGTCACAACAGGATGATTACAACATATAACCTCCCCTGTCCTGCACAGGGACTTCACATAACATTCCAGGTGTCCCCACAGTGTACCCTCAAGGTGCTTTCAACCTTTTCCTCCACAGCACCAGACACATCTCAAAGAAACAAATGTTCATAGACAAAATGGGACAACACATCAACCTGCATGTGAAAACACCATCCCACACCAAAACATTGAAACCATCCCCCCCAAATTAATTCTCTCTTTCCATGAATCTGTCCACCTTCACATAGGCCTTGCCCACCTTCACATCTACCTCCTCCAGTATCTATTTCTTCCTCTATTGATGTCTTCTTTATAAACTCCCATGGCTTCCAGGGTAACTCTGCCTGTCTGGACCAAGAGGATATACAATATTCAGTTGGGAAATGTTTTTTAGTGCCAAACAGAAACAGCTGGTCTTTTATGAACCCTGACAGCCAACTGGGGTTCACCTTCACACTGCTGATATCTTCTAAGATGACCCCAAGATGAAGACCACTGCCCTGCCTCCTGGAGACAATCCCATCTAATCCCAATTGTTCTTCTCTACAAAGCTTGCTGAAGACATCTGATCTGAGGTTACAAAGGGCACATCTGGGTATGTTGTGTGGTGATATGTGGGGAGTTATGGGTTCCTATACAGTCCAGGCATGACATAGAAAACAAATCCTCTTTCACTTTCTCTCTTATGTGAGTGCGTACGATTGAGTCTGGAAAAGGCCATGGTGCCCACGTAGGGGAAGTTCTATGATCTCACAGAGCTGAACATGATATTCCCAGTGATTGCCTCCATAGCTCTTCCTTTACATTTTGGCCTTCTCTACTCTCTACTATGAGAAGGATAAGTAGCAGCACCAGAGGCACAAGGAGCATCACAGGGGTTGCCAAGGCAGTGTCACCAAGGATGATGTCACAAAGAGCAAGAAGCTGCTCTCTCTTGGCAATGCAGATGAAGCTGCCTCCATCACTGCTGCCACAGCCTCTGCTGATGTGTTCCTGTCCACCAATGCAGCCACATCATGAATGTGGGGACTCAGTTCAATATCATGAGATCAGCCAAACATAGTTAATTAGATAAGATCCTCTGATCATCTGATTATTAAATTATTGAATTTTTAAGATTGGTAATGACTGTTTCTGTATTGGCTTGGGTCTGGCACATACTTCCAGTAATTATTGATGTGAAACTGTCCAATTTTTAAAGTATTTACTTATTAAAATCTATTATCATGTAATCTGTTGTCACAGGATCTCCCAGTGTCTCTTGTGCTCTGGGAGATGCTTCTCATACCATGTGTATACTGTATTCACCACACTGCACACAAACCCCTAATTGGTGACCTCATCATTTTTTAAGTGATCAAATAAGTAAATAATAAGATGTATCTGCATACTTATCTCTGGTAAGATGGCACCAGGGATTATCAGTGAATTAATACTTAGATAATTAAATAATGTCACAACATTAAATATGACAGGGTAGGGGACAGACTACAGTCATGAAGGACAGCATCAACATTGATTTAAATATTTAAGATATAATTATAAAATAATTGAATAATGAGATTATGTTGCATACTTAAATGCCCCAAAGTAAAGTCACACTGAACACTTCCTGGCATAATGATTTATGTGAACAGTTAAATAAATAATTAGATGGCCTTGCATATTAACTCCTACAAGATGGTTCCAAACTCGAGGTATCATGGCTGATGTAATGATCAATTTCAATAACCAAATAATCATGACACATCATAAGCTCCCACAAGTTGACTACAAACCTGACTTATGATCCACAAGGTCTTTGTAGATTGAAATAATTTAATTACATAGTTATATGATCTGTCATACTTGATCCCACAAGGTGGATATAAATTCTAGGCATCTTGGATTATTAAATGACCTAATTTAATACTTAAATAATTATAACACAAATGATAAGATGTTTTGGCATATTTGACTCCCACAATGTTTCTCCAAACTGTAGTGCTCACTAATTAAATATTCATAGAATTTAATAATTAAATGATTAAATAATTAAATAATTGGAAGGTGTTTTATACTTGATTCCCTCAAAAATTGGTCCAAACTTGAGATCATTGAATCTTTAAGAATAGATTTGAACAATAAAATGAATGAGTTAATAATGACAAATTGTCACATAAATTACACCTGGGGAGATACAATAATGGTGTAATCATTTATTTAAATAATGATATAATGAAACGGCATGCTAAAATTAACTCCAGCAAGATAGAATCAGACTCTATGTTTTCTTTAATAGATAATGATCCAGGGTTTTAGAGGCCATCAGATAGTTGATGTTGGGAGGCTGCCTCAATAGAGATGAACTCCTATCCAATTATCCCTCAGATTGGCCTAACAAAAAGATTAATACATCCCTGAAAGTAGCTCACAATGGAAATCTCACCTTTTGTTGGCAAATCAGGCTTTTGTTTTATTAATCCATAGTTTTACTTTTTAGGGAAGACAACATTCATCAACAGAAGTATTTGAACTTTTTCTCCACAGACTATACCCCCTGATGGTAGGTAATCTGGATCTGGGTAATATGAAGAGCTGCAGTCCGAATTTATAGGGATTTGACAATGACCTGGTTAGGAGAATCAATATCCACATATGCTGTCATGAATTCTTGTATGGGCCATTTATCTTCTGAGAGTAAAACATCCAATGATAACAATACATATAAGTGTCTCTCTGCTTCTTGGCCTCATGGTATGGGAATAGAGAATTCAATCACGGTTTCCAGGCAACAGTTATGATCCAACATTCTAGTAATTCTTCCACATGCTAAAACAACCCTGCTCACTCATAGACTCACATTTACACTCACTGATTTTTTTCCCAAAAATGCAAGCCTCTTTTATGAGTTACGCATAATTTCAAATCCCCTAACAAACAACTACATGGCTATAGTGATATCCACATGAAAGTGAAAGCATAATTATTTCATTCAACTTGATTGATGTGTATTTAAACATATTTCCTATGCTTCAATTTTCATTTTTCAATGAAAGAATAGAGACAACACCATTCTTGTGTCTCTACCTTAGTCCATTTCAATTTACTGAAATCAAAATAAGGGTCTCTTCATACTCTTATCTTTAGGACAACTTGACCACATGATATAGGTCTCATTATGCGTAAAAGGTAAGTGACTGAATAATTGTAGGAATGCACAAAGACACACACACACACACACACAGAGAGAGAGAGAGAGAGAGAGAGAGAGAGAGAGAGAGAGAAGAGAGAGAGAGAGAAATGAATATACACACATACCTACAACAGCAACAACAAATACATATGACACAAAAATGTCATTCATACTAAGAAGCAGGAATTCTCACCGAGCTAACATGCAACAAGAACAAGTAGCTTAATTGGGATTCCTGTTCCCACAAACCCCTACCCCATGCTTTAAAGGAATATTACTCAACAGATGATTAAACTTGCCTTCCCTGAATTTTTCTCCATCTTCCTTCGCAATTATGATTATATGCATGTATATACACCCTCAAACTGTATGACACTGTTCCAGGTTTAAGTTTTAGTCTTATAGCATCAGGATAGCTTGATTTGGTCATGTATTCTAATATCCTGCTAACTGCACACTTCTATATAATGATTACAAAATAAATATACAACTTAGAGAACTATGCTCTGTTTGACTGTTTGTGTGTCATTAATTTGTTTTGAGGAATGGCTGTTGGGGAGTGTAATGTTTTCATTTTTCCCATGATTTTCCATAGTCAAGGTTTCTCTGAATAGCTTAGGTATATTTCTTGGAATGCTTCCTTTAGTCTCAATAAATGCTCTAACAACACAGAGCAGACAAAATATGTATATTTGTTAGAATTCTTTAAATTTTTCTTTTTTTATGTTTTTATTTACATTAGCAACAACCTGGTTTTACATTTCAATCACAGTTATCTCACCCTTGCTGCATATGTGTCCCCTTACCATCTACCAGAAATTTATGGAACTGTTAGTACCAATACTCCTCAAATTGCTTCACAAAATAGAAGCACAAGGTACATTACCAAAATCTTCTTTTGAGGTTACAATTACCTTAATACTCAAGCCACACAAAGACAAAATTAATAAAGAGAATTATAGGCCCATATCCCTCATGAACACTGATGCAAAATTACTCAATATCATACTGGCAAAATAATCTAAGAAGACATAAGTAAAATGTTTTTACTTATCCCATCATCTAGGCAAATTAACTCTTAGGCATATACCCAAAAGATGCATATCTGAGCTACAAAAACATCTGTGCATCTATGTTGATAGCATCATCATTTGAAAAGTACAGAACCTGGAAAGAAACTAGATAAAGAAATTGTGGTACATAAAAAAGAATGAAAGGAAGAAAGAAAGAAAGAAAGAAAGAAAGAAAGAAAGAAAGGAAGGAAGAAAAGGAATATTGAAATCCAAAGTCAAATGGATGGATGGAACTGATCATAAAAAGATGAACATGGTATGCATTCACTCATGTGTGGAATTTAGACATAGAGCACAGGATCACCAACCATTAATCCACACCACCAGAGAAGGTAATAAACATGCAGGGCCCAAAGAGAGACATGCATGGTACCTTAAAGATGCAAAAAGGACACCATATCCTGAGAATATTGGGAGAATTGTGGAGTAGAGAAAGCATTAGGAGTACAAAGAAAAAACGAAGGGAAGAACATGAGGGAGGATGAAGATTAAGTTAGGGGAGAAATAGATGAGAAAAAGAAAAGAGATACCATAATAGAGGGAGCCATTATAAGTGTGACAAGAAAACTGTGATTTAGGATGAAAATTTTGAATTTGATCTAAATAATATGATTTCTGTTAAAATCATTAATAAAGTTTTGGAGAGATTGCTCTATGTTTAAGAGCAAGGGGTGTCCTTGCTGGAGGATGAAACTTGGTTCCCTATCTATACATGATGGTTTACACCTGTCTGTAGCTTCATTCACCAAGAATCTGAGGCATTCTCTTGCTTTGCTGAGCACCAGGCACTCTTGCCATGCCCATATGCAAATTTTAGCAAAATACATAGAAAGAAAATGAATATAAATAACTTTAAAATGAATGCTTGAGGTAGATAAAAAGGAATTAATATGAGTTTGAGGCTTTTGTTGTATATATGATGTATTTCATGAATCTATGGCTACTCACAAAACTAAAGTCATATATGGGAACTAATGATAATAAAATAATATGATAATGATAATAATAATAACAATAATACAAATAGTTCATATTGACTTCGTTAGCACTGGGTTGCTAGTGGATTAAAATCCCTGCTATGAAAATGGAGAAAGTAAAAGAGAATGAGGAAGGAGTCTTTTATAGAAACCAGATACATGAGATCACAGTTCAAAAAATAGTAATAAACTCCGTGTTAAGTATATTGGCAGCATGAGACCATGGGAATGTCTGAGAAAGTTTCATTGGTGGAGAAAAAATAAAGATGACGATAAGGGTGAAATACAACCCTGCACTGTGGTAAATGATGTCAGGATTAGGACCTTGGAAAGGAAAATGAGTTCTGTGGCATTATGAAATTGTGGAGAGCATGTTTTTATTGGTATTTTTCTAAGAAATTGCTCAAAAAAGAAGCAGGGATTTTCAAGTTTAATCAAAAAAAGAAGACATAATTATGTGCTTAAAAGCATGTGCATCAATGATAACATACCTCTAAGCATTTGCTGCATATTGACTTTGTCTTGGCCAATAAAAATGCAGGAAGAGATAAGAGAAGCATATGAAGAGGGAAGTTAAGTGAAGCAGAAAAGAATGTAGAAAGAAAGGAATGAAGAAAAGAAAGAAGGAAGGAAAGAGAAAAAAAGAGAAGAAGAAGGAGGAGGAGAAGAAAAAGAAGAAAAAGAAGGAGGAGGAGGAAGGAATGAAGGAAAAGGGAGAATGATGCAGTGAGAAGGAGCAAGTAAGAGAGGGATGTCTTTTCAGTGAAGAAATGTTCACCTTTGTGTCATCAGGCTGCATACACTATTATCTGTCTACTGTAACAGAGAGTGGAGGTTGTGATTTTGAAGGCAGTCCTTGCCAGCAAATGCACAGAAATAATAAAAAATATGAATTCTGGCAGTACTATAGAATATTACTTTCAGTAAAAAAAATTGTAATCTAATAAAATGGAGAGTTATTTTGAAAACAAGTATCTTTCAGTATTTAGCAAGTATTTCAACATGTAGTTGTAAAGTTGCAAAGAAAGTAACAGCATTTCAATTTACAAATAACACGTGTTAAAAACTTTATTGAAAGATGACCAAAATCTATTGTTGCAGTACTTCTTGCATTTTTAGGAAAACAATATATGTTCTCTCTATACTAAGACCATGGTAGATAAATCCAATCCTGTTAAATAAATCATTATCAACTCTGTATTAATCACCTTTGCCTGAGAATTAGAACACATTTTGATTTCATAAATCATTTCTAATTAGTTGGTGACCAGAGAAGTTTCACATAAAAATTGCCCCCTCTCAAGATTATTTTTGTTAACAATATCTTTCTTGCTTCATAGCATAACTCTCATATTTTGTCCAATGTGTTTGTTATAGTTTGTGTCTGTGTGTGTGTGTGTGTGTGTGTGTTTGTGTGTGTGTGTGTGTGTATGCATGGGTGTGGGGTTGTGAGTGTATTTATTTTTTTCTGTGTGTCTATTCTTATTGCAACAATTATTCACTAATCTACTTTCTTCCTATATTTGCAACTTTACCATGTGTTCACATTGTTCTATAGTTAAGAGGATGAAGAGTGCTTATTTTCCTTTCAGTAAATAAAAATGGGTTAACCTAGAGGCACAAGAATGATAGTGTCTCCATTCTTCTAGAAATATGAAATTTGGAACCTAGAAAATATGATTAATAATGATCAATCTAATTGAATTGTATAATGATGCTTATACTTTCACATGTAGAATAGCAGAGCCATGCAATTATTTAGTAGGATAATCAAAAATAAACATAACTCAATGAAGAGCCTTGCAGTTTTGGGAAAAAATAAGTGAGGATATAATGCAAGCCCGTGAATGGGTGTGGTTGTTTAAGTATGTGGAAGTGTTACCAGACTGTGAAAGAATGTTAGATCATAATTGTTGCCTGGGAACTTTGGTGGAAATCTATTCTCATAGCATGGACACAAGAAGCAGAGAGCAGCTGAGATTCTGGATATTATAGTCGCCCAAGCTATGTGTTCCATACTTCCTTTAATGACAGCATTTGAGGCCAAATCCATGGAAGTTGGCCTGGAGGTATTAATATTACACAATTTAAGATTATCTAATATCAATGAATATACTTTGTGGAAAAATAGTTCAAAGACATTTGTTGATAAATTGCATCTTCCATAAGTAGCATACCTATTGATCAAGAAAATAAAAAGAGCTCACATTTATCCAAAAAAGGTGAGTTTTCCATTGTTGTATTCTTTCAGGAATGTTTCCGTCCATATGTTAGACCAGACTGAAGACTAATTGGGCAGGAGTTCATCTCTAGTGAGCTCACTGACAAACATTAATTATCTGATATCCTATGAAACTTTTGATACACAATGTCACTTTACCCATTTATTTATTTTTTATTCAAATCTATGATTAATCAGTGATCACTGGACTTTGAAATAATCTTGTGAGAGTCTGTAAAGAGACAAATTCTGCCAGGCTGTGTCATTCTTGATTATAAAATTATAATAAGGTCATTAGATAATCAAAGATCACTGGAGTTTTGTGCCACTTTGTGGATATCAAGTATGCAGGATCATCTATGTATTTAATTATGTGTTTAAATTATTGAAATAGACTATGATATTATCGACTTAACTCAGATTTGATGTAGCAGTGCAGGAAGTGGATGATGACACATCATATCATTATTTGATATTTAGTTATTTAAAAGGGTGATATGAGTTAAGTCATCAGTGGACTTTAAGTTTGGCATCTCATGGAAGTTAATATGCAAGACCATCTAAATATTTAGTTACATGTCTATTCATTGTATTACATAAAGAAATCATTATGTATTACAGGAATAGTCCAGTGTGTCTTCACTTTGGGGGAGTTAAGTGTGATTCTTAATCACATTTTAGTTGCTTAATTTAATCTTTCATATCAATGATATCCTCCTTCCTGACTGGAGTCTGGCCAGCACTCCCTGAGAGCCAATTATGTGATATTACCTGATTAATTACCTATGTATTTACTTGTTATATACACCATTATTTCATCAATGATCACTTGAGTTTGGTGCCAACTTGTGGTGGTCAACTAGGCAAGAGCATCCAATTATTGACTTATTTAATATTTAAATGCAATGATGTCATCTATTGGGTAGAGCCATAAGTTTAGTGTTTGGCTATGGCAGTTTTTAGAGCAGATGCCTGAGAATATGCAGCAGTGCCCAGAGCTCCCAGGTCACTGAGAGTTAGAGTACAGAAGGTGTCATGCTGTCCAATGAGAAGAAGTGCAACAATTCGACCAAGCTTTGTGTGGCAGTCAGATTGGGTGCTAGCTGCTCTTCCTCCAAATTCCTTCTTTCAACTTACTCTACTATGAGAAGAACAATTGGCAACACCAGAGGCCCATCACCATCATAGGTGCATTGCCAAGGATGGTGTCACAGAGTGCAACTAGCTTCTCCCTCAGCTCAGCAAGTGAAACAGCAGCTGCCACTACAAGTATACCAGCTTCTGAAGTGACCTTTCAGGACTGCAGAAACTCAGTGCCACATGATGACATTAGTTGAACAGAGTTCATTAGGCAAGATCATCTGATCGCACCATTATTAAATTTTTTAAAAATTTAAAATCACTGAGGATGGTGTTCTTGATGAGTCATGTCTGAAATATCCAATTATTTTATTATTTTATTATGTAAATTATTCCTTACATAATTTGTGATCAGTGGAGTTTGGAACTACTATTTGGGATTCAAGGGTGACAGAAATTCTTACCATCTTGATGTGCTGCAAGGGCTCAATTCCAAGGGGTGAGGAGGAGAGATGGGTCATCTTTTTCACTGCCCTGAAACAATTTGTTTTTGGATCCTGTCATCCCTCAGAAGACATCAAGAAGGAACACAGGTAGGCTTACTGGCTAGCCTACATACCACCCTTAGTGAAGCCTACAGAAACATCATGTGCTCTGTAGCATAAGGGACATGCTTAACAACCAATCTCTTGGATGTGGATATTGGGCATATATCCTCTGTTGTCTTTTACAGGGATTTCTCTTCTCACAAAATTCCAGTTTTCCAGGTGTCCCCACAGGATGCCCTCTAGGATATATATATATATATATATATATATATATATATATATATATATCATATATCCTCCATTGTCCTGTATGGGAATTCTCACAACATTCCAGGTGTCCCCACAGGATGCCCTCTGGGATATATATACAGCATATATATGATATGTCTTCCCTTTTCCTTACAAGGACTTCTCACCATATTCCAGGTATCCCAACAGGATGCCCTCTAGGATATATATAGCTTTTATCCTCTCTTGTCCTGCATAGGGACTTCTCAAAAAAATTTCAGGTATCCTCGCAGGATGCCTTCTAGGTGCCTTCATCATTTTCCTCCAGGACACCAGACACATATAAAAGAAACAAGTGCCCACAGACAGAATGGAACAACACATCAACCTACATGTAAAACACCAAACCACACCAAACTCCTGAAACTGAACACACAGGTCCCCCTTGCCTTGTGTCTGTCCACTTTCTTGTATAAACACAGGCAGACTACAGAGGTTCTCCTTCAGAGTGTGGATATCTTCTAAGATGACTGCTAGGTAAAGACCAATGCCCTGGCCTCCTGGTGACTACTTTATCTAATGTCTTCCCATTCTCCCACTCTACACAGCTTCCTGATGAATCAAATGTAAGATTACACAGGTCCCACTGTGGATGTATTGGGTGGAGATATGTGGGGAGATATGAGCTTCTAGACATGAAAGGCATGGCACAGATAAACAAATAGTCACCCCCCCTCTCTCTCAGGAGGGCATATTCCCCAAATAGAAAGTCAAGTCTAGAAATGGCCAGAGTTACACTTGGAGGAAGCATCATGATATGACCAAGACAACTGTGGAGTTTGGCAATCTCAAGGGGTACCTTGCAGCTCTTCATCTACATCCCGGCCTTCACTGTCCTCTACTATGAGAAGGACAAGCTGCAGCACCAGAGGCACAAGAAGAATCATAGTGGTTCCCAAGGCAGCATTGCTGGGGTTGATATCACAGAGAGAGAGGAGCTGCTCTCTCTTGGCTCTGCAGGTGAAGGCACCTCCATCACTGCTACCACTGTCCCTGTTGCTGCGGACCCGGCTACTACAGTAGCCTCATCATGACTGCAGTGTCCTGGTGGGGTGTCATGACATGTGCCCAACAGATTTCATTAGACATGATCTTCTGATCATCTGATTATTAAATTACTGACTTTTTAAAATCAGTGATGGCTGTGTCCTTCATGACTCAGTTCTGGAGCATCCTCTTGGGAATTGATAATGCAACTCCATCCAGGTTTTTAAACTACTTAATCATTAAAATTTATTATTATGTAATCAGTAATCACTGGATCTCACAGTGTCCCTCAAGTTCTGAGTGTGTCTTCTGGCTCCCATCATCTGCTGTGTCCTTCACACTGCAGCCAAACCCCTAACTGATGACCACATCATCATTTAAGTAATAAAATAAGTAAATAATTAGATGGTCCTGCATACTTAATGCCAATAAGATGGCACCAAATTAAATGATTGTTAAAGAAGTAATAATGACACACAATTAACTTCCAGAGAAGACTGGACAGACTCCTGTAGTGAAGGACAACATCATCAACGTTTTAAGTAATTAATATATAATGATAACATAATTGAATAATAAAATTGTATTGCATACTTAAATCCCACATGGTGGAGTATGACTCAACTCTTCCTGGAATAAAGATTTATTTAAATAATCAAATAAATAATAGATAGATAGATAGATAGATAGATAGATAGATAGATAGATAGATAACCTTGCACATACATTTACACAAGGTGACACCAAACTCAAAGTATGATGGCTGATGTAATGATCTATTTAAATGACTAATTAACCAAGTAGTGATATGATGTCCCATCATCAACTCCCACAATCTGACTCCAAACCAGACTAATGGTCGATAATGTCATTATTATTTTGTATAATTTAGTAACATATTTACATGATCTGTCATGCTTGATCAAACGAGGTAGATCTAAACTCTAGAGACATTTGATTATTTAATGACAAATTTTATAGGTAATTTACTATAACATCAGATGAAGTGATGGTCTGGCACATTTAACTACAACAAAAAGGCTCAAACTACAGTGATCACTGAATAAATGATGACATATTTTAACAAATAAATGATTAAAAACTTGAATTATTTGATGGTATTTTATACTTGACTTCTACAAGACTTGAAAAACCTCAAGAGATCATTGATTATTTAATCTTAGACTTTAAAAATATAGTGAATGAGTAATAAGATAATATCTTATAATTCACCCATGGGGAGATAAGAAAATGATACCATCGTTGATTTAAATAAATAATAAAATGACTTGCCACAAGTATCTCTAAAAAGGCGGAAAAATCCACTTATCATCTATTATCTAATGTTCCATTTTAATAATTAAATAATTGCATAATCAGGGGATGATATAGTCTGCCATACTGGACATACACAAGTTATCTTTACTCCAATAACGTTATGACAAACACCATGGACCAGCGATTATTTAATCACAGATTTCAGTAGTAAAATTAGTAAATGATTACATGTCCTTGTGGATCCAGTGTTTAAGAGGATATTTGATAGTTGATATCTGTCAGTTTACTCATTATGGATGAACGGATATCCAATTATCACTCAGTCTAGTCTAACAAATGGATTAACACATTCCTGAAGGAATGCTAACAATGGAAAACTCACCATTTGTTGAATAAGTGTGAGTCTTTTTATCTTCTTAATTCATAGTTTTACTCATTAAGAAAGATGATACTTGTCAAAAATAAGTCTTTGAACTGCTTCTCCACAGGTTATATTCTCTGATATTAGGTAATTTGGAATTGGGTAATGTTAATAGCTTTAGGCCAACTTTCAGGGGATTGGCTATGACTTGGTTAGAAGAATCAATTTCCACAAATGACATCATGAAAAGTTTTATGAGATACTGTATTGCCTACCCCCGCCAGCAAGGAAGACGCCACTCCGGGTAGATCTTCTTCATGCAGTTTAAATCAGGATCCTTGAAACATGTTTCCTCTGACCCGCGAGAGAGTGCCGGAGGACTCCTGCAAGGCTTAAATACCCCTGAGCTAACCAACCCCAGTGAGCTATGTGGAGCCTGCAGATAGGCTACATTAATCCAGAAGCAGACTGGATGAACAGACTTAACCAATTAAGGGCTTGTTTACACCAGAGAGCACTCACCCATGGGGAGATGGAAGGCAGAAGCCAGTGCCACTTTAAGGAATGGCACTTTGCAGCTCTCTACAGTTCCCTCTTTTTGTTTTAATAACGCAAAAGGCAAAGGTAGTGATCTGGTCCACTGGTAAAGTAGTGGACATTGTAATGACCCTGAATCCTGGTAGTCAGCCAAGTCAATGCCACACCCATCCAGCATCTTTTTCCTGGAGGTGGGGCCTCGGACACCAACCCACATGCAACCAGACTTGCCCTTCTCGGAGTGGCTCACTTCCAGAGCTGACTCAGAGTGCAGTCCTAAGCCATACAACCTGAGTGTGAAGGATCAATTCTTGTTCATGTTTGCGAGCCATGCCTGAGGAGACTGTCCTGCCCCAATGGCTGTAAATACCTGGACAACCATATTTGCATAATGCTTCTTAGCACACCTCATCTTGCAAAGGCACCACAGGCCCACAAAGGAGATAAGCAACAAGAGTACAGCCATTTCTCTCATTCCCGCCCACTCTTTCAGATGATCCATGGCAATGGGAACCACAATGGCAATCCGGCAGCCAGTCCTGCATCCACATGTGTCGAATTCACTGCAATGACGGCCACTCACAGCTGTGCAACCAGGTACAAAATCCAATCTCCTAAAAGATACTGTGAGAGCTGTTTAGACATATTGGCTGCAAAAGAATAATTCGGTAGGATACTAAAAACCTAGGAAACTCTTGAGTGCCTAATCGGCATGGGCTTTGGGAACACAGACAGGATCGCCCATTGGGGCTCCATCTGCATTGGTGACCAAATCCGGCTGATGATCAGTAGTAACAGCAGGCTTTTCATGTTTGTTGCACTTCCTTACAAGCCTCTCTGGGACCCATAACGGTTCTTGGTGGTCTTGGGGAAAAACACAAACAGACCCTCTCACCCATGTCAACACCAGATCAGGACCATGCCATAACCTGGTGATCGCATCTTTCCATTTCACATAGCCTTTCAAGCTCCCTCCTTGCCACTGATGGCGATTAGCGGCAGAAAGACCATCAACATCCAAAATTAAAAAATTAAGGGTAAAAAGGGCTAAAGATATTCTTTCCTCTTGAGTTTGGCCTTGGCCTATCCCCCCCTTTTTTTATGAAACATCCTTTCAGGGTGTGATGAGCATGCTCTATAATGCCTTGTCCTTGAAGATTGTAGGGTAATCTATGGACAAGCTAAACTTCCATTTGTTTGCAAAAGGAAGTAAATCTCTGAGCCGTATAGGCTGGTCCATTATCAGTTTTAGCTGTTGGGGTTTTCCCCAAGCAGCCCAGGCTTCCAAACTGTCCAATGACATTGCAGACATTTTCTCTGCTCAAAGGCGTAGCATATACCACACCTGAGCAAGTATCCACAGGTACATGTACATATCTCAAGGTTCCAAGTTCTGAAATGTGTGTAACATCCATCTGCCATATCTTTAGGGGCATTAACCCTCCAGGGTTTATTCCCACACCAAGTGGATGTTGGTATATTCCACATAGTGGACAGTTTAAAACCACTTGTTGAGCGTCTCCTCTGGACAAATGGAATTTCTGTTGAAGAGTCCTTGCATTCACATGAAATTGCTAATGGAATAGCCTAGCCTGGTCCAAGGATGAGCGGTAAAAAATACATTTCACCCTTGTCCACTGAACAACAATGTCATTTCCTTTACTTAAGGGCCCAAGCAAACCTGTGTGAGCTCTAATATGTTGGATATAGAAGCATTCCTTTCTCAACCAAATTAATGTTTGTAACTCTTGTAAGAGTGAACAAACAGCACTACTAACTTTGATAGGTCCTGCTAATTCTAAAATTTTTACTGCATTCACCACATAAGCTGAATCTGAAATCAAATTAAATGCAAATGGACAATTTTTGAATACTTCAAATACAATTTTCAATTCTACAATTTGGGGGGATCCTGGCTGCAATTTACACATCACAAGAGGCTTGTTTGCAATCATATAAGCCCCACAACCAGTTTTTGAACCATCAGTAAAAACATTTGGTGCCCCACTAAGTGGGACCGAGGAAGTTACCTTTGGAAAAATCACTGGATGTTCCTTAAATAATGATATCATGGGATGCTTTGGATAATGATTATCTATCATTCCATCAAACCCACATTGTAATATGGCCCAACTATCAATAGTGGTGCACAAGATCTTAACCTGGTGACTGGAGTAAGGCACCACAAGTAGCGTCGGCGGCATTCCAAATAATTGAATGCTTTGTTGAATTCCACTAAGAGCCAAACTAGCAACTGCTGTTGGATAATGTTCTATTGCTTTTGCTGGTGAAAGTTTGGGATGAACCCAAAGCAATGGTCCATCCTGCCATAATAAACCTGTAGGCTGAATATAGGTAGGGAGAATGCACAATGTGATGGCTTGACCTTCCTTCCATCTATATAGAAATGCATTCTGTAATCTTTCTTCAACTTCATGTAAGGCTTTTCTCGCTTCAGCAGTCAATTGCCTAGGAGAATCAAGAGCTGGATCCCCCTAATAATATATTATATAATGGCTTTAATTCATAATTTGGCAATTTTAAATAATCCCTAACCCAATTAATATCCCATAATAACTTCTGAAAATCATTTATCATTTTCAAGTTATATTTTCTCAACTCAATCTTTTCAGGAACAACTTTTCTTTTGTACACTTTGGCTCCTAAATAATTAACAATCTTATCATTTTGAACCTTTTCAGGGGCTATAAAGATAACCTTTTCTTTTCCAATAATTTAACCAAATCTTAATAAGCCTGATCTAAAACTTGTTCATCCTTGGCTGTCAACAATATATCATCCATATAATGGATGCATCATAAGGCAGGAAATTTCCTTCTTAATGGGGCAATGGCCTCTCCAACATAAAGTTGACACATAGTAGGACTATTAGCCATGTCTTGTGGTAAGACTACCCATTCAAATCTCTGATCAGGTTTTCATGATTACAGGATGGGACAGTGAAGGCAAAACTTTCACTATCCTTGGCACACAAAGGAATGGAGAAAAAACAACCTTTTATATCTATCACTATAAGGGGCCAACAAGCAGGCAGAGATGAAAGAAGTGGGAGCCCTCGCTTAACTGGGCCCATGATTTGCATCTTTAAATTAATGGCACATAGATCATGTAATAGCCTCCATTTTCTTGATTTCTTTTTAATAAGGAAAATGGGTGTTCTCCATGGCCAAACAGATGGTTTGATATGATTTAATGATAGTTACTCGGCTACCAAGGCCTTGGCAGCACTTAACTTTTTGGAGGAGAGTGGCCACTGAAGAACCCATACCGGTTCCTCTGTCTTCTAGGTAATAAGAATGCCTTCTTCAGTGGCCCCTAGGAAAAACCCAGGCCCTGTGTCCCCTGTCTCTGCTGCACAAGCACAGGACTAGTGCGGCCTTGTAGGTACTTCCCCATCCACTGGCCAGGTAAATAACCCATGGCTTGCATCATTCCTTTTGCAATAGCAGTACTCATTAGTTAATTTAAAACCCATACCTTTTAACAGATCTCTTCCCCAAAGGGAAATTGGCAACTCTAGCACATATGGCTGCACAAATCCAGAATGTCCTTCCTGATCTAGCCATTGCAGCTGCCCTGCACTCATGTCTGGAGCCTTTGCATAACCAAGTCCTTGCAGAGTTTGAGAAGAAGCCTGTATGGGCCAGCCAGTAGGCCAATCCTTTCTGGCTATAATGCTGTTGTCTGCTCCTGAATCTAAAAGGCCCCAAATCCTTTTATAATCTATATTCAGCTCCAAAATGGGCCTCTGGTCCAATTCCAAAGACAAAAAGGTTAAATCTGTCCCAGTGGATCCAAAGCAACCACTCCCTCTCTCTCTGTTTTGGGTTGTAAAATTCTTATGCAGACTAGGTAATAAAAGCAATTGAGCAATTCGATCTCCTGGGGAGATAGCGGAAATGCTTCTAGGGGATTCCATGATGACCTTCACTACCCCACCACCAGTCCGGTGGTGGAACGGAGGTTCAATCCTGCAGAACCTGCAGTGGCTCTCCATGGTCCCTCGGATGCCGGAGGGACAGCCATCTCTCTTGGCTCTATTCTTTGTTCTGAATCTCTACTGCCCCATATTTTCGTGGGCCCTGGGGTCGTGGGCCCCACTGCCTGTTTTTTGGAGGGGTACCGTCATAGCCTTTAGTAAGAGGCTGGCCATTAATGTCCTTCACTGAGCAACACTCAATTGCCCAGTGGTTCCCCTTTTTATATCTGGGGCACAGCCCAGACTGCTTAGGGCATTGGCTGTTTCCTATATCTCCTGTATTTCCCCTTTTAGGGCATTGTCTTCTAAGATTCCTTAATTTAACACAATTAAAACAAGCACCAGAACTTCCTTTTTTGCTCTGGGTCAGTTGAAAAACAGCTGCTGCAAGGCCAGCAGCGTTGGTCAATGGCCCTCCTCTCTCCCTGCAGACCTTCATCCACACTTCAAGTCCTTTACTTTTATACAGGGTAATAGTGGCCCTACATTCTTTTGTGCTTTGTTCATAGACAAGTTGTTTAATCAGTGGCATAGCAGTATCGGGGTCACCAAAAACTCTCCCTGCAGCCTCCACCAAACAGGCCACAAAATCTGAAAATGGTTCCATGGGGCCTTGCAGTATCTTAGTGAGCTTACCACTCACCTCTTCCTTATTAGGTAATAACTTCCATGCTTTTATGGCAATCTGATTTACTTGTTCAAAAACTTGTATTGGATATGCTGTCTGTTGGTTGGCAAAGCATCCCTGTCCAAGCAGCATGTCCCTGTCCCATGCTGCATTTCTGGCTGCCAGATTAGCTGTGGCCTGTTCATTGGCATACTCTATTAAAAAGGCTTTCCAATCCGGATACTGTCCAGGGCTTAGACATGCTTGAGCCAGCACAACCCAATCACTAGGAGTCATGATATACCTATTTAGGGCTTCAACTTGAGCTACCGTAAAAGAAGCTGAAATTCCATATGTTCTCACGGACTCAGCCAAAGCCTTGATTGCCTTAAAATCTAAAGGTTCCTCATATCTATTGCCTTGGGCATCCTGGAAAACTGGATAGGCCAGGCTTAACTCATTACGTACGGCTCTCCAGACATCAGGACAAAAGCAACACCCTGTACCTGGGCCCCACCCTTCTTCACTCTGATCAGGACAAGGTGCCAAAGGCATTGTTCCAGGAGGGTCCCTCTCCACTCCACATCGCCATTTCTCCTTTCCCTTCCCCCTCTGCCCCTTAAAGGATTGTTTATGAACCTTTTCTACAAGGCCTTGCAATTCTTCCTCAGAATCTGTTTCGTCCGTACCTGACTATCCTGTGCTCTCAACCTCTTCTGATCTTTCTTCTTGCAACATATCTAGTGCAGTTTTCCCTTTTTTCATCTCCTCTTTACAGTACCTTTTTTCTTTGTTATAGGTATGCACTAAATTCCAAACAGGTTGGACTCCGGATTTTAGCGTCGCTTGTAGGCTCTGCAGGTCTTTCAGTTCCCAACGTAACTATATCTTGAACTAAATTAACCAAAAATGCAAGGCAAAATTGTGAGAAATGTTTTGATTAATTTTAAGTAGATAGAGCATCTTTAAATATGAACTTTGTAGGTGCAAGGACTGTATTAATCATTTGTGGTTGTCCCATTTGATGGGGTCTCTCTGTATTAACCTATGTTTGCCCCTGAGAAGAGAAGTGTGGATTGAGAAATTGCATGTAAAGCCACTAAGGAAGACAGAGAGGCAGAGTAGACATAGTAGAGGAATCCAGTGAATAATGAATGCCCCAAGTTTATATTTCAACATTCTTAATACCACAACAAAATGTGGGAAAAGTCACCGGGCTCCTTTATCAAAATACAAGGAAGAAAAAGACTTTCTCTAATTCTCCAAACATTTGACAATCACACAGTATGCTAAATCTCTTTTTATCTGCCCATGAGTGTTAGGAGTAACCACACCTCAGACCAAGTCTTTTGTTGTTTAGTTTAGATATCCTTGCCTAAGATCAAACATCCTATAGTAGTCACACCTTAAAACTTATGGCCTTGTGACTTTAACTTCAGAAGAGTAAGGATAGTTTTGAAGTCTTTGTCCTTAAGCCAAGATTAACCAAACCCATTTTTATGCCCTCCCAACAAAAATGCCACACAACCATTTAGTGTGTGTACACAATAAATTCCTGTACACACACACACCTTTAGTCCAGAACTTGAGCTGAGAAGACACACCTTTAATTGGACCACACTCTCCAGAGTCTTAGTATAAAACACCATGAAGGAAGAGAGCTGTTTCTATTTGACTGCTTGCCCTAACCATGAAGGAAGTCCATTGCTTCACTGGCATTAGAGAATACTTATTCTCACTTTAAGCATTTACTGAAGACCAGCCAAGAGACACATCTAACCTCGTAGACTGTGTAAGTACTGGATCTTAGGTCTTTTCCTTCATAGCTAGCCTTGTAGTATTAGAATGATCTTAGGACTAGGTCAGTCATTGTAATGAATCCTGGTTTTTTTTTCACATATTGAGAGATTCATTCCAAGTGTTCTCTTACTCTAGAGATCCTCCTTACTACACATTTCCAATACAAATCTATGGAATATTATAATTTTTTCAAAAGTTGTATGTAAATGTCAAAGGTGACCTACTATCCTAAGAGTCAATCTGTAGAAATGGAGTTATATTGCAGTTCTCAACAGCCTAGACAGCCTTCTCTGAAACCTACATTTCAATCTGTAAAGAAAACTTCAGAGATACCCAAGATTTAGAACAATGGAAGAGTGAATAGAGAGAAAATTTAAAAATTATCTCTGATTATAACCTCCAGGTGGAAGAAGAAAAAATCCTACTCTAAACTTTGTGTTGAGGCTAACCTTCAAACCACAAGCAGATATGTCAGCGGAATTGGCCTGGTGGTTGATGGCCAGGAGTTCAGGGCTCACAAGGCCATCTTAGCAGCTCACTCTGTGGTTTTCAGAGGCATGTTTGAACATGACATGGAGGAGAGTAGAACAAACCGTATTGAGATCCATGATCTGGAACCGCAAGGCTTCAAGGCAGTAATGGACTTCATTTACACTGGAAGAGCACCAGACCTCCACTGCATGGTAGATGCTGTGCTGGCAGCTGCTGACAAGTATCGCCTGGAGTGTTTGAAGGTCATGTGTGAGGATGCCCTGTGCAGGGACCTCTCTGTGGAGAATGCTGCCCACACTCTCATCTTGGCTGACCTGCACAGTGCAGGGCAGCTGAAAATCCAGACACTGGATTTCATTACAGCTCATGCTTCTGAGATCACTGAGACCTCAAGCTGGAAGACAATGGTGGGCTCACATCCCCATTTGGTGGCATACAGCTCCCTGGCTTCTGCTCACTGCTCTTTACTGGAGCCCCCTGCCAAATGCCTGAAGCAATCTTAGGATCTTCTCATCTGTGACCTACAGGTGCATTCCAGAATCAGCAGTCAGTTTCGGTACCAAGGACTCGTGGTTAGACTGTGGGACATGTGTAGCATTTATAGAGAATCTGGACAAAGACAGGATGTGGGCTCAGACCTTTAATACCACTGTAAATTAGTTGAATGGCAGGTTGGGTAAGGGGAAACACTACATTCTAGCATACTCTACCCAGTTGCTGTGCTGCTTTGGTTTTTGGACACTGAGTGGAATACTGGGATCTAGTATAGTTGTTGGCCCCAAGCATATTTCACCAGGGTTTTGTTTTGTTTTTTGGAGGATTCTGTGTGGATTAGACTGAATCGAGAGAGCAAATGATCAAGGATTTACAGAAAAGGAGGAAGCAAATATAAAAGTTTGCTTTCAACAGACTTGGACATGTAAGAAGCCTTTTTTTTTTAATGTCCACACTCAGTGTGTTGGAACTGGATGGTTGACTCGGGTTGTTCCTCCTCCAGAGCAAGAGTTCATGAGTTCAGATCTCAGTATACAAGTTTGACTTTTTAACCTTGTCTAACTGAAGACCCAGAAGATTGAAGTTCTCTTCTTATTTGTGTGGGTGCATTCATCTCTGTTAACTAAAGTCAGTATACCTTGTGAATAAAAATTTTACAATCATTCTTTGGATTTAGTGTTGTTTCTGTTTGAAGAAGCCCCTTTTAGTCCATCCACCTTTGTAGGACCTGGGAGTTTGTGCAGAGTCCTCAGGACCACACCAGTCCAAAAAGCCCTCATATGCTCTCTTTGGACTTACAGTTTCCTGGGAAAATGAAATTAGACCCTCATGACCTAATGAAAAAAGAGATGTGGTTGCCAAAGAGAAAGAAGTCAACTGCATCTGGCACAGTCTTTTGAGAGACTGGGCTTTGCAAGATCTTTATTGGTTTTGAAAAAGGAAAATGAAATTGGTTCCTTGAGAGTTCATACTTCTTCACTTCGACTGTGATTCTGTCTTTAGATATTGGTGTGCATGCCCAACCTCAACCAGAAAGGAAGATGTGACTTTGGGAAGATGTTCTCCATGCACTTTTAATCAGGATCCTTGGGCATGTTTCTTCTGACCTGTGGGATCCCGGGGGACCCCTGCACAGGCTTAAATCCCCTTGTGCTAACCAACCCCAGTGAACTACGTGGACCCAGCAGATAGGCTACTCTAACGTGGAAGCAGACAGGCTGAACAGACTTAACCAAATTAGGGCTTGTTTATGCCACCTTGGGGAGGTAGGAGGCTGAAGCCAGCACCATCTTATGGTGCAGCACTTCACAGCTCTCTACAGTTCCCCCCTTTTGTTTGATTAATGCAACAGGCAAGGGCAGTGGTCTGGTCTCCATTAAACAGTGGACATTGTAATGACCTGGAATCCTGGTACGCAGCCAAGTCAGTGCCACACCCATCTGGCATCTTTTTTCCTGGAAGTGGAGCCTCAGACACCAACCAACATGCAAGCAGACTTGCCCTTCTCAGAGTTGCTCACTTCCAGAACTAGCTCAGAGTGCAGTGCTAAGCCATACTACCTGAGTGTGATGGAGCAATACTTGTTCATGACTGCGAGCCATGCCTGGGGAGACTGCCCTGCCACATTGGCTATAAATTCCTGGACAACCATAGCTGCATACCGCTTCTGAGCAAACCTCATCTTTCAAAGGCACCACCGGCCCACAAAGGAGATAACAACAAGAGGACAGGTATGGCTCCCATTCCCTCCCACTCTTTCAGATGATCCATGGCAATGGGAACCATGATGACAATCAAGCAGCCAGTCCCACATCCACACTTGTTGAATTTACTGAAACAATGGCCATTCACAGCTGTACAATTAAGTCATCAAAGTCAGCTGACCAATTTCCCAAAAGATAGCTGGACAACTGTCATGACAAATTAGCAGCATGTGTAAAGTTCTCATAGTGAATGATGGTAACACACAAACCTGGATATTTCATTTCATATCCCAATTGGGCCAGCTGCCACAAGGTATCTATTTGCTCCTGCATCAGATCAATTCTTTGGTTTACAATCATTAAACCTCCTTTTAGTTGAGCACCCATTGTGGACTGAGCATCCAAGGTGGTAGCCACAATCTTGGACAAGCTTAGAGGCTGTCTCCACTGATGTGCTCATAGCCATGGCAACCATGGCTGAATCCATAACTGCAAGAGAGATAGCTGCCACAATGGCTGCTGTAATGACAAAATCTCTCCCTGCAGCCTCTACCAAACAGGCCATAAAATCATAAAATGGTTCCGTTGGGCCTTTCAGTATCTTTGTGAGGTTACCACTCACCTCTCCCTTATTGGGTGATGACTTCCATGCTTTTATGGCAATTCGATTTACGTGTTCAAAAACTTGTACTGTATATCCTGTCTGTTTGTTGGCAAAGCGTCCCTGTCCAACAACATGTCCCTGTCCCTTGCTGCATTTCTGGCTGCCAGGTTAGTTGCAGCCTGCTCATTGGCATACTCTATTAAAAAGGCTTTCCAATCCAGATACTGCCTGGGACTTAGGTATGCTTGAACCAACACACTCCAATCACTAGGAGTCATGTTATGCCTATTTAGGGCTTCAACTTGAGCTACAGTAAATAAAGCTGAAATTCCATATGGTCTCACAGATTCAGGCAAAGCCTTGATGACCTCAAAGTCTAAAGGCTCCTCATATCTATTGCCTTGGGCATCCTGGAAAACTGCATAGGCCAGACTTAAGTCATTTTGTATGACTTTCCAGACCTCTTGCCAAAAGGAACTCCCTGTATCTGGGCCCTGCCCTTCCTCACTCTGATAAGGAGAAGGCATCTACGACATTGTCCCAGGAGGGTTTTCCTCCTCCTTACATAGCCATTTCTCCTTTCTTCCCCTTCTCTGTTCTTTAAGGGATTGTTTCTGAACCTTTTCTATGAGGGCTTGCAATTCTTCCTCAGAGTCTGTTTCGTCCATACCTCCCTGTCCTGTGCTCTCAACCTCTTCCGCTCTTTCTTCTTGTAACATTTCTAGCACAGCTTTCCCTTTTTTCCATCGCCTCTTTACAGTACCTCTGGTCTTCAATACAGCTATGCACTAACTTCCAAACTTGTCAGACTCCAGATTTTAGCGTCCCTTGTTCCCAAACAAAATCAAGATCCCTGCCTAACTTGTCTCAGCATGCTACCGTGAGGTCTCCTGAAACTGCAAACCAAGGTGCAATGGCATTGCACTCGCTGAGGAATCTTTGTAGTGTGCTTTTCTTTATTTTATGTGTCTTTGACAAAAGTAGCTACTGAAGAGCCAGAAAAATTGGATGAGACTGAGAAGTCCCCATTTTGAAAATTTTACTTTTGGTTCATTACAACCTCTCACTCAATGCCTGAGACTTTATTGGCGCTTATTTCCATGGTCTTTAACTTAGTCCCAACTTACCTGGGACTCTATTTCTCCTTACCTGAAGACCTTATTGCCTCCTTACTGAGGGCCTTAACTTGGTCCAAGCCAGGATTTTTATTGCTCCTTCCTGGAGACCTTATCTCCTCTTTACCGAGAGCTTTAGCTTGGTCCCAACTTACCTGGGACTTTCCAGTCACAACTGCACTGACTGCAAGAAATTCTGAAATCATAAGGTTCCCTGTACAGGCCACCATTTGTACTGCACCTACCCCTGCCAGCAAGGAAGACATGACTCCGGGAAGATCTTCTTCATGCAGTTTTAATCACAATCCTTGAACATGCTTCTTCTGACCTGCAGGTACCCAGGGGACCCCTGCACAGGCTTAAATCCCCTTGCACTAACCAACCCCATTGAGCTACGTGGACCCTTCATATAGGCTACTTTAACACGGAAGCAGACAGGCTGAACAGGCTTAACCAAATAAGGGCTTGTTTACGCTAGAGAGTGCTCACCCTAGGGGAGGTGGAAGGCTGAAGCCAGTGCCATCTTTAAGGCATGGCACTTAACATCTCAACCATTGTCAGATATGCAAACTTTTCTGAAAACAGGATAATGGCTGGTTCTCTCCTCACTTGTCCTCCTCTGCCTTACTGTTTTGTTTCTCCTTTGACAACTCTTTCCAAATAAGACTGGAGTTATAATTGTAGACGTTAATCCCATCCAAGCTACCTGTTGATTTAGGCGCCAAAGATTGATGTCAACATACTCATGTGTGTGTTGTATTCAGGCTATAAATATTATGGTGGTTGGGTTATAAGTACTTTAGTGTTTCTTCTATTGCATACTTAAATGCCCCAAAGTAAAGTCACACTGAACACTTCCTGGAATAATGATTTATTTGAACAGTTAAATAAATAATTAGATGGCCTTGCATATTAACTCCTACAAGATGGTTCCAAACTCGAGGTATCATGGCTGATGTAATGATCAATTTCAATAACCAAATAATCATAACACATCATAAGCTCCCACAAGTTGACTACAAACCTGACTTATGATCCATAAGGTCTTTGTAGATTGAAATAATTTAATTACATAGTTATATGATCTGAATACAGGTAAGTTCTACTGCCTTGGATGCTCTGTTTCTCGGACATGCAACTAGAACACAATATACCAAAAAAAATGGAAAGGTCTTCCATTTTCTTGAATAGGAATACTAAACATAGTAAAAATAGTAAACATAGTAAAAAATGACAGTCTTGCCAAAAGCAATCTACATATTCAATGCACTTCCCATTAAAATCCCAGAATAATTCTCCACTGAACTTGAAAGGATAATAATCAAATTTACATGGAAAAACAAAAAACCTAGGGTCGCCAAAAGCAACCTTGTACAATAAAGGAATTTTAGGTGGCATTGGCATCTCTGACTTCAAGCTCTATTATAGAGGTCTAGTTTTGAAAGTAGCTTTGTATTGGTACAAAAATGGACAGGTAGACTGATGGTATTGAATTGACAATCCTGATTTTAACTCACACACCTACAAAATCCTGACTTTGGACAAAAAAACAACTGAAATATACAATGGAAGGAGGAAAGCATCTTCAACAAATGGTGCTGGCACAACTGGATGATGGCATGAAGAGGACTGCAGATAGACACCTGAGTATCACTGTGCACATAACTCAATGGATCAAAGACCTCAACATAAACACAGCCACACTGAATCTCTTCAAAGGGAAAGTGGGAGTTACCCTTGAAATAACCGATACAGGAAAGTGCTTCCTGAATGCAACTACAGTACCACAGACAATGTGATTGACAATTAATTAATGGGAGCTGCTTATACTGAGAAGATTCAGTAAGGCAAAGGACATAAATGACAAGATGAAATGACAGCCCACAGACTGGAAAAACATCTTCACCATTCCTACAGCTGACAGAGTGCTGATCTCCAAAATATAAAATAACTCAAGAAACTAGTTAACAAAACACCAAAGAACCTTATTAAAAATGTGGTACAGACCTGAAGAGAGAACTCTCAAAGAGGAAATGAAAAAGGCTGAAAGACACTTAAGGAAGAGCTCAACATACTTAGTTATCAAGGAAATGCAAATCAAAACAACACTGAGATACCATCTTACTCCTGCCTGAATGGCTAAAATTAGAAACACCAATGACAACTTATGCTGGAGATGCTGTGGAGAAAAAAGAACACTCCTCCACTGCTGGTGGGAGTGCAAACTTGTACAGCCATTTTGGAGATCAATATGTCTGTTCTTCAAGAAAATTGTGAGTTAGGCTACCACAGGGCGTGTCAATTTTTTTTCTTCGGCATATATCCAAGTGACTCACATCCATTAAACAAAGTCATCTGTTCAATAATGTTTGTAGCAGCATTATTTGTAAAAGCAAGAACCTGGAAGTAACAAATGCCCCTCAACTGAAGAATGGATAAAGAAGATGTGGCACATTTACAAATTGGAATACTATTCAGTGGGGGAAAAACAACAGAATCTTAAAATTCTCAGGCAAATGGATGGAATTAGAAGAAACCATCAAAAGATTGGTAATCCACTCACACAAAAGTAGCATGGTATATACTCATTCATATATGGATTTTAGACATAGAGCAAAAGATCACAAGCCTATAATTCTCACCACCAGAGAAATGTTGATATAAGAATGGATGATAGAGATTCATATAATGTCTCTCACAGAAATAGAATGGAGCAAGATCTACTAAGGATATTCGAAATGGGGGAGCAGTTAGTGGAGTGGGAGTTAGGAGAAAGAGATGGGAGGAGAGGAAAGCACATGGAACTAGGAAGATTGAGCCAGGGGAGAAATAGATGAGAGAATAAAAAAGAGAGACATATACCATGAAAGAGGGACCATTAAAGGTTTGAAGAGAAAACTGACTCTAGGTCCAGAGACCTACAAGAATAACTAGGACTAACAATTTGAGCAACAATGGGATGGCTAACATAAATGGTTTTCCCTGGTAATAAGACTGATGTGTGACTTATCCGCCAACATAGATAGCTCATTTAATAACTGATGAAAACAGTAGCAGAACCCCTCAACAAAACGCTAAGCCTAACTGGAATCCAGATGCAGTAAGGGGAAACATGACCAGGCTACAGATATCCACAGAGACAGCGGACCTAAAAAAGGAGGAACTAATGGGCCCCCATATTGATAGCTGTGAAATCAGCATTGAACCTACTGAGAACCCCTGAATATGGTTCTCAGTTAAAATGACTGGCCATTCTAAGGGACCTCAGGAAATAGAACCAGGATGTATCCCTGGTAAACAAAAGACTTTGGGAGTTCATTACCCAAGGAAGGATCCTCCCTTAAGAGAGAAGCAAAATGGAGGTTCAAGTCCCTTCTCTAAATGATTGACAGATTTAGATGACCCTTCCTAGATGGCATCACCCTCTCTGTGTCGTGGGGTTGGGAATGAGGTGGGAGATGGGTCAGAGGACATGAGAGAAAGGGAAAGAAGAGGAGATGGAATGAGGTATTGAGGGAGAGGGAACTTGGATTGATGTGTAAAATAAGAAAAATTTAAAAGCAGAAAAGATTTATGACAGGAAAATATCAGTCAATGACATTAGTAATCACATCTACTATTGAAGGAAATTTTTAAAAAAAATGAAATGTAGAAAACGAAGAAAAATACAATGAAGATATTTAAAATCATATGTAAATATTGGTAAGCGTACAGAGGAAACTATGAAAGACAGGAAGGACCAAGGTAGTACAAATTAGATTTTGGACAGATATTAAAATCATATTTTAAAGCCTGTGGTGTATATTTGTACATATCTAATGTTTTATGTCACTATTCAAGATAAATATTTCCATAAATGATCAAGGGAATAAATTGAGGTGCCCTAGTAAGTATATAAATAAAAAGTGAACATTTTATTATTTAATATAAAAAGGATAAATATGTTGGGCAATGGATTGATATTTTTTTTCTTAGCAATACAGTTTCTAGAACTCCCAACAATACATATTTTTTAGATGTTTGAATTGGGAGGCTGTCTATATTTAGATATTTCATGTTAATATTGTTTTAAGTTAGATGGGAGAAAAAAATAAAAAGGTAATGAGAGGTATTGTTTACTGCAAAGGAGGAGAAATAAAATAAGAATATTCTGACCTCAAAAATAAAATAAAACTGAGAATTGATGGTAAGAATATTTCACCATGAACTCCATGGGGGAAATTCTAGAACAGACAAGACATGTTGTTATCTCAGGGCATGATACCTGGATGTCCTTAGATAGCTGTGAAACAGCTATGGTGATTAAGTAGACCTGAGTGAAATTGGAATATCAATTTTCAGCTAAATCAGGTAGTGAGCAATTGCAATTGGCCTCTTTTTTTGCAGTACCATGACTAGACTCCTGTGAAATTACTATTTTATTTCTATGGTAAGCATAGACTCCAGTGGAAATGGGAAAATAGGCTTTCTGTTTTACCTTGGTCAAGAATTGTAGAATTATGCATGCCATACCCACATGCCCGAGGATATTGCAATTCTCTTGGGTCTGTAGATCTTAAAAAACAATTGTATTGTCCTTACCCTTTCCAGATAAATTGAAATGGCCTATATTTCATGTCCTTACAAGAAAGATCAGGTAAATGTAAGTAATTTATCTTTATGAATAAAGGCATTATTTAAATTGAAACCCAAGCTGTCTTTACTGTACATTCACTCAAAGATTCATGTGCTTTTCATATCCCCATTCAGCTTCCTACTACAAGACTCCAATATAGCAAGGCACACACTTTGCCACTGAAGACCAGAAATGTTTCTCCAGGCTTGATTCACTTTAATGGTATTGAGGTTTGCATAAGTTTCTCATTTACATCAAAATGGGAAACTCAACCAGTAAAATTGCATCACCTCATAAATCAGGGCACAAAAAAGCTGAAGAGAGCCTTACTCTTCTATGTCACAGTGTAGAAATCTCAGCACCAAATTCATTGTCTTTGTGCAAAGTCCCAGATGCAAAGACTTGTCAGTATGCAACACAGATATATTGGCATGGAAAATTGTACTGAACAATAAGCTGTCCTCTGGACACCAAGTTTTATGGAAACCACAATGAGTACAGTCTTCAAAATTGGTATTGATATTCTGTATCCATGATTCCATTATATACATGAATATGGAAGCTGCCTCATTAGATATAAACACCCACCACATCTTTCCTCATTCCATTCTAAGAGGTAGATTACAATCTTGCTGAATGAAGTTAACAATGGTACACTTACCTTTTGAAAGATATCTTTAAGTCTTTCTTTTTATCCATGGTTTAATTTCTTAGGGAAGTAGACATTCATCATGAAAAATCTTTGATCCTTTTTTTCAGATTCTATTACCTAAAATTAGCTACTCTTGATTTTGTTAATGCTGGTAACTGTAGGACATTCCAGGGTATACTTGATTAATTGACTTGAAAATAAGTATAACTCAGAAAATAAGTATAACTCAGAAAAGAGGCTATAATGTTAGTACATTAGTGGGTGTGCTTTTAATAAATGGGAGGTGTACTGGAATTCGACAGAATCTTAGATCATAAATGTTGCCTGGAAACTGTGGTGGAATTCTATATTCTGATCATGGGCCAAGGACCAGAAAGCAACTTAAATTGTATATTTTAGTCTCTCAAGCCGAGTATCTCATGAAATGTTTAAGGACAGGGCTTGTCGACATTGATTCTTCAAACCAAGTCATAGCAAAACCATGGAAGTTGGCCTACAGCAATTAATATTACCCAATTCAAGACTTCCTAATATGAGGAATTATAGTCTGTGGAGAAACAGTCCAAAGACTTTTGTTGATGAATGTCATCTTTCCTAACATGTAATACTATGGATTAAGAAGGTAAAAAGACTCACAATCATTCAACAAAAGGTGAGTTTTCCATTGTTAATTCCTTTCAGGAATGTGTTAATCCATTTGTTACACTAGACTGAGGAATAATTGGATAGCAATTCATCTCTAATGAGGCAGCTCCTCACATCAATTTTCTGATATTCTCTTAAATCCTGGGTACACAATGATCTTTAATCACTTACACATCTTACTGCTCAAATCTGTGATTAATCCATCATTCATTTTGTTTGGTACATTTTATGTGGGAGCCAAGTAACAGACAACTTGTGGGTGTCTCTTATGGCAGACCGTCTTATCCACTGACTATGTAATTATGTATGAAAAAAGGACATTAAATAATTGATGGTCAGTGGATTTTTGCACCACATTGTGGAAGTCAAGTATGCAAGACCATCTAAAATTTAATTATGTAATAAACTTATTTAAATCAATGATGGCAACATTAGTCATGAGTATGGTTTGGAGCTACATTGGTGAAGTGGATGCTGTGATACCAACTGGTTGTTTGATTTTATAGTCTAATAAAACAATGGTTATATCTTCTATAATAGCTGAAGTTTGGAGCCACCTTGTGAGATCAAGTATGCCAGATCAACTAATTTTATGAATAAATTATTTAAATTGATGATAGGGGTTAGTATACAAGATCATTTAAATATTTGTATAATAATTTAAATCAATGAACCTCTATTCCATGAAGAGTCAAGTCCCACCTTGGGGAGTTAAGTATGCATTATCTTCACATTTTTTGATTAAATGATATTTTTTATTTTTAAGTCAATTTTATTTTTAATTCAAATAGGCTTATTTACCTCCATCAGTTGCATTGCTCAAAGATTAATTAAACATCATCTTGTTATCAGAGAAATGCTCTGAGCATGAAAAGTAATTTTGAGTTGTATATCTGTCACTTACCAGTATCCAGTGTTTTCTTTTCTTATTTTACATATCAGAGTTCCCTCTCCCTCCCTTCATCTTTTTTTCTTATTTTACATATAGGTCATAGTTCTCTTTCACTCCGTCCCTCCATACCTCTATATCTCCCACCCTTCCATGAAACCCGATCACCCTCCCCTCCAATTCCCACCCCCAGCACCACATGTAGGGTAATTCCTCAAGGAGGGCACACCTAAATCTGTAAAGTCATTTTGAGTAGGAACTAGGACAGCCCTCCATGGTAACAACTTGCACATTAAGGGAGTATCCCTCCATCTGGAATGTGCTCTTAAACTCTTGTGCACTAGGTATACATACTGCTTCCACTGTCAGAGGACTGTTAGACTACCCAGGCCTTCTGACTGACACCCATATTTACGGGATCTGAGTTGATCTAATGCTGGGTACCCAGATATCATTCTGGGGGCCCATTAGCTTCTCCTTGTTCATGCCTGCTGTCTATGTGGGTTTCTGTAGCCTGGTCAGGTCCTCCCATTCAGAATTTGTATTTCAGTTTGGCTCAATGTTTAGCTGTGTCTGCTTCTGCTTCCATTAGCTACTAGATGAGGGCTCTCTAATTTTGGATAAGTCAGTCATCAAACGCATTATCAGGGAATGGAATTTATAGTTGCTCAAATTGTTAGTTGGGATCAGTCTTGTAGGTTTCTGGCAATTTCTCTAGAGTCTGTTTTTTCTTCTAACCTATTATGACTCCCTCTTGTATGGTGTCTTCCTCTCTGCTTTTCTCTCATCTTCTCTTCCTCTGACCCAATCTTCCTAGTCCAACATGCTTTCCTTCCCTCTTTTTGTCTTTCTCATAGCTCTCACTCCACTCACTGCCTCACACCCCCCATATGTTCAAGATATCTTGTCACTTTCCTCTTCTGTGAGGGAACTTGTATGAATCACTTAGAATCCTCTATGTATCCTAGTTTCTCTGGCCTTGTGAAATATAGGCTATTGATTCGGTTTTCTATGTCTAAAATTGATATATCAGTAAATACATACCATTGTCCTCTTGTTGTGACTGGGTTATCACATTCAGGATGGTATCTCCAAGTTCCATCCATTTTCTTGCAAATTTCAGGAGTCCACCCCCCACCCGCAGAGTAGTATTCCATTATGTAAATGTGCTACATCTTCTTTGTCCAATATTCAGATCCCTACCCTTTGCTTGTATCTAGCTCAGACCAGCCTCTTGTCAGGTTGAAAGTCAATGCTTGCTTTAGGGTTCTACTGAAGTGAGTGATCCTATCTTCTCTGTTATCTGCCCACCTTCCCTTATGCCCTGTGTTCTTGGACAACAACATACTGCTGGCCTAGCTCCCTCAGTCAGCTTGGGAATCCTCTTCTTGGCTGGCTATACTGAACTGAAATTTTGCCCAAAGTGCAAGTTGGCATAAACCATAGGCCAGGCTGATTGCTGAAGTATTCACCTGGGTCTCTAGAGTAAAGATGATAGCTGCTGGATATATGAATGTGGAGGGAGGTGACCTTCAGAATCACCTAGCTTGGAAGCTAGAGGACAATACTCAGCCCATTGTCTCCAAGTGCATGAGTTTCTGTCTAGGCTCCACCTTTATCATCTATATTGGAATGAGGTTCCTGTAGGCTTCCTTTGGATCTCCTGAACGGTTGGCAGTGAGCCTCCCTATGCACCCCAAAAGTGGCATTCACTGGATTGGATGGTTCCAAAAAGAGATTGTCTTGTAGCATTGCAGTCAAGAAGCCCATGAGGTCTTTGAAGTACACCCCCACCTTGAGTCATATACATCCTGTGGATCCATCCCTTGCATCAGTTCTAGGACCCATCTTCAGCCCATTTTTGCCAAGTGGTTGTTTGGTGCCTATCTTGTAGCATAATACTAGCTGTTGGTGAGTTATGGTGCTGAGGGAGTCCACTCATGGCCTAGGCAGTTCGTAACTCTCATTGCACTACTGCTGTCAAGTAGAATGTTTTTTTTCCAGCATATTCCCTCTGGACATGGCTGAAGGTTGTTTAGGAACAGGCCTCTGTGCTGGCCCCAGGGGACTTACTTGGACCCCCTGAGGAATCTTTGACCGAGGAGAGGCCTGGGAAGATCAAGGACCTGGTGACCAAAGTTGGATATCTTCAACTTGACTTGCTGAGGCCCAGCTAATTAAGTCTCCTGGGTCTTTGGCCTGCCTTGTCTGGCAGGATCAAGGGATCTTTCTGCAGAAATTGGAATTCTGCATGTTGGGATGTACCTGACTTGATATGGGGACTTTTACAGCCTAACACACTTCACATTGTGCACAAGTCCACCCAAGGAAACACCTTGGTTTTGCCTAAGCATCTTCAGCAGCATCCAGAGATCACTGCTTGGAAACACATATACTGTCCACTATCTCTAAACTATTCTCAGTGTCTCAGCACCAGGCAGCCATTGTGGCTAAACATCTCCCATTCCTTTAACCCCTTTCATAACATTCATTCTCCTTCTCATCTGCCAGGCCTTCTATCTTGCTTTCCTTTGGTTTCTTTTAGGTATGGCATTTTTCTTGAGCTGTGCTCCAGGTGTAATTCAGCAACTGTGACTTGTTAAAAAAGTTTTTAGTCCTGGGATACTTCCCCAGAACACTGCAAGGGGTCTGGGAGGTACCACCCACATGATCATATGCAACATGGTTTTGCTTACCCCATGGAAAAGGATTTCAAGATACACTGTCATGGCTCAGGGTGAATCCAATTAGAAATTGCCAGAGTTCCCTGTGAACTGATCGGTCACCAAATTAGGCCATGCAGACCTTTAGTTAACATTCCTGCCAGGCCAGGTTTCACTGCTGACAACTTATCCTGATAGGTTTCCTGTCTGTAAAGCAGTGAAACTCCTTTGTTTGTGTACTGCTTTGTTTTCTTAACTAGCTCATATTGCCTTAAGTCCAGGGACAAATTCGTGGTTGAAATGTCAAGAAGCCAATTGTCTTACTCTTCCTTGTCTGTGTATCATCTCTTCTGTAACAACACTCAGAGAAGGTTCTGAAATCAACACAGAGAACTATCTGTGGTCTTAGAACATCTCTCTCTCTCTCTCTTTCATTTTCTCTCTGTGTGTTTTTGTATTGGTGTCTATGTTTAAGTTTTGTGTGTTTACTGGGCAGGAATATTGTTTGTTGCAAACTTACAAACAGTCTCACAGAGAAAACTAACAGTTATTCCAGCATTGAAAGGGAGAGACAGGTTTGTATGTATGGGAATTGGTATAGGGCTCCATCCTTCAGCCCCAGCTGTACAATGTCTCATTAGTCAGATTCTCTCTCTCTCTCTCTCTCTCTCTCTCTCTCTCTCTCTCTCTCTCTCTCTCTCTCTCTCTCTCTGTGTGTGTGTGTGTGTGTGTGTGTGGTCTGTTATGATAAGAATGTGATTGGTCTTAAATCATAACAACAGGGAATATTGAGGTAATACTCATAAAATCAATGATGAATTAATCATGCAAAATGAATCAATGTAGTAAACACTCAGGTATATAGAATAACCCAAAATGGAAAGTAACAGCCTATCAAATAAAAATATTTACAGAAGTCATACAAAATAATGATAGTACAGGAGTTAACATAGATGCAAAAGAATAGTTAAGAATAAAGCAAAGGAAGGAAAGAAAAGAGGGAAGATGGAATGGAGAAGGACAGGATAGAGAGACTGGCAAAAAAAAGCTTTCCTCAAGTCAAAGGTATAGATTCAGACAACTATCCAATCCTGTTGAATCCGTGCTAACAATTATCTCTAATGAATCTTTAATATATGTTCTTGCAAATCTGGTAAAAAAGATAGATGAACTGATAAGACAGACAGAACCCTGGTGCTAACAAGTTGAAGTGGGATCACTTTCATTCAAGTTCCATAAAAAAATTAAATGAAATAATGTGTGCATTAGCAAGAAAATAATATGTATCTCACTTTGCTTTTCATTAGAAGAGAAATTGGAATTTATTCTGGGCACACATTAGGCACTGTGTTAGGAAATTATTTCCATTTTATTAACAATGACAGGCACACGTGTAGCCATAACTTATCTTCAGCAGTTTGGATAAGGGTTTGGTCCCAAAGCTTAAGTCTCTGGAAACATGATTTGATTGAAGATTCTGCAAGATTTTCATTCCCACTTAAGTGAGGCAATCCTGTATTATGAGTGTTCAGAACCAATACAAGTAGAAGGATACATGAAACCACTTAATAGTGTAAGAAGCTGGGGCTGAAGATTCAGAAACAAAATCATTAACACTAGACCAGGAGGCAGAGTCCCACAAGTCTCAGCATGCAGGAACAACATCAAGACATAGACAGTGCACAGAATCCTCAGCTAATATCTGAACTCTATGTACAACAGTGGTGCATAATGCATTCAATTTTACCTAGTCATATTGACATTGTTGATCACAAAAGTTTAAACAGCATCTGATAAGCTTTTTTAAGAAACTGTCATGGGAGATGATAAAAGAAAAAAGGAAAAACAGACAAACAGAAAATCTCAAAATTCAGCATCAACAATGTAGTATTATGCCGCATGTGGGTTACTTGAAAATATCCTTTAGACACTAGCAGGATACAAGATGAACTCAAATATCTGTAGCCCTATTAAATAAGACAATAATAGGGCTGAGAAAGAAATCACAGAATCATAACCCTTAATAATAGCCACAAATAACAAAGTATTTTGGGGTAATGCTTACCACACAAGTAAAAAACATATATTGTAATACATATTTGTCCTTCAAAATATAAATTAAAGAAGACATCAAAAAATGAAAGGCCTTCCATGCTCTTGGATAGTAAGGATAAACATAGGAAAAATGACAGTCTTGCCAAAAGCAACTTACGTATTCAAGTCACTCCCCATTAAAACCCCAGAATAATTCTTCACTGAACTTGAAAGGATAATAATCAAATTTAAATGGAAAAACAAAAGACTTAGGGTAGCCAAAACAACCTTGAAAAATAAAGGAATTTAAGGTGGCATTGCCATCTGTGACTTCAAGCTCAATTATAGAGGTCTAGTTTTGAAAACAGCTTGGTATTGGCACAAAAATGAAAGGTAGACTGATGGTACTGAATTGGCAATCCTGATCTTAACTCACACACCTACAAAATCTTGACTTTTGACAAAAAATCAACTAAAATATACAATGAATGGAGAAAACCATCTTCAACAAATGGTGCTGGCAGAACTGGATTATGGCATGAAGAGGACTACCGATAGACATATGGGTATCGCTGTACACATAACTCAATGGATCAAAGACCTCAACACTATAAACACAGCCACACTGAAACTCTTGGACGAGAAAGTGGGAGCTTCTCTTGAAATAACTGATACAGGAGACTGCTTCCTGAACGCAACTCCAGTGCCACGGATGCTGTGATCGACAATTCACAAATGGAAGCTCCTAAAACTGAGAAGTTTCAGTAAAGCAAAGGATATAGGGGACAAGAAGAAAGGACAGCCCACAGACAGGGAAAAGATCTACACTATTCCTACATCTGACAAAGAGGTGATCTCCAAAATATAAAATAACTCAAGAAACTAGTTAACAGAACACCAAAGAAACTTATTAAAAAGTTAGGTACAGAACTGAAGGGAAAACTCTCATCCAGAAAATAAAAAAGGCTGAAAGACACTTAAGGATGAGCTCAACATACTTAGATATCAGGGAAATACAAATCAAAACAGCTCTGAGATACCATCTTACTCCAGCTTGAATGGCTAAAATTAGAAACACTAATGACAACTTATGCTGGAGAGGATGTGGAAAAAAAGGAACACTTCTACCCTGCTGGTGGGAATGCAAACTTGTACTTTTAGCACTTTTGTCAAAATCCAGGTGTTCTCATGTGTGGGTTAATATCATGGTTTTGGATTCAATTAGTTTTGTCTACCTGTTATATATGTGCCCATAACAGGCTGTTTTTAGGACTAAAGTCCTAGGCTGAAAGTCAAAGGTGTTGATGACTCCAGAATTTTCGATGTTGTACAGGGTTTTTTTTTTTTATTTGCTATCCTGTGTCTTTTCTTTTGTTGACTATTATCCTTTCAAGGTCAGTGAAGAATTGTGCTGGGATTTAAGTGGGATTGCATTGCATCTGTAGGTTGCTTTTGGCAAGATTACCATTTTTTACTGTTTATCCTACCTATCCAAGAGCATGGGAGATCTTTTCATTTTCTGGTACCTTCTTTAATTTTTTTTGCTTTAAAGACGAAAAGTGCTTGCTATATATATCTATGACTTGATTGGTAAGCATTAATTCAAGCTATGTTATGATGTTTGTGGCTATTGTAAATGTGATCTTACCTTGATTTCTGTCTATGCCCCTTTATTGTCTGCATATAATAGGGCTACTAATTTTTCTGAGTTAATCTTGTATCCTTCTATTTTGCTGAGTGTTTTTATCTGCTGGAGGGTTTCCCTAGTAGACTTTTGTGAAGCACATATGTAAACAATCATACCATTGAAAAATGACAGTTTCATTTATTCCCTTGAAATTTGTATAACCTTGATGTCTTTTTTTTTTGTCTTATTGTTCTTGCAAGAAACTCCCATATAATATTTTCTATTTACCAAGAGAGTGGGCAGTGTTGTCTTCTTCCTGATTTTTTGATGAATCATCTGAAGCTTCTGTGGATTCAGTTTGATTGGAAAGAGAAATTCGAGAAATTCTTTTTCTTCAAATGGTACTAGCACAACTGGATGATGGTGTGCAGAAGACTGCAGAAAGACCCATGTCAAATGTCATGCACACAACATAAGTCCAAATGGATCAAATACCTCAACATAAATACAGTCATACCAAAACATTTAGAAGACAAAATGGCAGGTACCCATGAACAAACTGGTAAAGAAGGCTGCTTGCTGAACATAACACAACTGGCAGATATTGTCTGAGATCAACAATTAATAAAATAAACTTCATGTAACTGAGAGGCTTCTATAAGGCAAAGGACATAGTCAACAACACCAAAAGGGAGCCCACATACTAGGAAAAGAAGATCACCAACCACACATGTGACATAGGGCTCATCATAAAAATATACAAAGAACACAATATTCTAGTCACCAAACACCAAATAACCCTATAAAAAATAGGGGCACAGTAGTGAGTAGAGAATTCCCAATAGAGGAAAACATAATGGCTGAAACACACTTAAAAAAGTGCTCATCACCCGTAGCCCTCAGGAAATGTAAATAAAAATAACTCTGAGATACTAGCATAGTCCTGACAGAATGGACATATTTAGGTAATAACATTGCATTTGTTATTTCGTTCAAAAGTCCCTTCAATATTCTTTACTTAATGAAGGCTCGTCAATTTTGCATCTAGATAAGGTCCATTTGAAATGCATTCAATCATACATTGGGTGCTCCTAAGATGTCAACTCGGAGAAACTATGTACTTTTTATTGTTACAATTAATTTCTTGGAATATCAGGGCCAGAATTTCTGAGATTTGAACTTACACCACACCTTCTATCTCTATATTCATTTTATATTGACTTACATTCAATATATTTTACAAGTTGTTTTCTAGGTATGCATGCTACAAAATGGTATGTAGGCAGAAATTATGCAGACAAGTGTGAATGGAAATAAAAGGATATGCTTGGAGGATTGCAAAGAAGAACTCCACATTCCATCAGCTTCATAATCAGAGAAAATCATCTAGTGAGATGACAATATGATTTTTCATTTTTCAGTGGATCACATTAATAGATTTACATATGTTGAACCATCCCTGCATCACTAGGATGAAGACTACTTGGTCATGGTCGATGATTTCCCTGATGTGTTCTTGCATTCTATTTGCCAGTATTTTATTGAGTATATTCCCATCAATCATCATGAGGGATATAGGTGTCTAGTAGTCTTTCTTATTTTGTCTCATGTGGCTTGTATACCAAGGTAATTGTAGCCACATAAAAGTAATTTGGAAATGAACCTTCTGCATTTATTTTGTGGTACAATTTGAAGAGTATTGGTATTAGCTCTTCTATGAATTTCTGGTAGAATACTGCACTAAAGACATCTGGCCCTGGCCTTTTTTGTTTGGGAGAATTTGATGAAAGATTATATTGCAAAAGAGGTTATAGTTATATTTAATTATTTATTTTTTATAAGGGTAATATTTGAATATATTCTTCTTTTTAATATTTAATTTTATTTTACATATCAACCCCAGTTCCCCACCCTCCTTTCCTTTCTTCCTCTCTTCATTCCTTTCTCCCTGCCTTCCTCATTCCCTCTCTTCCACCCTCTCATGCCCCCAGACCAACCCCCCAGCCCATCTCCCCCCACTCCACATTTAGGGTGATGCTCTCCAAGAGGGTTCATCTACACCAGTCAAGTCATTTGGAGTAGGGCCTAGGACTTCTCTTTTATCTTTATGTTAAAGGAGGATCCCTCCATGGGAGATGTGCTTGCAAAGTCCTTCTGTGTACCAGGAATACATTCTGGTTGACTGTCTGTGGTATCTTAGCTGCTCAGGCCTTCTGGCTGAGACCCATGTTCAGGGGGTCTGAGTCTGTCCCATGCGGGATTCACAACTATCAGTTTTGGGGCCAATTACCTCCTCCATGTTCAGGTCAGCTGTCTATCTGTGTTTTCCAGCCTGGTCTTTTCTTCCCTCTCTGCGTCTGGATTCTATTTTGCCTCAGTGTTTAGTTCTGGGCATTTGATTTATTTCCACCAGCTATGAGATGAAGGCTCCATGATGGTGGATAAGTTAGTAATCAATCTCTTTATAAATGAAGGGCATTTATGTTACCCTTTCCTCTGTTGATGAAATTTTTAGTTGTGGTCAGTCTTGTAGGAATACTGGCATCTTTTCCTCCAGGGTAAGCTTCCTAAATTTTGTTCTAAGTCTTTCAGTTGTCCAGCATGGTTTTATTTTAGTTGGGCAGTATGGAAAGAGAGATGCTTCCAAAATAATACAAAAGAGATAAAGTTATACAGTTGCTATCCTAAGTCTCTGAGCACACAGGTTTTAATAATAGACTTAGAATTTGAGTATTATTAAAATGACGAGGACATAGTTAGAACTGCCTTTAGAGTTGGCGCAAAATCGCTGGTGTCTGAGGGAATAAAACTCACCAGAAGTTATGGCTATAGCAGCCTTGCACTAAAATCAAACAGCACTATCCCTCCATAATCACCAGCATTGGTTAGTGACCCTGCTCAGTCAGCGAAAATGCTTGCCGGATTCTCTGCTACTCTTGAATGTGGAGGCTCCCATCTCTGATTATTTCTCTTGATGTAGTCTTCACTTTTTAACAGGTTTTACTCTCTGATTTCATTTGAAATTGCTGGTACCGGGATCCTATATAATTTTGAGCTTTTAGCCCTGTACCACGACTGTACAGGGACAACCCACTCTTCAGTTTGTACCTCCTTCATTCAGGCCTTCATAAGTAATTGGGAGCCATGAACATCAGGTTGTGGCTCTACCTCACCTGTGGGAAATGCATCATTGCCTCTATTTCACTTGTGGGAAATGCTTCCCTGTAGAAATTAACCTGTGGGAAATGTATCATTGTCTCTACCTCACCAGTGAGAAATACATCCTTGTCTTTACCACACCTGAGGGAAATCCACCATTGTCTCTACCTTAACTGTGTGAAATGTATCACTGTCTCTAACTCACCTGTGGGAAATGCATCATTGTCTCTAACTCAGCTGTGTTAAATGCATCATTGTCTCCACCTCACCTGTGGAATATGGAGCACTGCCTCTACCTCACGTGTAGGAAATGCATCACTGTCTCTACATCACCTGTGTAAAATGCAACATTGACTTTACCTAGTCTGTGGGAAATGCATTATTATCCACATCACCTATGGAAATCCTTTTTGTATCTCCCACACCTGTGGGAAGTGGAACATTGACTCTACCTCACCTGTGGAATATGCATCATTGTCTCTACCTCATCTTTGGGAAATGGGTCATTGTCTCTACCTCACCTCTGGGAAATGCATCATTGCCTCTACCTCACCTGTGAGAAAGGCATCAGTGTCTAAACCAACCTGTGGGAAATGCATCATTGTCTCTGCCACACCTGTTGCAAATGCATCACTGTCTCTACCTCACCTGTGGAATAACCACCATTGTCTTTACCTCACCTGTGGGAAATGCAGCATTGTCTCTACCTCACCTGAAGGAAATGCATCATTTTCTCCACCTCACCTATTGGAAAGGCTTCATTATCTCTACCTCACCTGTGTGAAATGTATCACTTTCTCTAACTCATATGTGGGAAATGCATCACAGTCTCTACCTCAGCTGTCGGTAATAGATTATTGTCACATTACCTGTGGAAAATGCATCATTGTCTCTACCTCACCATTGTGAAAAGCATGATTTTGTTCACTTAAATTGGGGGTCTTGAATCATTGTTGCCAACTCACCACTGGGAAATTCATCATTGTCTGCACTTCACCTGTGGGAAAAGCATCATTGTCTCCACCTCAACTTTGGGAAATGCATCATTGACTCTAACTCACCTGTGGAAAATGCATAATAGTGTCCACCTTACCTGTGGGAAATGCATCATTGACTCTACTTCACTTGTTGGAAATACATCATTACCTCTACCTCATCTGTGAGAAATGCATTTTGCGACTACCTCACCTGAGGGAAATGTATCACAGTTCTACCTTACCTGTAGGAAATTGATGGGAGATGTTATTCTGTAAATATGTTTCTCATACTGGTTAATTAATAAAGCCCCATTGGCCAATAGGAAACTAGATAGGCAAGGCTAGGAGACAAATAGGAAAGACAAAATAAAAAGGAGGAGTCAAGATGTAGACCAGGGAGGAAAGAAGACACCAGCCGTGGCTCCCGGATAAGATGAGCCATGTGGAAATAATTATATAAGTAGAAATGGGTTAACAATTAAGACAGAGCTAGCCAATTAACAATGATGGTAACTGGCCAACAGGATTGTATCAAATACAGAGTCTCTGAGTGTTAGTTGGGGGCTCACGTGGAGGCAGGTCCGTAGCGGCAGGAACAGCTGCAGCTGGTGGGGAAAACCTGCCTTAACAAGAAATGAATCATTTCCTCTATCACAACTGTTAGAATTGCATCACTGTTCTACCTGACCTGTGGGAACTATATCATTATCTGTTCTTCACATGTGGGAAATGCATCATTGCCTCTACTTCACTCGTGGGAAATGCATCATTGTTTCTACCTCACCTGTCAGAAGTGAGTCATTGTCTCTACCTCACATATGAGAAATTCGTCACTGTTTCTATCTCAACAGTATGAAATGCATCATTGTCTTCACCTATGAGATATTCATTATTTTGTAACCTCAAATGTGGGAAATTCCTCGTTGTCTCTACCTCACCTGAGGGAAATCCATCACTGTTCTACCTCACCTGAGGGAAATGCATCATAGTCTTAAGATCACCTGTGGGCAATGATCATTTTTGTTATGGCAGGTTATTTCTACCCGCTGGCCTCCTGGTCCTGCCGCCATGGTCCCACCGCCAGGTAAACCCCAAATAACATGCAGAGACTCTGTATTTGATACAATCCTGTTGGCCAATTACCATTATTTTTTATAGGTTAGCTCTGTCTTAATTATTAACCCATTTCTACTTATCAAATTATTTCCACGTGGCTCATCTTATGGGGAGCGGCAGCAGGCGTCTTCCTTCCTCCCTGGGCTACATCTTGACTCCCCTAACTACTTCCTCTTTCTTCCTACTTGTCTCCTAGCCGCTCCTATCTACTTTTCTATTGGCCAACAGGGCTTTATTAATTAACCAGTATGAGAAACATATTTACAGAATAACATCTCCCATCACATTTTGTCTACATCACCTTTGGAAAATGCATAATTGTCTCCACATTACCTGTGGGAAATGCATCGTTGTCTGCACCTTCTCTGTTGGAAGTAAATCATGATCCCTACTGCAATTATGGGAAATGCATCAATGTATCTACCTCACCTGTGTGAAATGCATCCTTGCCTCTACCTGTCCTGTTGGAAATGCATCATTGTCTCTAACTCACCTTTGTGAAATGTATCATTGCCTCTACTTCAGTTTTGGAAATGAATCAATGTTTCTACCTCACCATTGGGAATGCATTATTTTCTCCACCTCACTTGTGGGAAATGAATCATTGTTTCTACTTCACCTGTGGGAAATGCATCATTGGCTCCACCTCACCTGTGGTAAATGTATCATTATTTCTACCTCACTTAGTGTAAATGCATCATTATCTCCACCTCACTTGTGGTAAATGCATCATTGTCTCCACCTCACCTGTGGGAAATGCATCATTATCTCTACCTTCCCTGTTTGAAATGCATCATTGCCTCTGCCTCACCTGTTTGAATTGTATCACTGTTCTACCTTACCTGTGGAAAATGCATCATTGTTTCAACCTCACCTGTGGGAAAATAATCATTGCCTCTATCTCTCATGTGGGAAATACATCATTGTCTGTACCTCACCTTTGGGAAATGCTTCATTGTCTCCAACTCACTTGTGGTAAATTCAACATTGTCTCCACTTAACCCGTGGGAAATGGGAAATGCATCATTATCTCTACATCACCTGTGGTAAATATATGATTATTTGTACCTTGCCTGTGTGAAATGCATCATGTCTCTACCTCACATGTAGGAAATGCATCATTGTCTCTACCTCCCCTCTTTGAAATGCATCATTGCCTCTGCCTCACCTGTTGTAATTGCATCACAGTTCTACCTCACCAGTGGCAAATGCATCATTGCTCCTACCTCAACTGTGGGAAATGCAACATTGTCTCTACCACTCCTGTAGAAAAATTATCATTGCCTCAGCCTCACCTGTTGGAATTGCATCACTGTTCTATCTCACCGGTGAGAAATTCATCATTGTCTACTTCATCTGTGAGAAATGCACCATTCTCTCTACCTAAACTCTATGAAATTCATCATAGTCTGCACTTCTCCTGTTGGAAATGCATCACTGTTCTACCTCTCCTATTGGAAATGCATCATTGTCTCGGCCTATTCTTTTTGAAATGCATCATTGCCTCTGCCTCACTTGTTGGAATTTCATCACTTTCATTATCTCACCTCAGGAAATTTATCGTTCTCTGCACCTTGCCTGTGTAAAATGCATTTTTGTGCCTACCTCACTTATGGGAAATGTATCATGGTCTCCACCTCACCTCTGGGAATGCTTCATTGTCTTCAGCACACCTGTGGGAAAAGGATCATTGTTTGTACCTCAGCTGTGACCATTGCCTCAATGTTTCCACCTCACTTGTGGGAAGTATATTTTGCTTCTACATTCCTGTGGAAAATGCATCACTGTCTCTACCTCAACTGTACAAATATATCATTGTCTCTACCTAACCTATGGGATATTCATCATTGTCTCTACCTCACCTGTGGAAAATATACCATTCTCTCTACTTAACCTATGGGATATTCAATATTCACCTGGGTGAAATGCATCATAGTGTCTTCCTCACCTGTGGGAAATGCAGCATTTTCAATATCAAACATATGGTAAATGCAACATTTACTCCACATTACCTGTGGAAAATATATCATTATCTGTACCTCACCTGTGGGAAATGAATCATTGTTTCTACTTCACCCGTGGGAAATGCATCATTGTCTCCACCTCACTTGTGGGAATTCTTCATTGTCTCCAGCTCACCTGTGGGAAATGCATCATTGTCTGTACCTCACTTGTGAGTATTCCTCAATGTTTCAACCTAACCTGTGGGAAATTCATCTTGCTTCTACATTTCCTGTGGAAAATGCATCTGTGCCTCTAGCTCACCTGTGGGAAATGAATCATTGCAACTATATCACCTGTGGGAGATGCATCATTTTGTCTACCACAAGTTTGGGAAATGTATCATTGTCTCTACCCCAACTGTGGAAAATATATCATTGTCTCTACCTAACCTATGGGAAATTCATCATTTTTGGCATTTCAGCTGGGTGAAATGCATCATGGTCTCTTTCTCACCTGTGGGAAATGCAGAATTTTCTCTACCAAACATGCGGTAAATACAACACTTGTCCACCTCACCTGTGAGTAATATACCATTATCTGTACCTCACCTGTGGGAAATGAAGCATTGCCTTTATTTCACCTGTGGGAAATGCATGAATATTTCTACCTCATCTGTGGAAAATGCATCATTGCCTATTCTTCACTCACCTGTGGGAAATGCATCATTGTTTCCACCTCACCTGTGGGAAATGAATCATTGTCTCCACCTCCCCTGTTTGAAACACATAATTGCCTCTGCCTCACCAGTTTGAATTCCATCACTCTTCTACCTTACCTGTGGGAAATGCATCATTGTATCCACCGCTCCTGTTTGAAATGCATCATTGCATTTGCCTCACCTGTTGGAATTGCATCACTCTTCTTCCTCTCCTATGGGAAATGAATCATTGTCTCAACCTCACCTGTGAGACATGCGTCAATGATTCCACTTCACCTGTGGGAAAATCATCTTTGCTTCTATATTTCCTGTGGAAAATGCATCATTGTCTGTACCACACCTTTGTGAAATGAATGATTGTCACCTCTGGGAAATCACCTCTGGGAAACGCATCATTTTCTCTACCTAAAGTTTGGGAAATGTATCATTGTCTCTTCCTCGCCTGTGGGAAATATATCATTGTCTCTACCTAACCTATGGGAAATCAATCATTGTCAGCATTTCAGCTGGGAGAATGCATCATGATCTTTTCCTCACCAGTGGGAAATGCAGAATTTTCTCTTCCAAACATGCTGTAAATGCAACAATTTATCCACCTCATCTGTGGGTAATATATCATTATCTGTACCTCACGTGTGGGAAATGCATCATTGTCTATAACTCACAAGTTTGAAATGCCTCATTGACTCTGCCTCACCTGTTTGAATTGCATCACTGTTGTACCTTAACTGTGGGAAATGCATCATTGTTTCTACCTCACCTGAGGGAAAATACTCATTGCCTCTATCTCTCGTGTGGGGAAATTCATCATTGTCTGTACCTCACCTTTGGTAAATGATTCATTGTCTACACCTCACTTGTGGGAAATTCATCATTGACTCCACCTAACCTGTGGGAAATGCATCATTGTTTCTAAACCACCTGAGGTAAATATGTCATTATCTGTACCTTGCCAGTGGGAAATGAATCATGTCTCTACCTCACCTGTGGTAAATGCATCATTGTCTCCACGTCCCCTGTATGAAATGCATCATTGCTTCTGCCTCTTCTGTTGGAATTGCATCACAGTTCAACCTCAATTGTTGGAAAGTAATCATTGTCTGTATCTCTCCTTTGGGAAATGCTTCATTGTCTCTACCTCACTTATGTGAAATTCATCATTGTCTCCACATTGCCTGTGGGAAATGCATCATTATCTCTACATCACCTGTGGTAAATATATCATTATCTTACCTCGTCTGTGAGAACAGGATCATTGTCTGTACCTCACAAGTCGGAAATGCATAATTTTCCCTACCTCATTCTTCACTTCACCTGTTGGAAATTCATCACTGTTCTACTTCTTCTGTGGGAAATTCATCATTGTCTCCATGTAACCTGTGGGAAGTGCATCACTATCGATACATCACCAGTGGTAAATATATCATTATCTGTATCTTGCCTGTGTGAAATGCATCATGTCTCTGCCTCACCTATGGGAAATACATGATTATCTCCACCTGCCCTGCTTGAAATGCATTATTACCTATTCCTTGTTATGGCAGGTTGTTACTTCCCCGGAGGCCCGCAGCCGCACCAGCCCCAAATAACACTCAGAGACTCTGTATTTGATACAATCCTGTTGGCCAATTACCATTATTGTTTATGGGCTAGCTCTGTCTTAATTATTAACCCATTTCTACTTATCTAAGATTTCCATGTGGCCGTCTTATCGGGGGAGCCGAGGCAGGCGTCCTGCTTCTTCCCTGGTGCTACATTTTGACTCTTCCCTTCTCCTTCCTCTTTCCTCCTTATCTTTCCTCCTTATCTCCTATTCCTCCTTATCTCCTAGCCTCGCCTATCTTGTTTCCTATTGGCCACATAGCTTTATTAACCAGTATGAGAAACATATTTACAGGATAACTTCTCCCATCATCTCCTCTTTTCTGTCTAAAGTAAAAGAAGGGGTTTAACCTTAACATAGCAAAATATACCATACAACAGTTATCAAATAAGAATCACAGTTAACAATATTTAGTCCATTAACATTTTGTAAGACTTAAAGAAAATATCATCAATCCTATCTTTGTGAGTCTAAAGTCCTATATGTAACTTATCTTTACTCCTAACTAAGGAAAACTATAATCATAACTACCTGTCTTCAACTCCATCAAAGACCACAGAAGGATAATATATAAACTCTAGAAATGACAGAGACAACTCATTGCCTGGTTAGTCACCCGGAGTTCTTCTTAATGTTCCATCTTCAGCCCATAGGCCATAGTGTGTGTCCAGACTCCTCAACAAGGCAGGGTACTTTTCTCTGTGTCCTGTAGACTGTCTGGCTGTCTGGCAGCCTCTTCCATGAAGCAGGAATCCTGTATCAATGTCCATCTTGCATCAGCAGCCACCTTTTTGTGGGTCCTGCATGTCCATTTCTACAACATAAAGTCAAACAATCCAGAAGAGCAGTACCTTGCCCAAATGGCTAGTATTGCCATATAGAAGCAAACTCCATAACACGTTTCTTCAATATCCATCTTCCTTTCTTCTTTAGGTGGCGTTACCAGGAGCAGTTGTGCCTCAATGTCAAGAAAATCCCTAAACCATTTTAAATGCCATATTCTGTAGGTCTTTGAAAGGATTGAAGAATGCCTATTCATCTCAAATACATATCTGCATATCTAGAAATCCAAACTAACTTAACTCTAAGTTTTAACTATCATAGGTAACTCTCTAGAATCTGTACTAAATTATACATTACATTTTCCAATGAGCTATATAAACACAATAGCTAAACAAGAGGAGAAATATACATATCACAAAATTGACCTTAAATTGTGTCAATAAAAGAAAATCCATTTCAAAGCAAAGTATTCATATCTATACCATAATTCCCCTTTTACCTTTAAAAGATTTCTTGTGGTCATAGCCATTTATAACCAAGTCCACTTAAATGAAAACAAACATTTATAAAAAAATATTTGGGAATTTGTGTGTCGTTCTTTTCAAACTACTTCCTGCTGGTAGAGGGCGCTGTCATGGGGTTCCAAAGAAGATGCAGAAATCTTGGCTGTAGACATTGCTTCAGGGGGTCTTGCTTGATCAAACCATATAAGTCTGGAAAGCATCCATAGCTTTTCATTTTCTGTGGAAACGAAAATAGAAATCCTTTTCCCCAGTAATTTGCCCTTAGGCTTAAATTTTTGAGTCAAAGCATTTTTAAAATATATGAATTGAATTAATGCAGCAACATTTCTTTTATCAGTAGCTGTTATTTTTTTCAGCATTCAAATAATTTAAAGACAACAGAATTGCGTATAGTATCCAAAATCTCTCTTTGTTTTCCATCTTTACGTGGCTTTTTTATTACATTATTTATTCTACTTCTATTTTTACATATTTTGAGACAGGGTTACTCTGTTTAACTTTTTATCTGTCCTGGAATTCACTGCATACCAGGTTTGCTTTGAAATTATTTGAAATGAAATAAATAAATTTCTCTCATTTACTGAGAATCTGCCTGTGTTTCCTCAAATTTCTAAATCACTCAATAGAAAATTAATTTCACTTCCATAATTTTCACAAATTTGCCAATGGTTGCCCAAAATTCAAAATTAATTATAACAAAATAGTAATTTCTCATATTCATGACGAATCTGGCAATGATTTTCCAAGACAGTAAATTATTGGCCACAAATTAATATTATTTCCCACATTTTTAACCAAATTGTCAGAAATGTCAAGCATTTAAAAGAAAAATAATTTCATTTCTCACATTCATCGCAAATCTGCCAATGACTTTCAAAAACCGTGAATGATTCAAAGCAAAGCATTTGCTTCCTGGCATTTTCCACTATTGCACTAATGGCTTTGCCTGAAATGTAAAATATTTAATAGATGAATAACTTTATTTCCTACATGATTCCCGAATCTGCCAGTGACCTTCCAGAAATGAAATTTATTTAATAAAAAAACAAAATATTTGTCACATTTTTCACGAATCTGCCCATGATGATCCAAAACTCAAAACTATTTAATTTCAAAAAAGTTAATTCTTCACCCTTTTGACGAATCTGCCAATGATTGTACAAAATCCTAAATTATTTAATACAAATAGTTTGTCACATTTTCCCCAAAACATAAATTATTTATTAAAAAATAATTTCAAATTATCACACAAGTTTTACGAATCTGACAAAGATTTTCTAAATATCTAAAATACTTAACATGGAAAAAAATTTAGCTTTTTACGAATCTGCCAATTACAGTCACAGAAATATAATTTTCAATAGAAAACTAATTTTGTTATCACATTTTCTACATATCAGCCAGTGTCCAAAATAAACATCATTTATGCAATAAAAAATTATTTTTCAATAATCTGCCAATGATTTTCCAAAAATCTATACTATTTATTGCAGATGCAACTTTAAAGTCCCACATTTTTCCCAAATCAGGCCAACGATGTCCAAAAGTCAAGATTATTTAATAGAATAATACATTTACTTCCCACATTTATCACGAATCTGCAAATTATTTTTCAAAAATCTCAATTATTTAATGGAACAATAATTTTGTTTCCCACAATTTTCACAAATCTGACGATGATTTATCAAAAACATCAATTGTGTGACGCAAAAAACATGAAGGTGTTCATATTTCTCACGAATCTGCGAATGATTCTTCAAAAATCTTGAATTATTTAATGCAGAAATAAATTGTCAACTGTTTCACTGATCTGCGAATGACTACATTTCCCATGAATCCGTGTACAACCACCATTCCCATTACACAGGGCCTACGGGAGACTTCCAGTAAAACACCGGGCACTTCCGGTTGTCACGGTGGAGCATCACAGGAAAGGACTACATTTCCCATCATGCACAGCTTCATTGCCAGTAGCATTAAATATGGGTGACAGAATACTTCCAGTATTGATAGTGGAGCATCACAGGAACGAAGTACATTTCCCATGATGCTTGTCTTCTCCTAGACCTGTAGAAAGGCCGAATTCCAGGACTAGGACAGGAACACTGGAAACCTGGGGAAGTCGCTACCCAGGGAGCAGGGGCTGACCAGAACATGTGAATCCCAGTCTATGCACAACAGATGGTCCTGTAGCCTTTTTCGGTCATAAAAATGTAAAAGTACCCACAGCAAAGATGGTGGATGCAGCTCTTCCGGTACTGGCAGATGCCATTCCCAGCCGCTGGAGCTGAAAGTAAAGGTATAACATGACCCTGTAGGACTCGGGAGGAAATTTGTTGTCTTGGATTTCTGGGCCTCGCCCTCTTTCTCCCTGAAATTTGGGGAATCCCCGCCTCCCTCAACAAAGCCCAAATTGTGGGGGCCGACATGGTAAAAAAATGGCAGCAGCATGGATGGGCTGATTGGCGGGTGGATATAACATGCTGGTGGGCGGGATCCAGTGTCGGGAAGAAGGGCGGGGCCAGGCATTGGCTATGACGTCAGTGGGGCAGAGCCAGGCACATGAAGGGGACCAATGGCTGCTGCGATGTCAGAGGAGGAGGGTCTGGGGCTGTGTGAGGTCACATCAGCCCAGGCCATGCCCAATCAGGGCAGGAGGGCGGGGCTGGGGATATGACTTCATCTGATGGGGCCCCTGGCCGGCAGAGGAGGAGGAGGAATTCACAAGGGGTCCATGGTGAAACTTGGGGCAGAGAGCAGAGAGGGGTGTTATGCAAATGAGAGTGCGGGGCATGCAGATGAGTGTGCGGGGTCAGCTCACTGCTCCCAGAATGCTAATGAAATGCAAATGAGATGTTGTGGGAGTCGCTGACATGCAAATGACCCAGGTCACCAGCAAGGGAGGAGATCACATGCAAATTAAATGCAAATGAGATCCAAAAAGAAAGTGTCTGCTGCTAAACTTGTGTTAATTAGGTCTGTCTTCTATGCTGGCGCCCAGCTATGCAAATGAGGCCTTTGATCCATAATATGCAAGGCCTGTTTGCATATTCTGATAGTATGCCTATGAGGGAGTGAGTGCAGTTAACATTTTAAATGCCTTACTCTACAGATATCTTATTATTAGAAGTCTGTCTAGGTAGGTATGAATAGACAACTTTGTTTCAGTTACTTGTTTTAAGCTTAACATTTTAGAACATGTATGTTAGTAATCTGCAGTCAAACCCTGTTGGGCCATGCCCAACACCCACATTTTAAATACTAATAAGAGGTGGGAATATTGAGGCTCGGCACTCTGCGGGCCACACCTCTGATGGGCACAGGACGCCTATGGCCACTTAATCACTAAGTCAGGCCTTACCTAGCTTTTACCTGGCTGGGTGGAGACCGGGTTTAGCATGTGGAAGCTCCCCTTTTAAATCAAGTGCACAAAGTGCACCTCTCTCTCTGGTCCCTCTCTCTCATCTCCCTCTCTCATGCCTTTGTCTCTTGCTTCTTGCCCCTTCTGTCTCTCTCTCTCTCCCAGCTTTCGGTTGGCCACCAGCTACCCCCCTCTTTCCTCTCCCCTCTCTCAATAAACTCCACGTGGGCACTGAATCTTGTGTTTGTGTTTCTTAGGCATAGCAGCTGCATCACAGCAGCTGTATCAAAAAAACAACATTGGTTCCGTGACTCGGTCAGGCTCTCCTCAAGGACTCTGCAGCTGTCTGCTAGTGGGTGGCTAGCAAGAGACAATTGGGGACCCTGATTTTGAACCAGAGGCCCGCTTCCATCCACCTGTTTGCTGGAAATACCATCCCACACAGTCTTCAATTTGGTAAAGTACTCTTTTCATTGTAACTCGTTTCCCTAGGGTCTGGGACATTTCCCACTGGTGAGTTAAGATTCTGGCTTCAAGCCTTCCTGCCTTTGAACTGCTGAGTCCTTATAGGGCCAAAAATGATTGGCCAGTTTTACTTCACCCATGGGAAATAAACCAGCCTACCCTACAAAATAAGTCAAATTGGCCAAAATTATTGCCAGCGAACAGGTAAATGGAAGGAGTTTTTTTTTTTCTATCTCTCTGCTAAACAATCTCTTTCCCTAAACTTGTTTTTGTTCTCTTCCCACCGCTCTAAAACTCTCCTGCCCTCCACAGCTGCAGCCCATCTCAACAGTGAGCGGGGCTGAGGTAGCACCTACTCAGAGTTTTTCATTTTTCCCCATGAATGAGGCTTTTGGATTTTGTGCTGGGCCTAGCACCACTCATGCTGACTGGTGCATTCGTTTCTCAGACCCACGAGGGGTCTCTCGGGTTTTATACCCTAGCACTGCCCTTAGACTGGTACATACTTTTCTCAGACCTACAGGGGTCTCAATGGAAGTTTTACCCCTTGGACTCCAGTGTCCTTTTATTTTCACAAAGCCATCTGCCCCACTCGTGGAGAGAAAGAGCCAACAAAATTATATCTCAAAACTTTGTAATTTCTGCCAGCTGTTGGGAAGGAATTTATGGAAGCTGCCATCTTGACCATGTGGCCTGCTAAGCCCTCCCCCCTCTGTGGTTCTTTAATCTGCTACACCAGACAACCAAAAAACCTGTAATTCATTTACCTTTTGCCTTTTATTCTTTGTCTCTAATTTCTTTTTTCACTGACTATGTTGTATCTATACATGTAATTTAATTTTAACTTTATACAAAAATAAGCTAAACTCTACAACTTAAATTCAACTGTATTAAGTCAAATATATCTAAATTGTTATGTGTCTTTAAATGGTGGTAAACATTTATGGTTATAAATATCTATTTCAAACTAATAAAACATTTATGCCACCTAGTACTTCCTCTAAGCTGTTTATAAAGGTTAAGCTTCTATTATCAAAGGGAGGTTTTCCCTACCTCTTTGTCCTTTACAAGTGTAAGTCTAACCTACTCAGTTAAAACCAGTTACAGTCAGGCTGGAGGGATCTGAGTATATCATCCCTTTACAGCCTCTAATTTTGGATCCAGTTTTCCAGACAGATTAATTAGTTATAGGAATGAACCCCAACCTAGCCACCTATGTGTTTAAGGCAAGTAACTAAAGACAAATTTTGTACACTAAGGTATACTAAACAGGCAGTCGTCCCTCAAATGCTCAGAGATCTAGAGAATAGGGCATTTAAAATGTTTCATTAAAAAGCTTTTTTAACAGAGAGACAGGCCAGCTGCTGGCACCACCCATTTTCTCCAAAAAGATTGATGGACACCGATGAAGCTCCATGCACAAACATGGCAATGCTAGCCACTGAGCAATCCTGCCTTTCATCTCAAGTGCTGCAAAGGGCTCTATGGACCATGATAAAAAAGGCAGTGGTATCAACTTTCTCCACGTTGCTTGGGCCAACGGTAGGTAAATCTTCAAAAAGCTCCTAATCCACAGGTCGTGTGCCATCAACAGAAGGCAGATATCCTTAAAGCCTCTAACCACAATTGTGGATGACCTGGGGTGGCTGCCAATGCTGCCAGCTAGTGAGTCTCTGTTCCTCTCTAATCATTCAGGTATAATTTTATCCTTCTCAAGAACTCTGATGCTTTTGACGACTGGTAGTTTTGTCAGCTTACAGCCACGGTTCCAATTGTTACAAAACATACTTCAGAAATGGATATTTTAAGGTTGCTACTGTTTATAGTCTTAACCAATAAAGTTTTAATGAGCTACTAATCCAATTCTGACAGAGTACTAAACACCATACTATGCCACTATACGATCATAACTAACTATTAGCTCAAAATTAAGGTGTTTTTCATTGTGCTAAAAATCTGTCAGTTGTATTTGTTATTTCTTTCAGCCAAATCATTTCTAACATGAGTATGCTGCTAATGTGTCCTAATATTTATGTTTTCACAAACTCAAAGGATTCTTGTAAGTTACAGGGAGCCAAATTGGACCCATCCAAACAGGTCAGATTCTCTCCAAATAAATATTACTCAAATTCTTCCTGGCCTCGGGACTTTCTTCCTTGTCCTGGGACCCCCTTGGGAACTCCTCCCCACCTTACATTTCTCCTATTAAGTACTAACACCTAAAAAGAAAAACCTAACCTTGTCCTCTGCTCTGCTAACATCTCAAGAGATCTCAGAGAGACACCAGAGTTCCATACAGTGAGGACTGCAATGAAATAACCAGCTTCTTACCTGGACGTGGCAGCACCCAGGCTTTCTCGGATCCCCCCCAAAACGATCAATGCCCCAAGTCAGCAGGAAGCAATCTTTTGAGAACTCAACGCCCTTATTCCCTGACCTGCCACACCCAACCCCCACCTTTTTAATAGCAATAAGAGGTGGGAATATTAGAAAACTGCAGTCTGGACCCTACTGGGCCATGCCCAACCCCCACCTTTTTAAAAGCAATAAGAGGTGGGAATGTTGGGGCTCGGCAGTCTGTGGACCCTGCCTCTGGGTGGGACGCCTATGGCCTCGTAATCACTATGTCATGCTTTACCTAGCTGCTCAAGCTTCTAACTGGCTGCGCAGAGACCAGGTTATGAATGAACAAGCTCCCCCTTTTTAAAGCAAGTGCGCCAAGTGCACCTCTCTCTCTTGCCCCTCTCTCTTGCCTCTCTCTCTCATGCTTCTGCCCATTTCTGTCTTTCTCTCTCTCTCCCCACTTTCGGTTGGCCACCAGCTATCTCCCTCTTTTCCTCTCCCCTCTCTTAATAAACTCCGCGTGGATGCTGAATCTCGCATTTGTGTTTCTTAGGCCAGGGCAGCTGCATCAAAAGAACAACAGTCCCCAACAACCATTCCTCAAAACAAACTAGTGATACACAAACAATCAAACAGAGCATAGTTCTCTAAGGTATTTATTTATTTTGTTATCTTTATATAGAAGTGCGGAGTTAGCAGGATGTGAGGATTATATGACCAAGCCAAGCTATACTAATGTGAAACTTTGTCTTGCCATAAGACTAAAACTTCATACTGGAACAGTGTCATACAGTTTGAAGGTATATATCCATGTGCATAATCATAATTGTGAAGGGAAATGGAGGAAACACCAGTGATGGCAAATTTAATCATGGCCTAGCATCTGGTGAGTGATATTCCTTTAAAAGAATGGGGAAGGGATTTGTGGGCACAGGAAACCCAAGTAAGCTACTTGTTCTTGTTGCATGTTAGCTCTGTGAGAATGCCTGATTCTTAGTATAAACTACATTTTCGTGTCTTATGCGTTTGCTGTTGCTGTTGTGGGTATGCGTGTGTATTCATTTCCCTGTGTGTGTCTTTGTGCACTGCTACAATTATTCAGTCACTTACTTTTTACCCATAATTGCACCTATACCATGTGGTCAAGTTATCCTAAAATACGATTATGAAGAGTACCTTATTTTGATTTCAGTACACTGACATGGATTAAGGTAGTGGCACAAGAATGGTGTGGTCTCTAGTCTGGAAAAATGGAAATTGAAGAATAGGAAATATATTTAAATACACATCAATCAAGTTGAATGGGATAATGGTGCTTTCACTTTCATGTGTATATCACTAAGCCAGGTAGTTGTTTGGTAGGAGACATGAAAATATGTTTAACTCATAAAACAGGCTTGCATTTTTGAAAAAAACAATCAGTGAGGATATAATGTGAGTCTATTTGTGGGTGGGGTTGTTTTAGTATGTGGGACGCATACTAGAATGTGTCAGAATGTTGGATCATAACTGTTGCCTGGCAACCTTGCTTGATTTCTCTATTCCAAAACCATGGGCACAAGAAGCAGAGAGCTACTTAGATATAGTGTTATCATTGGATATTTTACGCTTAGAAGATAAGTGGCCTATGCAAGCTTTCATGACCGCATATGTGGAAACTGATTCTCCTAATCAGGTCATTGTCAAATCCTGGAAAGTAGGACGTCAGCTCTTAATATTACCCAATTCAAGATTACCTAACATCAGGGAATATAGTATGTAGAGAAACAGTTCAAATACTTCTGTTGATGAATGTTGTCTTCCCTAAGAAGTAATACTATGGATCAGGAAAAAAAGACTGAGTTATACAGCAAAAGGTGAGTTTTCCACTGTGGCCTATTTTCTGGAATGTATTAATCATTTGTTAGACTAGAAAGAGAGATAATTGGACATGGGTTCAGCTCTATTGAGGCAGCCAACCAACATCAAATATCTGATGTCCTCTAGAACCCTGAATCATTCTCTATTAAAGGAAAGATAGAGTCTGATTCCACCTTGCTGGAGTTAATTTTGGCATGTCCTTATTTCCTTACATAATTAAATAAATGATGACACGATTTTGGTATCTCCCCAGGAGTAAATTATGTGACATTGTAATTATTATTTACTCATTCATTTTATTGTTGAAATCTATTATTAAAGATTCAATGGTCTCTTGAATTTGCACCAATTTTGTGGGAATTAAGTATAAAACACAATCCAGTTATTTAATTATTGAATCATTTAATTATTAAAATTTATCAATATTTATTCAGTGATCATCACAGTTTGGAGAAACCTTGTGGGAGTCAAATGTGCCAAGCCACCTCATCATTTGATATTATAATTATTTAAGTATTAAATTAGGTCATTTAATAATCCCAGATGCCTAGAATTTATATCCACCTTATGTGATAAAGTATGCCAGGTCATCTAATTATGTAATTGTATTATTTAAATCTACCAAAACATTATGGATCATAAGTCAGGTTTGTAGTCAACTAGTGGGAGCTTATGATGTGCTATGATTATTTGGTCATTTAAATTGATCATTACATCAGCCATGATACCTCGAGTTAGGAGCCATCTTGTGGAAGTTAATATGCAAGTCCATCTAATTATTTGTTTAATTTTTTCAAATAAATCATTATTCCAGGAAGTGTTCAGTCTGACATTTAAAAATGTAACATAATCTCATGATTCAATTATTTTATAATTATGCATTAAATATTTAATCAAACAAGATGTCATCCTTCATGACCATAGTCTGTTCAGTACCCCCCTCATATTTAATTTTGTGATATTATTTAATTATCCAAATATTAATTCATTGAAAATCACTGTTTCCATCTTATCAGAGTTAAGTATTCAGAGCCTTCTGAATACTTAACTGCAGTCTGGTGGCTGCAGTCTGGTGAACACAGTAGACACGTGGTGCCAGAAGCAGCTCCCAGAGCACAAGACACACTGGGAGATCAAGTGGTCACAGATTACATGATAATAGATTTTAATACATAAATGATTAAATACTATAAAACTGGATAGTTTCACTTCACTAATTCCTAGAAGGATTGCTAGACCTGACCCATTAAAGCAACAGTCATTACTGATTTAAAAATTCAATAATTTAATAATCAGTCGATCAGAGGATCTTATCTAATTAACTATGTTGGGCTGACCTCATAATATTGAACTGAGTCCCTACAGTCATGTCGTGGTTGCATTGGTGAACGGGAACACATTAGCAGAGGCTGTGGCAGCACTGATGGAGTCAGCTTCACCTACAGAGCCAAGAGAGAGCAGTTCCTTGCTCTTTGTGACATCATCCCAGTTCATATTGCCTTGGCAACCACTCTGATGCTGCCTGTGCTTCTGGTGCTGTTGCTTGTCCTTCTCATAGTAGAGGGCAGAGAAGGCCAGAATGTGGAGGAAGAGAAGAAAGGTGATCACTGTGACTATCATGCTCAGCATGACCCTATCACTCACTCTCTCTCTCTCTCTCTCTCTTTCTCTCTCTCTCTCTCCCTCTCTCTCTCTCCTTTCTCTCTCTCTCTCTCCCTCTCTCTCTCTCACTCTCTCTCCCTCTCCCCCTTCTCTCTCTCTCTCTCTCTCTCTCTCTCTCTCTCTCTCTCTCTCTCTCTCTCTCTCTCTCTGCTTGTCTGCCTCTCTGGGTTAAAGCTCTGTGTATTTACTGACCATGCCCACCCGGCCCCGCTGGCCCAGCACAACCCCGCCCGCCCCGCCAACCACACCCTGCCCACCTGGCCAAGACGACATCCATGCCCTTCCTTGCTCTGCAGTTCAGGCTCCAGCAATTGGCCAGGGTGAGCGGGGTCGAGGGGTCGCGGGGTCGCGCAGAGCAGGCCGGCAGAGAAGCAGCCACCGCGTAGGAGTTCGTGCTTCTTCTCCCTGCAGCTCCAGGGCCCGGGGCGGGATCACGGTGGGTGCTTGGTGCTCGGTGACCCCCGTGGGCTTCGCCAAGCTGATTCCGTTTGACCCTGCCCGTTTGGCCGTGGGGCTTTGGTTTCTGTTTTGTCCTCAGCACTGGGCGGGGCTGGGGTGGGCAGGGCCGGGGTGGGCCGGGTAGAGATTTCCAGGCATCAGGCACAGCGGTGAAGTAAGCGGGAAACCGTGGGCACCCATGGTGCTGTTCTGAGTCCTCCCGGGCAGGGCAGAATAGAGGTTTCTTCCCGGGGGCGGGGTCTCTGCCCTATGTGACCCCGCCCACCTCATGTGGCCCCACCCACTCCACCCGGCCAAGGGTGGTGTTGATTCAAGCTGGGTGAGGCCCAGCCTGGGTGACTCAACCTGGGTGGTGCTGGGGCGGGGTGCTGGGGTTAAGTCCGTCCCCTGGGTGCTGGATGCTGGGTGCTTGGTCTCCTCTTGAGACGTTTAGGCCTGGGTGCTGGGCGCTGAGTCCTCCAACCCCGACTCTGGGTGCTGGGTGCTGATTCCTCCCAGACCCCGGGTGCTGGGTGCTGGGTCCTCCCAGACCCCGGTTGCTGGGTGCTGGGTCCTCCCTGATACCTGCTGCTGGGTGCTGATTTCTCCCCAACCCCAGGTGCTGAGTACTGTGTCCTCTACCCAGGGTGATGGGCACTGAGTCCTCCCCCTTCCCCAGGTGCTGGGTACTGTGTCCTCTACCCAGGGTGATGGGCACTGAGTCCTCTCCTTCCCCAGATGCTGGGCGCTGAGTCTTCTACCCAGAGTGCTGGGCACTGAGACCTCCCCTACCCCGGGTACTGGACACTGACTCCTCCCCGATCTCGGGTGCTGGGCGCTGAGTCCTATTTTTTCAGACCCGAAGATGCTGAAACTGAAGCCCATGAAACCGCAGGGTGAGGGGGTAGGAAGCCCCTGCCTCCACGGTCCCAGGCCGCTCCAGACCCACCCCGACTTCGTGGTGTCCCAACACCCACTTCCGGTTTCCAACTTACTGGGCCCCAGTTCCAGTTCCCCACTTTGGCCCCTGCCCCGTCCTGGAGTCTCTTGGCCCCGCCCACCCGTGCTTCCTGTCCCTCCAACCCAAACCATTTCTGTTGCCTAGGTGATGACTTCAGCTCCGTCCTCAGTGACGCCCTGGGTGAGTAGAAGACAGGAAATAATAAATTTGAGTGCTGGAATCAATAAAGTAGAAACTATGTGAGTATATGAGTGGGTTGGGTACTAGAATGTGACAGAATGGTACATCATAATCGTTGCCTGGCAACCCTGGTGGAATTCTGTATCCATATCATGGCCTCAAGAAGTAGGAGCTGACATGCGTGTTATTGGATAATTTACTCTTCCAAGGTAAGTATTCGGTACAGCCTCTAATGACAGCATATGGGAAATTTGATTTGGCAAAGAACAGCTGTACCAAAGTCATGGATGATGTCCTGCATTTATCAGAATTACACAAGAAAAGAGTACCTAATTTCAGGGAGAGGAATCAGGAAAGAAAGATCAAAGACTTTTCTTGATGAATGCCCTCCTCCTTAAGAAGTAAAACCATGAATTACAAAAAATTAAAAGGCTTAAAGATATTTTTTATGGGGTAAGTGTAGCATTGTTAATTTCCTTCAGCAAACTTTTAATCTGCCTCTTAGGCTAGAATGAGGAAAAATGTGGTCCGTGTTTATATCTAATGAGGCAGCTGCCTAATTCATATATTGGCTTGACTGAAAAAACATGGATACACAAAGTCAATACCAAATTTTAGGATTGTACTTATTGCGGCTTCCATAAAACATGATGTCCAGGTGAAACTTTAAGTCCAGTACCATTGTTCATGCCAATATATCACTCATGCATAATGAGAAGTCTTTGGATATGGCTTGTGGGCAAGTGTCAATGAGATTTGTGCTGAGATTTCTAGACTCTCTGACAACTAAGAGTGAGGTTCTCTTTAGCTTTCTGTATGTTTTTCCCCTCAGGAATGAGGTGATGCAATTTGTACTGGATGAGTGTCTCATTTTGATGTAAATGAGAATCTAAGCTTTCAATACCAATATCATTCTAGTGAATAAGTTGAGAAACATTTCTGTTTTCATTTTCAAAATTTTCTAAATTTGTGCCTTGCCACGAATGATAATACATTTCTTACATGCCGATACTTCCTCTATTTTACATGACTGTAATTTTCCCCCCATCCCCATTCATGTAGGGCTATGATTTCCAGTTGGGGTCATTAAATCTGTCAAGTCATTTGAAGTAGTGACTAGGGCTTCTCTCCTGTCTCTAGGTTAAGGAAGATGGGAATGTTTCTGCAAGGTCACCTCCAAGAATACATCCTGTCTCCACAGTATGAAGTCTCTTAGACTGCTCAGAGTCAAACTAAAATCCAGATACATAGAGAGAGGACAAGACAAGGTTGTGAAACACATAAAGACAGCTGATCTGAAAAAGGAGGAGCTAATGCCCCCCCTAGACTGATAGCTGGGAATCCATCATGAGACTGATTCAGACCCCCTGAATATGGGTCTCAGCTAGAAAGACTAACCTGGTTTTCTTAATTAAACATTATTTTTAAATACGCTGCATACTGAAATACCTTAAACAAGAGTAGAATCAAATATCCAGTACAACAAAACAAGTTTACATTTGTATTAATATACCAAAGCCCATATCAATGTAAAATAATTGAGGTTAATATTCCTTTTTGTGTTATATCCCCCCTATAGGATGACAAACATCTATAGAAACGAAAAGTCAGGTAACCAAAAAATACCCTTCCCACCTATTGGGAATATGAATATTTTATTGTCTAGACTCTGTACTGTTGTCTGAAGGAAAAGGCATCTAAAGGGTAAAGCATCTCATATTTTTTTTACAGTAATTGTCCAGGAGTCCAGTGGTAACCTATTTGTTTTTGTTGCATGGAAGCTATGTGAGCATCACTATTTCTTAGCATGATTGTCATTTTTGTGTCTAATGTGTTTGTGTGTGTATTTATTTATCTTTGTGTCTTTGTGCATTGCTACAATTATTCACTCACCTACATTCTCCCCATATTTGCACCTATAGCATGGGTTCAAGCTGTTCCAAAAGAGAATGAATAAAAGCTTATTTTGATTTCAGTAAATAGAAAAGGATAAAGGTCAAGGCCATTTTCCCCATTCTGGAAAATAATATTGGAGCATATGGAATACATTAAATACCCATCAATGTAGTTGAATGGCATAATGATGCCTTCATTGCCATGTTTATATCACTATGAGAATGTAGTTGCTTAATAGACTTGATAATAAGTATAACTCAGAAAAGAGCCTTGCATTTTTGGGAGAAAATCAGTGAGGCAAGAAGTTTATCCCATTAGTGGGTATGCTTATTTTAGAATGTGGTAGGTGTTAAAGAATGTTGCAGAATGTTGGATCATAAATTTTGCCTGGAAACAATGCTGGAATTCTATATTCTGGTATCATGGGCCAAGAACCAGAGATCATCTTATATGTAGTGTTCAATGGAAATCTTAGTGTTCCAAGATAAGTATCTCATAAAACTTTTAATGACATCATTTGTGTAAACGGACTCTTCTAAGTCATAGCCAAATCCCTGGAAGTTGGACTACAGCTATTAATATTACCCAGTTCCAGATTACCTAATATCAGGGAAAAAGTCCGTGGAGAAGCAGTTCAAAGACTTTTGTTGATGAATATCATCTTCCCTAAGGAGTAAAACTATGGATTAAGAAGATAAAAAGATTCACAATTATTCAACAAAAGGTGAGTTTTCTATTGTTACCATTCCTTCATAATTGTGGTAATCCATTTGTTACATTAGACTGAGGAATAGTTGGATAGCAGTTTATCTCTAATGAGGAAGCTGCCCAACATCAACTATCTGATATCCTTTTAATCCCTGGACCCACAATGACATGTAATTATTTACTACTTTTACTACTGAAATCTGTGATTAAATAATCGCTGGTGTTTGCCACAAGTTTATGAGAGTCAAGTAAAAGTAAAGACAACTTGTGGTTGTTCAGTATGGGAGACTACATCATCCTCTAATTATGTAATTATTTAATTATTAAAATAGGACATTAGATGACATATGATAAGTAGAATTTTACCCCTTGTTGGAGATAATTGTGGCAAGTCATTTCATTATTTAATTATTTAAATCAATGATGGTATCATTTTCTTATCTCCCCATGGGTGAATTATGAGATATTATCTCATTACTCATTCATACTATTGTTCAAATCCATGATTAAACAATCAATCATCTCTTGAGTTTTATTAAATCTTGTAGAAGTCAAGTGTAAAATATCAAATAATTTAACTTTATAAACATTTAGTTATTAAAACCTGTCATCATTTTTCAGCAATCACTGGAGTTTGACCCTCCTTGTAGGGTCAAATGTGCCAGACCATCACATCATCTGATGTTATACTGATTTACCTAAAATTAGTCATTAAATTATCAAAGATCACTGGAGTTTGATTCTACCTTGTTTGATCAAGTATGCCAGATCATGTAATTATGTAACTAAATTATTAAAAACAATGATGGCATTATGGACCATTAGTCAGGTTTACAGTCAGACTGTGGGAGTTTATGATTTGACATCATATCGTTACTTGGTTATTTAGTCATTTAAATAGATCATTACATCAGCCATGAAACTACGAGTTTGGTGCCACCTTGTAGAAATTTATGCACAAGGTTATCTAATTATTTGTTTACTTGTTTGTTTAAATAAATCATTATTCCAGGAAGAGTTCAGTCTGACTCCATTTTGTGGGATTTAAGGATGCAACATCATCTCATTATTCAATTAGTTTAGGGTTATATATTAATTATGTAAAATGTTGATAATGCCATCCTTCATGACTGGAATCTGGCCAGTCTTCCCTGGAAGTGAATTGTCTGTCATTATTTAATTAACTATATATTACTTCTTTGACAATCACTGGAGTTTCGTTCCATCTTATGGGCATTAAATATGCAGGACCATCCAATTATTTACTTATTTGATTATTTAGATGATGATGGGGTCATCACTTATGGGTTTGGCTGCAGTGTGATAGACATAGCAGATGATTGGAGCCAGGAGCTGCACCCAGAGCTTGAGGGATACTGTGAGATCTAGTGTTTACTGATTACATAATAATAGATTTTAATGATTAAATGATTAAGTAATTTAAAAAACTGGATGGTTTCGCATTATCAGTTACCAAGAGGATGCACCACAACCGAGCCGTGAAGGACAGAGCCATCACCGATTTTAAAAATTCAATAATTTAATAATCAGATGATCAGAAGACCTTGTCTAATGAACTCTGTGGGGCACATGTCTTGGCACTCCACCAGGGCACTGCAGTCATGAGGAGATTACTATGGTGGCCAGGTCCGCAGTAGCAGGGGCCATGGCAGCAGCGATAGAGGTGCCTTCACCTGCAGAGCCAAGAGAGAGCAGCTCCTCACTCTCTGTGATGTCATCCCCAGCAATGCTGCCTTGGTAACCACTATGATTCTTCCTGTGCCTCCGGTGCCACAGCTTGTCCTTCACATAGTAGAGGTTAGTGAAAGCAGGGATGTGGATGAAGAGCTGCAAGATGCCTCTTGAGATTGCCACACTCCACACTTGTCTTGGTCATATCATGATGCTTCCTGTAGGTGAGAATCTGGCCATTTCACGACTTGACCTCCCATTTGGGGAATATGCCCTCCCATGAATGAGAAGAGAGAGAGAGAGAGAGAGAGAGAGAGAGAGAGAGAGAGAGAGAGAGAGAGAGAGAAACCTTATGTTTCTGGGTCATGCCTGGCAATTCTAGAAACTCATAGTTCCCCACATATCTCCACAAAATATACATACAGAGGGTTCTTTGTAATCTTACAGTTGATGTCTCAGGAAGCTGTGTAGAGTGGGAGAATGGGAAGTCATTAGACAAGGTAGTCACCAGGGGGCCAGGGCAGTGGTCTTCACCTAGCAATCATTTTAGAAGATATAAACAGTGTGAAGGAGGGCCTCTGTAGTCTGTCGGTGTTTATATGAGACTGGCTCTCATTTGTGTATTAAAAATCAATTCCCTACACAATATGGTACATATTCTGGGTCCAGAATGGCCTAGCTGCTCTGGATACCATGGTTTGTATACAGTATATAGGAGCCATGGAGGGAGACACAGATAGTGAAGGAGGTAGCTATGAAGGTGGACAGATAAAAGGCAAGAGGGACCAATGTGTACTGGCTCAGGTGTTTTGGTGTGGGATGGTGTTTTTTTTTTACCACAGGTTGATGTGTTGTCCCATTCTGTCTATGGACACTTGTGTGTGTGTGTGTGTGTGTGTGTGTGTGTGTGTGTGTGTGTGTGTGTGTGGTGCCCTGGAGGTAAAGGATGAAGGCAACTAAAGGCATCCTCTGGGGACACCTGGAATTTTGTGAGAAGTCTCTCTACAGTACAAGGGAGGATATATGCTATAAGCACCCTGTCATGACAACAGAGAATTGTTTATTTACCCTAGGTGTGTAGCTTGCCTTTCCCCAGACCATTTAAAACTCTTGTAACTATGACAGTTAATGCATAGGTGGATTTCTACATAAGAACCAAAAAGTCCCATATATGAGTGTGTTATGGATTGGGAGAAAGGAAAAGAAGTTTCCTAAGTAGTGTCTGGTGAAAGGTGTAGAGTGAAAGGCTGTGGAGAGGAGGTAGATTTTTAACAGACCTGAAAATACCTAACAGTGGGTGCCTGGTGATTCCTAGGATATGGTTAGGTGGGGGAACCTGAGCCAGCCTTTGGTAGGCAAGGAGGCAGGTGGGATGGAATGTTTATTTTATTAATTTGTCCTTGTGTCAATATCTAGGGAACTGGCCAGCCTGATTTCTGGGAAAATGTCAAGGTTGTTCCAAGTTCCCTGATGGTTGCTGTTTCAGATTATATGCTGGTAGCATTCCACCTGAACACTGATGGAGGGTACCACAGGAATGTAGATCAAAAGTTCAGCTTTGTCATCTGTACATCATGAAAATGATTCCCTCATGAGTGCACACATCTGCCTTCAGTTTAGCTTGTGTCCATCCCAGACAAGCCTTCTGGCAGGTGGGAAGATAATGCTAAGATTAGGGCCTCAATGAGTTTGGTTGTCTCACCCCAATAGCAACTGTACACCTTCCTATTTGCATCTACTCTTGTATACCTCAACCCTGCCTCCCTGACAGCCCTGTGTCTGTCTGTTAGTCAATTTCTTGGCTGTAAGGCTTGACTATAATTTGGTTTTCCCCAGTTTGCAATGATCTAGCTGTCCAAAGGCCAACCTGGCAGCTGAGGTGATTATGGATGGCCATGGTTAAGTGGATAGATTTTCAATCTCAATGCTTGTGGGGAGTGGCCTTCATAATAACTTGGATGGCCAGCTAGGGCCATCACTCAAGCCCAATTACTACACCCATGAGATTGCTTATTAAGTGGCTCCCTTATGCTACAGCCTGGGATGATGTTTCTGTAGGTTCACTAAGGGTGGTATGGAGGCTTGCCAGGCAGCCTAACTCTGTTCTCTCTTGGGGTTTTCTGGGGATGGCAGGTTCCAAAAACAAATTTTTTTCAGGGCAGGGAAGTAGATGGCCCTGTGAGTTCTGTGACACCCATCTGTCCTCCACACCCTGTCTCTCCACACCCCTTGGTATGCAGCCCTTGCAGCAGTCCAAGTGTTCCATTTCTGGATTGCCTTGGTTGTTTGTTGGCTATTTTGGAGTATGGTGCAAAAGGAATGTGTAAGTTTGTCTGTTTTTATTTGTTTGTTGTTTTTTGGAAAGGGCTGAGAGAGTGTACAACAATGTCCCGAGTAAGTTGCCATTCTGGGCGCACTAATGCCATCAAACAGAAGGTATTCGCAGAACATGCTATGCCATCATATCTTGGTATTTCTTTGTTATGGCTACAGGCTGCCTAGGGAGGAATTCTCAGTGCTGGACCTAAGAACATAATCAGGTTTCCTGCATTCTCTTTGGCACAGGGGAGAAATTGGAAGAAACAGGGTCCAGGTGTCACTGTCTGGGCACCATGGGCTTAGCTTGCTATGCCTAGGTAAGTCAGTCTCCTTGGTCCAGAGTGCCCATATCAGGCAGGATCTGTAGACAAATCTACAAGGATATTGCATCCTGGCCTACATCTAGCCTGATACATGTAATTCCGCATCTCACTGCCTGCAGCTTGTGCACAGTACCCCCCCACTTGTTCCTGATCATCCTCAGCAGCATGCATACCAAAGTTTTGGAAAGCACAAAGTGCCCAGTATCTCTTTCCTACATTCAGTGTCTCAGGGCCCGATTGTCATTTTCTTCCATTCATAAATTCTTGACTGCCATACTTTCTCTTCATTTTATCAGCCTTCTGTCTGGCTTTCCTTTAGTTTGTCTTAGACAATTTTTTTTTCCTAGTTCTAGGATACAAGTTTATTTCAGTCACTGAGAACACTTAGCAAAAGGTTTGGATACAGAAAATAACACCTGAACTTTCGAAGTGGTCTGGGAGGCACTAGCCTCATGATCATATTCAAACTGACATAGAGTTCAAGGCAGGGAATCTGAGTTGAAGGACCCAGAGTGAGTATGGACTGAAGAGAATCCAAAAGGTCCCAGGCAGATCTGTAGGTATCATGCAGACCAGTTCAGTATTCCCTCTCCCCAACTCCCCAATGGGCTTCCTCTCTGGTGCAGGTTACCCATGCTATTGGCATGCCCTGAGTTTTGCTAACTACCTGACCTTGCCTTACACCTGGGTAGAACAGCCAAGATCAAAGTTTGAAAGCCTATTGCTCGGCATTTTTTACCCAGGTATCCTCTCAACTGTTCAAATCTTAGAAAAGTTTCAGAAATGGAAAGACTACACTATCTGGATAATCAGAACATAGTCTTCTCTCTCTCTCTCTCTCTCTCTCTCTCTCTCTCTCTCTCTCTCTCTCTCTCTGTGTGTGTATGTATATATATATATATATATATATATATGTATATATATATATGGTTGTATGGGCTTGTTATCTGTTATCTGTGTATTCCTTGGCCAGGAAATTCTGTGAGAGCTCATAAGCAGTCCCAGAGAGATATTAGGATATTAGTGTGTACTATTCTGGTGGGCGGCTATGGATTTATATGGACTGAGAAGTTATCATTTATAAAAAGTCTTCCAGTGTGCAATGCTTCAGCTCATGCTAAGGTGTTCAAAAAGTTGGCTGTGAATTGTTGTGTGTGTATATATATGTGTGTGTGTGTGTGTGTGTGTGTGTGTGTGTGTGTGCAGAGTCTGTAGTTGTATCCGGGTGTGTGAGTATATTTTGTGTAAATCTTAGAATATGTGGCAGTACCATAATTAGTATTGCTAAGTTGCAGAGTACCTCAACCACCTCCACTGTACACCCACCAAGCACACTCTTATTAGCCTCAGAACAGTTGAATCCGGGAGTCTGGTAGAAAGGCAGCGTTACAAGAGAATACACAAGATTGACTCCAAGAGGCAGGGAGGTGGTCATCTTCTTGGAGCCATCTTGGAGGATCTCTTAAGTGTGGAGGATGATACCTCTAGACTTTCCTTGTTCATGGGAAAACATCAGTCTTTTGATAACAGAAAATATTTCCCTACTGAATATGAATTATTATCTGAATATAGATAGACATAATTTCACTGGAAGCCATGGATGTAAGTGTAAATAGGAGCCACAGATAGAGGGATACACAGTTAGAGGAAGAGTTACCTGTGAAACTGAATACATACATGGGAAGAGAAAATGAGATGTTGGGTGAAGACCTGTGTGTTAGGGTTTAGGTGATTTTTGTTGCCTGGTCTTTTAGCATACAAGTTGGTGGAAGAAAACATTCTGTGTATGGAAACATATTTTTCCTGTTCCATTGATATGAGACCCTGGCTGGAAATCATCAAGGCATCTTGGGAGTTTCATCTGAGGACACATGGAATTTATGGGTATATACATGAGAAAAATAGGTAGTGGATTGTGCTATAGGCATTCTTGTGTGACAATCAATTATGACTTATTTCCCCTAAGTGTGTAGGTGGCCTGTCCTCTGTCTATTTTCATCATTTCAGAGAGATCTGAGTCGCTTGTATTCCTAGACCTGGCCACAGGTAGATGGGAGTATATAGATGATAAATTAAGTTCTATGTCTGAGGGTAATTTTAGGACTATGGGAAACAGCATTTTCCTAAATGGACCATATGAGGAGGTAGAGAATGTCAGGATGTGGAAGAAGAAATATTTTGATACTGGTGATACACTGATTACTATCTATGAAAGACAGTCTAAATCAAAATAGCCAAAAAGCCATACTGAATATCTTTAGAAGCTATATAATTGTAATCCTAAGTTTAGTACACGGACTCAGGATTAAGAAATTGAGGAAATTTTGTGATCTTGCTGGGTCAGCTCTGAGCACAAAGGAGTGGCCTATCCATGTAGCATAAAGCTAAGGCCACACTTGCTTAAACTTTGAACCCCATATGAGGCCCTGTTAGAGGAAATACCTCTAAGGGAGCTTATATCATCCCAAGTTACTTACATTGAAATACTGTCCCACATATGCCCACAGTTTTTGCACTGATGCCGTATATCAAGCATTGATGTAAACCTCCACTCCATTCACAAACACTGTAACAGCTCTGTCACAAAAGGTTCATATTATTCTCACAGACTTTCTCAGCACATGTATAGGGTTTTGGAGTAGCACACATTCTCACTAATAGAACCACAGCATTGACAAGTACGGTCTCAGCACTCTGGAGCTGTGTCAATGCACTACCTCAGAGGTAAGGTTAGGATAATAATTATGGTTATGGTTAGTGTTATGATCTGGATTGTGTTCAGCACTAGGGTTAAGGTTAGTTTGAGAGTTACGGCTAGGCTTAGACTACAGCTTAGGATGAGATTTATGTTTATAGTTAGGATAAGAATAATTAATGTAGAGATGTACCTCTCTCACACTGTGTCACAGCATTGAGGAACAGAACCACAGTTTCTCAGCACTCTGCCAGAGTGAGGTGGCACGCTCAATGTGACAACAGCAGTCTCACACATTGATTTAGCGCTCTAGATCTGTGTCACATCATTGATTTACTGCTTCACAGCACTCAATCACACTGTCTCAACACTCTCACCAACTGTGAAAGCAGTCTCTTACAGTGTCAGAGCAGACTCAAATGCTGATTATACCTTTGCAGTGTATCCAGCACTGATGCACAGGCACAGTCCATGCTTAATCACTATAACAACACTCTCCCCCACTGACATAAAATTCTTGAAATATGTCACAACGCATGTAACATGTTTCTCGACCAGTGCACATCGACACAATACTCATGCAGAGTCACAGTACTCAAGCCAGAATCACAACACTCAACTGTAAGGTCAGAGCACATACTCCCAGTGTCAGATATTCTGCACAGTGTTTCATCATGCTAGCATGGTCACAAGAGTAACACTAATTCACAGCATGCACACACAATGCCACAGCACTCTACCTTGTGTCCCATTACTCTCACAAAATGTCCCAGCACTTACGCCCATTGATGCAGGGATCATGCACATTGTTGTAGTTCTCATACACTGTCAATGCACTCAAGTATAGAATCAAAGAACCTACCAACACTCTCACAGGAGACTCTCACACTGTCAGATCACTCAAAAAGTTTCTCAGCACTCCCGCCCATGGTGTACATATAATTATAAAGGAATCACAGAATTCACAAACTGAGTCAGCACGTTCACCAATGGTCCAAACACACTCTCCCAGTGAATGAGTACTCTCGCACAGCATTTTGTCACCCTCTCTGTGTCACGCTCTGAAGCACAGATTCACACCTGTAACCTCAACTGTTTCAACCCTCTCAGAAAAGGTCACATACTCTCACAAAGAGTACAGCACACAGGTACAGTTTTGTAGATACACACACAGACACACACACACACACACACTGTCAGCACTCAAAAAGACTGTCACAGCTCTCTGGCACAGAATCAAAGCACTCCACATTGTCATGGCACTCTTCTCACAGTATCATAACTCTCTCAGTATTCCAGCATTCTCTCACTGTTTCAGAGTAGTAACTAACAGAATAACAGCATTCACACACACTGTCAAATCTGTCTGCAATGTGTGAAAGCACTCACAAAAAGGTTATTGTCATATTCATAACTAGGGTTAGGGTTAGTGTTAGGGTTAGGTTTAGGTATAGATTCAGTGTTGGGTGACATTAGCATAAGGGTTAGCTTTGGGGTTTGAATTGGCGTAGAGTTAGCATTACGGTTTGGTTAGCAGTATCTTACAATGTTAGCTCCCTCACTCTGTGTCACAGCACAGACGAACAAATTCATAGCACACACATATTTTTAAGCTCTCTTTTACAGAATTATAACACCCTTGCACAGTGATTTCGGATTGATGCCTTGTATCAAGCATTGACGTAAACTTTTACTCCATTCACAAACACTGTAACAGCTCTCTTGCAAAGGGTTATATTATTCTCACAGAGTTTCTCATCTCGTATATAGGGTTGCTTAATAGCACACATTGTCACTAACAGAACCACAGCATTGACACATATTGTCTCAGCATTCTGGAGGTGTGTGTCATGCACTCCGTCAGAGGTAAGGATAAGATAAGCATTTGGGTTAGGGTTGGTGTCATCACCAGGATTAGGTTTAGCACTAGGTTTAATGTTAGGTTTAGTGTTATGGTTAGGCATATACTATGGTTTATGATTAGGTACAATTTTGTAGATACACACACACACACATACACACACACACACACACACACACACACAAACTCACAGTTTGTCAGCACACAAAAGACTGTCACAACACTCTGGAACACAATGAAAGCACTCCACACCATCAAGGCACTCTTCTCACAATATTCCAGCACTCTCTTACTGTTTCAGAGCAATAACTAACAGAATATCTGCATTTGCACGCACTGTCAAAGCTGTCTGCAATGTGTGAAAGCACTCACAAAAAGGTTATTGTCATATTCAGAATAGGGTTAGGCTTAGTGTTAGGATTAGTTTTAGCTATAGATTCAGTGTTGCAGTGACATTAGCATCAGGGTTAGCTTCGTGGTTTGAATTGGGATAGAGTTAGCATTAGGGTTCTGTTTATCAGTATACTCAGCAAGTTCAAGTGTTAGCTTCCTCACTCATTGTTACGGCACTGATGCACAGATTCATAGCACTCACAAATTTTGTAAGCACTATTTTACAGCATCAGGACATGCTTGCATGGTGTTTTGGCACTGATGCCGTTTATCAGGCATTGATGTCAACATCCATTCCATTCACAAACAGTGTAACAGCTCTCTAGCAAAGGGTCATATTAATCTCACAGACTTTCTCAGCGCGTGTATAGTGTTTCAGAGTAGCACGCATTGTCACTAATAGAACCACATTGTTGTAGTTCTCATAACCACTGTCAATGCACTCAAGTATAGAATCAAAACACTTACCAACACTCTCACAGGAGTTTCTCACACTGTCAGAACACTCAGTTTCTCAGCACTCATGAACATGGTGTAAATGTAACTATGAAGGAATCACAGAATTCACACAATGAAGCAGAATACACACCAATGGTCAAAACACACTCTCCCAGTGAATGAATGTCGCACAGCATTTACTCACTGTCACTGTGCCACAGCTCTGAAGCACAGGTTTTAGGGTCTAGGGTTTTTGGGTCTAGGGTTTTTAGGGTCTAGGGTTTTTGGGATTCAGGGGGTTAGGGTTTAGGGATTTTAAAGCTTAGGGTTTTAGGGTTTAGGGTTTTTAGGTTTTAATGTTTTTAGAGTTTAGGGTTTTAAAGTTTAGGGTTTTTAAGTTTTAGGGCTTTTAGGGTCTATAGATTTTAGGTTCTAGGATTTTAGATTCTAGGTTTTTTAGGGTCGAGTGTCTAGGGACTAGGGTCTAGGGACAAGGGGTTAGGGTTTAAGGATTTTATGTTTTAGTGTTTTAGGGTCTTGGGTTTTTAGGGGTCTAGGGATTTTTGGCTCTAAGGTTTTTTAGCGTTTAGGGTTTAGGGTTTTTAGGGACTAGGGTTTTTAGGGTCTAGGGTTTTTAGGGACTAGGGTTTTTAGGGTGTAGAGTTATTAGGGTCTTGGATTTTTATAGTATAGTGATTTTAGGAACAAGGGTATTTAGGGACTAGTTTGTTTAGGAACTAGGGTTTTTAGTATCAAGGGTTTTTAGGGTCAAGGGTTTTAGCGACTAGTTTTTTTTTTAGGAACTAGGGTTTTTAGGGTCTAGGGTCTTTAGGGTCTAGTGTTTTTAATGTCTAGGTTTCTTAGGGTCTAGGCTCTAGGGTCTTGGGTCTAGGGTCTAAGGTCTATGTCGGGGGTTACTTTTAGGGTTTTGAGTGTTATGTTTTTTTAGGGTTTATGGATTTTATTATTTAGGGTTTTTTTGGTTTAGGGTTTTTAGGTTTTAGGGTTTAGGGTCTAGGGTTTTTAGGGTTTAGAGTTTTTAGGGTCTATGGTTTTTAGGACTAGGGTTTTAGAGTTTTAGTGTCTAGGGTTTTTAGGGTTTATGGTTTTTATTGTTTAGGGTTTTTAGGGTCTAAGTGTACTAGAGTCTAGAGTTTTTAGGGCCTAGGGTTTTTACGGTATAGGGTTTGTAGGTCTCGGGTTTTTAGGGTCTATGCATTTTAGGATAAGTATCTAGGGTCTAGGATCAGGTTGTAAGGGTTTAATGTTTTTAGTGTTTAGGGTTTTTAGACTTTAGGGTTTTTTAGGGTTTAGGGTTTAGATGGTTTAGGGTTTTTAGGGTTTAGGATTTTTAGGGTTTATGGTTTTTAGGTTTAGTTGGTTTTGGGTTTTTAGGTTTTAGGGTTTTTAGGCTGTAGAGTTCTTAGGGTTTAGGGTTTTTAGGGTCTAGGTCTTTTCTTGTGTATGGTTTTTAGGATCTAGTGTTTTTAGGATATAGAGAATTTAGGGTTTATGATTTTAAGTATTTAGGGTTTTTAGGGTTATAAGGGCTTAGGGTTTTTAGAGTCTAGTGTTTTGAGGGTTCAGCGTGTTTAGGGTGTAGGATATTTAGGGTCTAGGGTTTTAAGGGTCTAGGATTTTTAAGGTCTAGGTTCTTGTGTCTATGGTCTAGGGTCAAAGGTCAGGGGGTTAGGGTTTAGGTTTTCTAGTGTTTAGTGTTTTTAGAGTCTAGGGTTTTTAGGGTCTAGATTTTACAGTCCTTGTTCTAGGGTCTAGGGTTTTTATGGTCTAGGGGTTTAAGGTCTATAGTCTATGGTCTAGGGTCTATTTTCTAGGGTTTGTAGGGTCTAGGGATTTTAGCATTTAGGATTTTTAGGGTCTAGGTGTTTTAGAATCTAGGGGTTTTAGGGTCTAGGGTTTTTAGGGTCTAGGTTATTTAGGGTCTAGAGTTTTTAGGTTTTAGTGTTTTTAGAATTTGGGGATTTTAAGCTTTAGGGTATTTAGGGTTTAGGGATTTTAGAGTATAGGGATTTAGGGTCTATGGTTTTTATAGTCTAGGAATTTTAGGGTCTATGGCTTTTAGGGTCTAGGGTTTTTTTCGTCTAGGGTTTTAAGGTCTAGTGCTTTCAGGGTCTAGTGTTTTTAGGGTCTAGGGTTTTTAGGGTTTAGGGTTTTTAGGGTTTAGGGTTTTTAGGGTTTAGGGTTTTTAGTGTTTAGGGTTATTAGCATCTAGGTTTTTTAGTTTCTAAGGTTTTTAGCGTCTAGAATTTTATGATGTCTTATATTTAGGGTCTACTGATTTTAGGGTCTAGTATCTAGGGTGTTGGGTCTAGGTCAAGGGTCAAGGGGTTAGGGTTTAGGGGTTTTAGGGGTTAGGGTTTTTAAGGTTTAGGGTTTTTAGGGTTTAGGGTATTTAGAGTTTAGCATTTTAGGATTTAGGTTTTGTAGAGTTTAGAGTTTTTAGGGTTTAGGGTTTTTAGGGTTTATAATTTTTAACGTCTAGGGTTTTTAGTGTCTAGGGTTGTAGGGTTTAGGGATTTTAGGGTGTAGGAATTCTAGGGACTAGGTTTTTTAGGGTCTACAGTTTTCAGGGTCTAAGGTATTATGGTTTAGGTTTTTTAGGGTCTAAGTTTTTAGCTTCCTGGGTTTTTAGGGTCTATGGTTTTAATGGTCTACAGATTTTATGGACTAGGCTTTTTAGCGTCTATGGATTTTAGGGTGTAAGTTCTATGGTGTAGGTTTTTTACGGTCTAGGGTCTTTAGAGTTTAGAGTTTAGTATTTTTAGGGTCTCGGGGTATTAGGTTCTACGGTTTTTAGTCTAGGATTTTTAGTGTCTAGGTTATTGAGGATCTAGTGTCAGGGAGTTACTGATTAGGGTTTTTAGGGTTTACGTTTTTATGGTTTATGGATTTTACTGTTTATAGATTTTAAGGTTTAGGGATTTTAATGTTTAGAGTTTTGTGGTTTATGGTTTTTAAGTTTTAGGCTTTTTAGGTTTTAGAATTTTTAGGTTCTAGTATTTTAGGGTTAACGTTTTTAGGGTTTAGGGTTTTTAGGATATAGGTCTTTTAGTGTCTATGGTTTTTTGGATCTAGTGTTTTTGCGATCATGGATTTTTAGGGTTTATGGTTTTTAGGTTTTAGGGTATTTATGGTTTAGGGTTATAAGTGTTTAATGTTTTTAGAGTCTAGGGATTTTATGGTCTAGGGTGTTTAGGGTGTAGTGTTTTTAGGGTCTAAGGTTTTAAGAGTCTAGGGATTTTAGGTTCTAGGTTTAGTGTCTATGGTTTATGGTATAAGGTAACGGGGTTAAGGGTTTTAGGGTCTAGTGTTTTTGGGGTTTAGAGTTTTTAGGGTTTAGGATTTTTAGGGTTCAGAGTTTTTCGTGTTTTGGGTTTGTGGAGTTTATGGAATTTAGGCTTTAGGATTGTTAGGCATTAGGGTTTTTAGGCTTTAGAGTTATTAGGTTCTAGGTCTTTTATTGTCTATGGTTTTTGTTGGTTAGGTTTTTTAGTGTCTAGGTTTTTCATGGTTTAGGGTTTTTAGGATTTATGGTTTTTAGGGTTTAGGGTTGCAAGGGTTTAGGATTGTTAGAGTCTAGGATTTTTAGGGTCTAGGGTTTTTCGGTGTAGGGTTTTTATGGTCTAGGGATTTAAGGGTCTAGGTGTTTTATGGTCTAGGTTGTAGGGTCTATGGTCTAGGGTCCAAAGTCAGGGGTTTAGGGTTAAGGGTTTTAAGGATTTATGGGGTTTAGGGTTAAGGGTTTTAAGGATTTATGGTTTTTAGGGTATAGGTTTTTTAGGATCTGGGGTTTTTAGGGACTAGGGATTTTAGGGTCTAGGTTCTAATTTTTAAGATCTAGGGTTTACAGTTTTTAGTGTTTAAGGTTTTTAGGTTCTAGGGGTTTTAGAGTGTAGTGTTTTTAAGCTTTAGGGATTTTATGCTTTAGGGTTTTTAGGGTTTTGGGTTTTTAGGACCTAGGGTTTTAGGGTCTAGTGCTTTTATGGTCTAGAATTTTTAGGGTCTACGCTTTTTATCGTCTAGGATTTTATGGTCAATGAGTTTTAAGGTCTAGGGTTTTTTTTGTTTCTAGGGTTTGTACAGTTTAGGAATTTAGGGTCTAGGAGTTTTTGGTTCTAGGGTTTTTATTTGATTTGTAGGGTCTAGGGTTTTTAGGGTCTAGGTTTTTTAGGGTATATTGTTGTTAGTGTCTAGGGGTTTTAGTTTTTAGGGTTGTTAAGCTTTAGGTTTTTTAGGGTTTAGGTTTTTTAGGGTTTAGGGTTTTTACCATCTAGATTTTTTTTTGGGTCTAGTGTTTTTAGGATCTAGATTTTTTAAGTTCTACTGTTTTTATGGTCTAGGATTTTTGGATCTATGATTTTTAAGATCTGGGGATTTGTAGAGTCTATGGTTTTAGGGTCTAGGGTCTAGAGAATAGGGACAGAGGTTTTACTGTTAAGATTTTTAGGGTTTATGGTTTTTAGGGTTTATGGATTTTAGGGTTTAGGGTGTTTAAAGTTTAGGGTTTTTAGGTTTTATGGTTTTTAGGATCTAGGGATTTAAGTTTTTATTGTGATTAGCGTCTCTGTTTTTTTGGGTCTACGGTCTAGGGTCTAGGGTCAGGGGGTTTTTGGTTAGGGTATTTAGGGTTTAGGGTTTTGTGGTTTAGGATTTTTAGGTGTTAGGGTTTAGGTTTTAGGGTTTTAGGAGGGTCTATTATTTAGTGTTAAATTTTTTAGGGTCTAGGGTTTTTAGGGCTTATGGTTTTTAGGATTTAGGGTTTTATGGTTTAGGGTCATAAGTGTTTAGGGATTTTAGAGTCTAGGATTTTTAGGGTTTAGGTTGTTTAGGGTGTAGGGTTTTTAGGGTCTAGGGTTTTAAGGGTCTAGGGTTTTTAGTGTCTAGGTTCTAGGGTATGGACTAGGGTCTGGAGTCAGGGGTTAAGAGTTTAGGTTTTTTTGGGTTTTGGGTTTTTAGGGTTTAGGGGTTTTAGGTTCTAGGGTTTTTATTGTTTATGGTTTTTATGGTCTAGGTGTTTCAGGGTCTATGGTTTAGTGTCTAGGGTCTAGGGTCTAGGGTCTATAGATTCTAGGGTTTTTAGTGTTTAGCGTTTTTACTGCCTAGGGTTTTTAGGATCTAGGGTTTTGGGTTTTAGAGATTTTTCTGTTTAGGGTTTATAATCTTTAGGGTTTTTTGGTTTTATGATTTTAGGGTCTAGGTTTTCATGGTCTAGGTTTTTTTATGGTTTTTGATTTTTTTAGGATCTAGGGTATTTAGGGTCTATAGTTTTAGGGTTCAGGGTTTTTACGGTCTAGGTTTTTTAGGGTTTATGCTTTTTAGGGTCTAGGATATTTAGGGTCTAGAGTTTTAGGGTTCAGGGTTTTTAGGGTTGAGGGTTTTTTTTTTACACTATAGTGTTTTTAGGACCTAGGGTTATTAGGATCTTGGGTTTTTAGGGTGTAGGGCTTTTATAGTCTAGTGGTTTTAGAAGCTAGGATTTTTAGAGTCCAGATTTTTCGGGGTCTAGGGTTTTCAGGGTCTAGGGTTTTTAGGGTCTAACTTCTAGGGTCTAGTGTCTAGGGTCTAGGGTCAGGAGGTTAGGGTTCTGGGTTTTTACGGTTTAGGTTTTTTAGGTTGTAGTTCTTTTAGGTTTTAGGAATTTTAGGGTCTAAGGTTATTAGGGTCAAGGATATATATCTTCTAGTGTTTTAGGGTCTAGGGATTTAGGGTCTAGGTGTTTTAGGTTGTAGAGTTTTTAGATTTAAGGCTTTTTAGGTTTTAGGGTTGTTAGGGTTTAGGGTTTTTAGGGTTTAGGGTTTTTAGGTTTTAGGTTTTTTCAGGTTTAGAGTTTTTAGGGTTTAGAGTTTTTAGGGTCTAGGGTGTTTATGGTCTAGGGTTTTTAGGGTATAGGGTTTCTACGGTTTAGGCTTTTTAGAGTCTAGAGTTTTAGAGTTTAGGGGTTTTAGGGATTAGGGTTTTAACTGTCTAGGGTTTTAGGGTCCTGGGCTTTTAGAGACTAGGGTTTTAGGGTCTACAGTTTTTATGGTCTAGACTTTTTAGGTCTAGGTTCTATGGTCTAAGGTTTATAGGATCTAGGCTTCTTAGGGTTTAGCTATTATAGGGTCTAGGGTTATTAGCTTCTAGGGTTTTTAGGGTCTAGGATTTTATGGTCTAGTGTTTTTATGGTGTAAGAATTTTATTGTCTAAGTTTTTTTAGGGTCTATGTCTAGAGTCTGGGGTCTAGAGTCTAGAGTCAGGGGGCTACTATTTAGGGATTTTAGGCTTTTAGGGTTTTAGTGGTTTATAGATTTTAGGTTTTAGGGTTTTTAGTGTTTAGGGTTTTAAGGTTTACAGTTTATAGGTTTTCAGGTTTTTATGGTCTAGGGTTTTAGGGTCTAGGGTTTTTAGGGATTAGAGTTTTTAGGGTCTATGATTTTTAGGACTAGGGTGTTTAGATTTGGGGCTTTTTAGGGTTTTGGGTTTTTAGTGTTTAGTGTTATCAGCATCTAGGGTTTTGGGGTCTAGGTTTTTTAGGGTCTAGGGATTTTAGGTCTCAGGTTTTTAGGGTCTAGGGATTTTAGGGTCTAGTATCTAGGCTCTAAGGTCTAGGGTCAGGGGGTAAGAGTTTAGGGATATTGGGGTTAGGGTTTTTAGAGTTTAGGGTTTTTAGTGTTTAGGGTTTTAGGGTTTAGGGTTTTAGGGTCTAGTGCTTTTAGGGTCTATGGTTTTTAGGGTCTATGGTTTCTAGGGTCTAGGGACTTGGGTCAGGGGGTAAGAGTTTAGGGTTTTTTGGGTTTTGGCTTTTTTTTTGTTTAGGGTTTTTAGTGTCTAGGGATTTTAGGGTCAAGGGTTTTTAGGGTCTAGGGTTTTTAGATTCTAATGTCTGAGGTCTAAGGTCTAGGATCTAGGGCTTTTAGGGTCTAGGGTTTTTACGGTTTAGCGTTTTTATGGTCTATGGTTTGCAGAGTCTATGGTTTTTAGGGTCTAGGCTCTATGGTCTAGGGTTAATGTTCTAGGGTTTTTTTGGGTCCAGGGTTTTTAGTGTCTAGGGTTTTGTGGTTTTAGGACTTTTTGAGTTTAGTGTTTTTAAGCTCTAGAGTTTTTTGAGTTTATGGTTTTAAGACCTATTTTTTAGGGTCTAGTGTTCTTATGGTCTATGGTGTATATGGTCTAGTATTTTTAGGGTCTATGGTTTTTAGGGTCTAGTGCTTTTAGTGTCTAGGTTTTTTAGGGTTTTTGGATTTTAGAGTTTAGGTTTTTTAAGATTTTGGGTTTTTAGTGTTTAGGGTTTATGGTTTATGGTTTTTAGGGTTTAGGGATTTTAGGGTTTAGGGTTTTATGGTTTACGTTTTTTAGAGTTTAGGGATTTTAGGTTTTAGGGTTTTTAGGTTTTAGAGGTTTTAGGGTTTAGGATTTTGGGTCTAGGGATTTTAGCGTCTATGGTTTTCTGGGTCTAGGCTTTTTAGGGTCTAGGGTTTTTTGGTCTAGTGTTTTTAGGTCCAGGATTATTAGGGTTTTTAGAGTTTATGCTTTTTAGGGTTTAAAGTTTTTAAGTTTTAATGTTTGTAGGGTCTAGGTCTTTTAGTGTGTATGGATTTTAGGATCCGGTGTTTTTAGGTTCTATGGATTTAAGGGGTTTATGGCTTTTAGGATTTAGGGTTTCATGGTTTAGGGTTAGAAGGGTTTAGGGTTTTTAGAGGCTAGGGTTTTTAGGGTCTAGTGTGTTTAGGGTGTAGGGTTTTAGGGTCTAGTGTTTAAGGGTGTCAGGTTTTTAGTGTCTAGGTTCTAGGTTCTAGGGTCTAAGGTCTAGGGTCTAGGGTCAGGGGGTAAGGGTATAGGGTTTTTTGGGTTTTGAGATTTTAGGGCTTAGGGTTTTTAGGGTCTAGGGTTTTTAGAGTCTAGTGTCTAAGGGCTAAGGTCTAGGTTCTAGGGTTTTTAGGGCCTAGGGTTTTTACGGTGTCTGGTGTTTATGTTCTAGGGATTACAGGGTCTATGTTTTTTAGGGTCTTGGGTCTATGGTCTTGGGTCTATGTTCTAGGGTTTTTATGATCCAGGTTTTTTAGGGTCTAGGGTTTTGAGGTTTTAGGAGTTTTGGTGTTTAGGGTTTTTAGTGTTTATGGATTTTATGGTTTAGGTTTTCTAAGATTTTGGGTTTTTAGTGTTTAATGTTTAATGGTTTAGGGTTTTAATGATTTATGATTTTTAGGGTTTTGGTTTTTTAAGGTTTAGGGCTTTTAGGATTTAGGGTTTTTAGGTTTTAGGGTTTTTAGGTTTTAGGGTTTTAGAGTTTTTAGGTTTTAGGATTTTACTGTTTATTGTTTCGGGTCTAGGGATTTTAGGGTGTATGTTTTTCTGGGTCTAGGTTTTTTAGGGTCTAGAGTTTTTGTGTCTAGGTTTTTAAGGGTCTATGGGTTTTAAGGTTTAGGGTTTTTAGTGTTTAGGGTTTTTAGGTTTTAGGATTCTTAGGATTTAGGGGTTTTAGTTTTAAAGTTCATAGGGTTTAGGGTTGTTAGTCTTTAGGGTGTTTAGGGTTTAGAGTTTTTAGGGTCTAGGTCTTTTAGTGTCTATGGTTTTTAGGATCTAGTGTTTTTAGGGTCTATGGTTTTTAGTGTTTATGGTTTTTAGGCTTTATGGTATTATGGTTTAGGGTTATAAGGGTTTAGCATTTTTAGAGTCTAGGGTTTTTATGTTCTAGTGTGTTTAGGGTGTAGGGTATTTATGGTCTAGTGTTTAAGGCTCTCGGGTTTTTAGGGTGTAGGTTCTAGGGTCGATGGACTAAAGTCTTCAGTCAGGGGTTAGGGTTTACAGTTTTTTTTTTGGGTTCTAGGTTTTTAGCATCTCGGGTTTTTAGGGTGTAGATTCTAGGGTCTATGGTCTAGGGTCTTGGGTCAGGGGTAAGGGTTTATGGTTTTTTGGGTTTTGGGTTTTTAGGGTTTAGGGATTTTAGGGTCCAGGTTTTTTAGGGTCTAGAGTTTTTAAGGTCTAGGGTTTTGAGGTTTTAGAATTTTTTGAGTTTATGGTTTTAGGGCCTAGGATTTTAGGGTCTCCTGTTTCTAGGATGTACAGTTTATATGGTCTAGGATTTTTATGGTCTATTGTTTTTAGGGTCTAGTGTTTTTAGAGTCTAAGGTTTTTAGGGTTTTTGGATTTTAGGGTTTAGTTTTTTTAAGATTTTGGGTTTTTAGTGTTTAGGGTTTTGTGGTTTAGGGTTTTTATGATTTATGGTTTTTAGGGTTTACGGTTTTTAGTGTTTAGGGTTTTTAGGTTTTAGGGGTTTTAGATTTTAGGGTTTTTAGGGTTTAGGGTTTTTAGGGTTTAGGGTTTTTAGGGTTTAGGGTTTCGGGTCTAGGGATTTTAGTGTCTATGGTTTTCTGGGTCTAGGGTTAGGGTCTAGGTTTTGTAGGGTTTGGGTTTTTAGAGTTTAGGCTTTTTAGGGTTTAGGGTTTTTACGGTTTAGGGTTTTTAAGTTTTAAAGTTTGTAGGGTTTATATTTTTTACGCTTTAGGGTTTTTATGCTTTAGGGTTTTTAGGCTTTAGGGTTTTTAGGGTAAGGGTTTTTAGGGTCTAGGTCTTTTAGTGTCTATGGTTTTCAGGATCCAGTGTTTTTAGGTTCAAGATTTTTAGGGTTTATGGCTTTTAGGATTTAGGATTTTATGGTTTAGGGTTATAAGAGTTTAGGGTTTTTAGAGTCTAGGGTTATTAGGGTCTAGTTTGTTTAGGGTGTAGGGTTTTAGGGTCTAGTGTTTAATGGTCTCGGGTTTTTAGGGTCTAGGTTCTAGGGTCTAGGGTCTAGGGTCAGGGGGTAGGGGTATAGGGTGTTTTGGGTTTTGGGTTTTTAGAGTTTAGAGTTTTTAGAGTCTAGGGTTTTATGGTATTGGGTTTTTAGGAGCTTGGGTTTTGGGTTTTAGGGTTTTTTCTGTTAAGGGTTTTTAAGCTTTCGGGTTTATGTTTATAGGGACTATGATTTTAGGGCCTAGGGTTTTTAGGGTCTAGGTTATTTAGGGTGTACAGTTTTTTAGGGTCTAGACTATTTAAGGTCTAGGATTTTTAGGGTTTAGTGCTTTTAGGGTATAGTTTTATTAGGGTCTACGGTTTTTAGGGTCTAGGTTTTTTGGATTTAGGATTTTAGGGTGTATGGTTTTTAGGATCTAGGGTGATGGGAGATGTTATTCTGTAAATATGTTTTTCATAGTGGTTAATTAATAAAGCCCTGTTGGCCAATAGGAAACTAGATAGGCAGGGCTAGGAGAGTATAAGGAAGAAAGAGGAGTTTTTAGGAGGAGTCAGGATGTAGAGCATGGAGAAAGAAGAGCTGGCAGCGGCTCTCCGATAAGATGACCATGTGGAAATAATTAGATAAGTAGAAATGGGTTAATAATTAAGACATATCTAGCTCATAAATAATAATGGTAACTGGCATACAGGATTGTATTAAATACAGAGTCTCTGAGTGTTATTTGGGGCTGGCGCACCAGAACAGCAGCAGGCGGGCAGAATATAGACATGCTACACTAGGGTGTTTAGGGTCTAGGATTTTAGGTTTCAGGGTTTTTAGGGTCGAGGTTTTTTTACAGTATAGTGTTTTAGGATCTAGGATTATTAGGGTCAGGGGATTTTAGTGTGTAGAGTTTTTATAGTCTAGTGATTTTAGGCGATAAAATTTTCGAGTCTAGGTTTTTCAGGGTCTAAGATTTCTAGGGCCTAGGGTCACGAGGTTAGGGTCTAGGTTTTTTCGGGTCTAGTGTTTTTTAGGGCTTAGTGTTATTAGGGTCTAGGTTTATTAAGTTATATTGTTTTTAGGATCTAGGGTTTTTAGGGTTTAGGATCTTTACGGTTTAGGGTTTTTATGGTCTAAGGGTTGTTAGGGTGTAGTATTTTTAGGGTCAAGGAGTTTTAGGTTCTAGGGATTTTAGGGTTTAGTGATTTTAGGGTTTATGGATTTTAGGTTCTAGGGTTTTTATTATCAAGGTTTTTAGGGTGTAGGTTTTTAGGTTCCTGGGTTTCTAGGTTTTAGGGTTTTTAGAGTTTAGTGTTTTTAGGGATTTTAGGGTCTAGGGTTTTTAGGGTCTAGGTTATTTAGGGTTTAGAATTTTTAGGGTCTAGGCTTTTAAGGTCTAGGATTTTTAGGGTTTAGTTTTTTTAGGGTATAGTTTTATTAGTGTCAAAATTTTTTAGTGTTTAAGATTTTAGAGTTTATGGTTTTTAGGGTCTAGAGTGTTTAGGGTCTAGGGTTTAAGGGTTTAGGTATTCTAGGGTCAAGGATTTTTAGAGTATAGTGTTTTATGGTCTAGTTTTATTGGGGTCAAAGGTTTTTAGGTTGTAGGGTTTTTTATAGTCTAGGGTTTTCTTGGGCTAGGATTTTAGAGTCTAGGTTTTTCAGGGTCTAGGATCTAGGTGTAGGGTCTAGGGTCTGTGGTCTAGGGTCTACAGTAAGCGGCTTAGGGTTTAGGTTTTTTTGGTTTTAGGGTTTTTATGTTTAAGGGTTTTTAGGGTTTAGAGTTTTTAGGGTCCAGGGTTTTTATGGTCTAGGGTTTTCAGGATTTAGTGTTTTTAGTGTCTAGGGGTATTTGGTTCTAGGGTTTTTAGGGTGTAGGAGTTTTTGGTCTATGGTTTTTAGTGTGTATGGTTTTTAAGGTCTAGGTATTTTGGGGTCTAGGTTTTTAATGTCTAGGAGTTTTAGGGTCTAGGTTTTTTGGGTCTAGTGTTTTTAGGGTTTAGTGTTGTTAGGGTCTAGGTTATTAGGGGATATTGTTTTTAGGGTCTAGGGTTTTTAGGGTTTAGGATCTTCATGGTTTAGGGTTTTTATGGTCTAGGGTTTTTAAGGTCTAGGTTTTTGAGGGTGTAGTACTTTTAGGGTCAAGGAGTTTTAGGTTCTAGGGATTTTAGGGTTTGGTGTTTTTAGGGTTTATGGATTTTAGGTTCTAGGGTTTTTAGGATCAAGGTTTTAAGGGTCTGGGTTTTTAGGTTTTAGGGTTTTTAGAGTTCAGGGTTTTTTCAGCTTTAGGGATTTTAGGGTTTAGGTTTATTAGCAACTAGGATTTTTAGGGTCTAGGTTTTTAGGTTTTAGGTTCTAGGTTCTAAGGTGTAGGGTCAAGGGTCTGGGGGTTAGGGTTGAGGGATTTAAGGGTGTTGGGATTTTAGGTTAAAGGGTTTATCAGTTTTAGGGTTTTGGATTTTTATGGATTATGGTTTTTAGGTTTGAGGGTTTTAGGGTTTATTGTTTTTAGGGTTTAAGGTTTTTAGGTTTTAGGGTTTATGCGTCTAGGGCTTTATAGGTCTAGGGTTTTTTGGGTTTAGGGTTTTACCATCTAGGCTGTTTAGGGTCTAGGGTCTAGGGTCTAGTGTCTAGGGTCAGGGGATTAGGGATTAGGTGTTTTAGGGTTTAGTGTTTTTAGGGTTTAGAGTTTATAGTGTCTAGGGATTTTAGGCTTAGGGTTTTTAGGGTCTAGTATTTTTAGGGTCTAAGGTTTAGGGTCTAGGATTTTTAGGGTCTAGGGATTTTAGGGTCTAGGGTTTTTAGAGTTTAGGGTTCTTAGGGTTTAGGGTTTTTCGGGTCTTGGTTTATTAGGGGCTGGTTTTTTAGGGTCTAGGGTTTTTAGGTTCTAGATTTTTTAGGGTCTAGGTTATTTATGGTCCAATGATTTTAGGGTCTAGTGTTATTAGGGTCTAGGGTATAATGTAGGGCTTTGAGGGTCTATGGTTTTTAGGGTCTAGGATCTAGGGACTAGGGTCTATGGTCTTGTATATTTAGGGTCTAAGTTCTTTAATGTCTAGGGGTTTTGGGGTCTAGGGGTTTTAGGGTCTAGGGTATTTATTGTCTAGGATTTTTAAAGTGTATGAAATTTATGGATTTAGGTTTTTTAAGGTTTATGGTTTTTAGTGTATAGGGTGTATTGTTTAGGGTTTAGGATTTATTATTTTTTGGAATTTAGGTTTTTTAAGATTTAGGGTTTTTAGGGTTTAGGTTTTTAGGTTCTTTTTAGCTTGTTGGGTTTTTAGGATTTAGGGTTTTTATTGTTTCGAGTTTTTAGGGTCTAGGGTTTTAAGGGCCTAGTGTTTTTTGGGTCTAGTGTTTTCAGGGTTTATTGTTGTTATCGTCTAGGTTTATTAGGGTATAGATTTTTTAGGGTCTAGGGTTTTTAGGGTTTAGGATATTTAGGGTTTAGGGTTTTTATGGTCTAGTGTTTTTAGTGTCTAGGATTTTTATGGTTTAGCATTTTTAGTGTCCAGGTTTATTAGAGTCTAGGGCTTTTAGGGTCAGGTGTTTTTAGGGACTAGGGCTTTTAGGGTCTAGATTTTTGTTGTCTAGGGTGTAGGGTCTGGGGTCTGGGGTCTGGGGGTTAAGGTTTAGTGTTTTTAGGCTGTAGGGTTTTTAAGTTTTAGGGTTTTAAGCTTTATTGTTGTTAGAGTTTAGGGCTTTTAGGTTTTAGGTTTTTTAGCATCTAGGGCTTTTGGGGTCTAGGGTTTTTTGGGTCTAGGGTTTTTAGCGTCTAGGGTTTTTAGGGTCTAGGTTCTAGGGTCTAGTGTCTAGGGTCAGGAGATTAGGGTTTAGGTGTTTTAGGGTTTAGAGTATTTAGGGTTTAGAGTTTACAGGGTCTATGGATTTTAGGGGCTAGGGTTCTTATGGTCTAGGTTTTTAGGGTCTAGGATTTTGGGTCTTGGATATTACGGTCTAGTATTTTTAGGGTCTAGGATTTTTAGGGTTTAAGGTTCTTAGGGATTAGGGTTTTTAGGGTATAGGTTTATTAGAGGCTAGGTTTTTAAGGGTCTAGAATTTTTAGGGTCTAGTTTTTTTAGCATCTAGGTTATTTAGGGTCCAGTGATTTTAGGGTCTAGTGTTTTTAGGGTCAGGGTCTAATGTATAAGGTCTAGGGTCTAGGGATTTTAGGGTCTATGGTTTTTAGGGTCTAGGGTCTAGAGACTAGGATCTATGTTCTAGTATATTAGGGTCTAGGTTCATTAGGGTCTAGTGGTTTTAGGTTCTAGGGTTTTTAGGGTCTAGGTTTTTTAGGGGCTAGTGATTTTAGGGTGTATGAAATTTAGGGATTTAGGTTTTTTAGGGTTTTTAGTGTTAGGGTTTTATTGTTTATTGTTTAGGATTTATTTTTGGGGGGGTTTAGGTTTTTTAAGGATTAGGGTTTTTAGGGTTTAGGGCTTTTGGGTGTAGGGTTTATAGTTTTAGGATTTTTATGTTCTGGGGTTTTAGGGTTAGGGTTTTCAGGGTCTAGTGTTTTTCGGGTCTATGATTTTTAGGGTCTAGGTTTTTTAGCGTCTAGGGTATTCAGGGTTTAATATTTTTAGGATCTAGGGGTTTTAGTTTCTAGAAGTTTTAGTGTGTAGTATTTGTAGGGTCAAGGGATTTTAGGGACTAGAGTTTTTAGGGACTAGGTTTTTTAGGGTCTAGGGTTTTTAGGGTCTAGTATTTTTAGGGTTTTTAGGGTTTCGGGTTTTTTAGTTTTTGGGGTTTTTAGCATCTCTGGTTTTTGGGTCTAGGATTTTATGGTCTAGGGATTTTAGTGTCTCAGTTTTTTAGGGTCTATGGATTGTAGGGTCTAGTATCTAGGATCTAGGTTCTAGTTTCTAGGGTCAGGGCGTAAGGATTTAGGGTTATTGGGGGTTAGGGTTTTTAGAGTTTAGGGTTTTAAAGGTTTACGCTTTTTAAGTTTTAAAGTTTGTAGGGTTTAGGGTTTTTAGGATTTAGGGTTTTTAGGGTTTAGGGTTTTTAGGGTCTAGGTGTTTTAATGTCTTAGGATCTAGTGTTTTTAGGATGTAGGGTTTTTAAGGTGTATGGTTTTTAGGATTTACGGTTTTATGATTTATGGTTATAAGAATTTAGGGTTTTTAGACTATAGGGTTTCTAGGGTCTAGGTTGTCTAGGGTGTAGGGTTTTTAGGGTCTATCGTTTTAAGGGTCTAGGATTTTTAGAGCCTAGCTTCTAGGTTATGTTATATGGTCTAGGGTATGGAGTCAGGGGGTAAGAGTATAAGATTTTTTGTGTTTTGGGTTTTTAGGGTTTAGGGTTTTAGAATCTAGGGTTTTTAGGGTCTAGGGTTTTTATGGTTTAGTGTATTTATGGTCTAGGTGTTTCATGGTGTATGGTTTTTAGGGTCTAGGGTCTATGGTTTTTACGGTCTAGGTTTTATGGTTTAGGTTTTTTAGGGTCTAGGGTTTTTGGGGACTAGTGTTTTAGGGTCCTGTGTTTTAGGGTCTAGGGTTTTTAGGTTCTACAATTTTTGTGGTCTAGGCTTCTTAGGGTCTGTGGTTTTTAGGGTGTAGTTTCTATGGTCTGGGGTTTGTACAGTCTAGGGTTTTTAGTTTCTAGTATTTATGGTCTAGTGGTATTAAATTCTCGGGTTTTTAAGGTCTAGGATTTTAGGGTTTAGCGTTTTTATGGTCTAGGGTTTTTATTGTCTAGGTTTTTAAGGCTCTAGGGTCTTCGGTCTAGGGTAGGGGGTTACTGTTTAGTGTTTAGTGTTTTTAATGTTTAGGGTTTTTAGTGTTTAGGTTTGTTTGTAAGGTTTAGGGTTTTTAGGTTTTAGTTTTTAGGGTCTAGGGTTTTAGGGTCTGGGGTTTTATGGTTTATCGTTTTAGGTTCTATGAATTTTAGGACTATGGTTTTTAGGGCCCAGGGTTTTTAGGGTCCAGAGATTTTTGGGTTGAGGGTTTGTAGGTTTTATGGTTTTTCGTGTTCAGGGTTATTAGTGTCTAGATTTTTTAGGTGCTAGGGTTTTTAGTGTCACTTGTATTTAGGTCTATGGATTTTAGGGTCTAGTACCTAGGGTCTAGGGATTAGGATCAAGGGTCAGGGAGTTAGGGTTTAGGGTTTTAGGGGTTAGGGTTTTTAGGATTTAGGGTTTTTAGGGTTTTGGGTTATAAGTGTTTAGGTAGTTTATAGTCTAGGGTTTTTAGGGTCTTGTGTTTTTAGGGTGTAGGGTTTTTAGGGTCTGGTGCTTTAAGGGTCTAGTATTTTTAGGTTCTAGGTTCTATGATCTAGGGTCAACTGTCAGGGGGTTAGAGTTTAGGGTTTTTAGGGTTTGGGGATTTTAGGGTTTAGGGTTTTTAGGGTCTATAGTTTTTAGAGTCTAGTGTCTAGGGTCTAAGGTCTAGGGTCTACATTTTTTACGGTTAAGGGTTTTTATGGTCTAGTGTTTTTAGGGTCTGGGTTTTTTAGTGTTTAGGGTTTTTTAGGGTATAGGGATTTTAGAGTCTAGGGTTTATAGGGTCTATGTTTTTTAGCGTTTTTAGCAGTTAGGGAGTTTAAGCTTTAGGGTTTTTATGGTTTAGGGTTTTTATGGTTTAGGGTTTTAGGGCCTATGGTTTAGGGTCTAGTGTTTCTAGGATTTAGTGTTTTTAGGGTTTAGGGTGTAATGGTTTAGGGATTTTAGGGTCTAGTGTTTTTAGGGTCTAGATTCTAGGGTCTAGCGTCAGAGGGTTAGAGTTTAGGGTTTTTAGAGTTTGGGGATTTTAGGGTTTAGGGTCTTTAGGGTCTTGGGTTTTTAGGGTGTAGGGAATTTAGGGCCTAGGGTCTAGGGTCTAAGGCCTAGGGTCTAGGATTTTTAGGTTCTAGATTTTTTACTATTTAGGTTTTTTTATGGTCTGGTGTTGTTAGGGTCCAGGGTTTTTAGTGTTTAAGCTTTTTCGGGTCTAGGGATTCTAGGGTCTAGGGTTTTTAGGGTCTAGGGTTTTTAGGGTCCAGGGTTTTTAGGGTCTAGGGATTTTAGATTTTAGGGTTTTTAGAGTTTAGTGTATTTAAGCTTTATGGGTTTATGGTTAAAGGATTTTCGGGTTTAGGGTTTTTAGGGTCTAGGTTTTTTGGGTCTAGTGTTTTTAGGGTCTAGGGTTTGTAGGGTCTACTGTTTGTTGATCTAGGATTTTTAGGGTTTATGGTTTTTAGGGTCTATGGTTTATTATGGTCTAGGTGTTTTAGGGTCTAGGGTTTTTAGGGTCTATGTTTTTAGGGATTAGGATTTTAGAGTTTATGGTTTTAGCGTCTATGGTGTTTATGGTCTAGGTTTTTAGGGTGTAGGGTTTTTATGGTCTAGGTTTTTTAGAGTATAGGGTTTTTAGGGTCTAGTTTTATTAGGGTCTAGGCTTTTTAGGGTGTAGGGATTTTACAGTCTGAGGTTTTTAGTGTCTAGGATCTAGGGTCCAGTTTCTAATGTCTAGGGTCTCTGGTCTAGGGTCTGTGGTCTGGGGTCAGGGTGTTAGGGTTTAGGGATTTTAGGGTTTTGGGTTTTTATGGTTTAGGGTGTAGGTTTTTATGGTTTAGGTTTTTTTAGGTTGTAGGGTTTTTAGGGTCTCAGTTTTTTATGGTTTAGGGTTTTTAGTGTCTTGGTTTTTTAGGGTTTACCTTTTTTAGGATTTTGGGTTTTTAGGGTTTAAGTTTTTTGGCATCTAGGATTTTTGGATCTATGGTTTTTAGGGTTTAGGATATTGGGTTTATGGTCTAGGGTCTAGGGTCAGAGGATTAAAATTTAGGGTTTTTAGAGTTTAGGTTTTTTAGGATTTAGGGTTTTCCTGGGTTTTGGGTTTTTAGGGTCTAGTGTTTTTAGGGTCTAGGTTTTTTAGGGTCTATGGTATTTAGGGTCTAGGGTTTTTAGAGTCCTGGTTTTTTGTGGTCTATTATTTTTAGGGGTTATTTTCATTAGGGTCTACATTATTAGGTCTATTGTATTTAGTGACTATGGTTTTTAAGGTTTATGATTTTTAGGGTTTTGTTTTTTATCATCTTGAACTTGTTGAGTCTAGGGTTTTTAGTGTTAGGGTTTTTAGGGTCTGGGTTTTTTGACTCTAGAGTTTTTAGCGTCTAGGTTTTTAGGGTCTAGTGTCTAGGGTAAAATTCTAGGGTCTGGGGGTTAGGGTTTAGGGATTTTAGGTTTTACGGATTTTAGGGTTTATGGTTTTTAGGGTTAAGTGTTTTTAGAGCTTAGGGTTTTACACTTTAGGGTTTTTAGGGTTTAGGGTTTTTAGTTTCTAGGGTTTTATGTTTAGGGCTTTTAGGGTTTAGGGTTTTTAGTTTCTAGGGTTTTATGTTTAGTGTTTTTAGGGTTTAGGTTTTTTTATGTTCTAGGGTTTTTAGGGTCTAGGGTTTTTGGTCGAGGGTCTATGGTCTAGGGTTTTTAGGGTCTAGTGTTTTTAGGGTCTAGTGTTATAATATTATAGGTTTATTAGTGTCTAGGGATTTTAGGGTCTAGGATTTTTAGGGTTTAGTATTTTTAGTGTTTACAGATTTAGGGTCTAGGTTTTTAGGTTCTAGGTTTTTTAATGTTTAGGGTTTTTAGGGTCCAGGTTTATTACAGTGTAGGGTTTTTATGGTATAGTGTGTTTAGGATCTAGGGTTTTTAGGTTCTAATGTTTTTAGGGAATAGGATTTCTAGGGTCTAGGGTTTTTGGGTTTAGGGTTTTTAGTGTCTAGAATTATTATAGTGTAGGGTTTTTAGGGTCTAGTGTTTTTAGGATCTAGGGTTTTTAGGTTCTAATGTACTTAGGGTCTAGGTTTTTTAGGGTCTAGGTTCTAGTGTCTAGGGTTAGGGTCTTGGTTCAGTGGGTTAGGGTTTATGATTTTAGGGTTTAGGGATTTTAGGGTTTAGGGTTTTTAGGGTTTAGAGTTTTACAGTTTAGGATTTTTAGGGTTTAGGGTTTTTAGCACTGACACAGAGAACTACAGTGTTTCAACACAATGCCAAAAGGAGATAGCACACTCAATGTGACAGAAGTCTCATACATGATATTGCACTCAAGATCTGTTTCACATCATTAACATACAGATTCACAGTTCTCAAACACACTCTCCCAACACTCTTGCCAACTGTGAAAGCACTCTCTTAACGTGTCAGTCTGACTCAAACAGTGATTAACACCTTTGCAGTGCACTAAGCACTGATGCACAAGCACACTTTATGCAGATCACTATAGCAACACTCTCCCCCCTTACATATTACCCTCAAAATTTGTAACAGCACAAGTAAGGTGGTTGCCGACCTGCACACATCGACATAATACTCATGCAGAGTCATAGTAATCAAGCCTGAATAACAACACTCAACCGTATGGCACCGCATAAACTCCCACTGTCAGAGATTCTTGCACAGAGTTTCATCGTGATAGCATGGTCACAACACTAACACTAAAATTCACAACTTGCACACACACTGCCACAGCACTATCACAAAGTGGCCCATTACTCTCGCACATTGTCACAGCAATTATGCCCAGTTTTGTAGGGCTCATGTACATTGTTGTAGTTCTCATAAACACTGTCAATGCATTCATGTATAGAATCAAAACACTTAACAATACTCTCACAGGAATATCTCACACTGTCAGAGCACTCACAAGCAGTTCCTCAGCACTCTCGCCTATGGTGTAAATGTAATTACAAAGGAATCACAGAATTCACACACTCACTCAGAACACTCACCATTGGTCAAAACACACTCTCCCTGGGAAAGAGTAGTCTCGCACAGAGTTTTCTCACCCTCACTGTGTCACAGCTCTGAAGCACAGATTCACACTGAAACCCACACTGTTTCAACCCTCTTGGAAAGGGTCACATTACTCTCGCAAAGATCACAGCACACAGGTACAATTTTGTAGATACACACACACACAAACGCACACACACACACACAAACTCACACACACACACATTGTCAGCACTTAAAAAGACTGTCAAAGTTCTCTGGCACATAATCAAACACTCCACTCTGTCACGGCACTATTCTCACAATATCATAGCCTATCAATATTCCAGCATTTCTCAGTGCGTCAGAGAGGTAACTAACAGAATAACAGCATTAGCACACACTGTCTAAGCTGGCTTCAATGTGTGAAAGCACTTCTTCAAGGGTTATTGTCATATTCATAATTAGGGTAGGGTTATGGTTAGTGTTAGGTTTAGCTATAGATTCAGTGTTGGGGTAACATTAGCATTAGGATTAGCTTTCGGGTTTGAATTGGGGTGGAGTTAGCATTAGGGTTCTGGTTTGCAGTATCTAACAATGTTAGCTCCTTCTCTCTGTGTCACAGCACTGACAAACAAATTCATAGCACTCACACATTTCATAAGTACTCTTTTACAGCGTCAGAACACAGTTGCCCAGTTTTTTTGAACTGATGCCATGTATCAGGCATTGACACAAATGTTCCCTCCATCCACAAATAATGTAACAGCCCTCTCCCAAAGGGTCATATTATTCCCACAGAGTTTTTCAGTGCGTGCATAGGGTTTCAGTGTAGCACACATTGTCACTAACAGAAACACAGTTTTGACACATACTGCCTCAGCACTCTGGAGATGTGTCAATGAACTCTCAGAGTTAAGGTTAGGATAAGCATTAGGCTTAGGGTTACTGTTATGATCAAGTTAGGTTTAGCACTAGGGTGAAGGTTAGGTTAAAGTTACAGTTAGGCTTAGAGTATGGCTTACGATTAGGGTTATGTGATGGGAGATGTTATTCTGTATATATGTTTCTCATACTGGTTAATAAAGAACTGTGGCCAATAGAAAACTGGATAGGCGGGGCTAGGAGACTAGGAGGAGGAAAGAGGAAGTAGAAGGCGGAGTCAAGATGTAGCCCAGGGAAGACGCAGCACGCCTGCCGCGCGGCTCCCCGATAAGACGACCACGTGGAAATATTTAGATAAGTAGAAATGGGTTAATAATTAAGACAGAGCTAGCCCATAAACAGTAATGGTAACAGGCCAACAGGATTGTATCAAATATAGAGTCTCCTGCGTGTTATTGGGGGCCAGGACGCCAGACCAGTGGTGGGCGGGCTGGCGGAAACTTACATGCTACAGTTATGTTTATAATTAGGATAAGAAAAATGTAGAGTTGTATCTCTCTCACACTGTGTCACAGCACTGATTAACAGAACCAGTGTTTATGTCAATGCTTGATACAAGGCATCAATGCGAAATCACTGTGCAAGTGTATGATGCTGTAAAAGAGAGCTTAAAAATATGTGAGTGCTATGAATTTGTCCTACAATTAGTTCTCACATTAGTTCTCCAGGTGTCCCCACAGAATGTTCTCTATAATAGATACAGCCTATAACTTCCCTTGTCCTTACAGGGATTTCTCATGACATTCCAGATGTCCCCACAGGATGCCCACTAGTATATATACAGCATATATCTTACCTTGTCCTGTAGAAGGACTTCTCTCACCATTATAGGTGTCCCCACAGGATGTTGTCTAGATGCTGTCTAGGATATATATATATATATATATATATATATATATATATATATATATATAATCCAGCAGCATTTTCCTTCTTTTTTTATTAATAATGTACTTTAAAAATTTTACATGGGGATCCCAGTTTCCTCTGCCTTTTCCCTCCAACTGTCCCTCCCTCGCTACTGGCCCCTCCCTTCCTCCCTCCCTCTTACTCTCATTCCTCTGTGACATGCACCTTGGCCACCCTCCCCTCCCATCCCCCGGACCCCATTCCACTTGTATGGCTATGCTATCCAGGTTAGGTCATGTAAGTCTGTCACGTCATTTGAAGTAGGGTCTAGGACTTCTCTCCTGTCTCTAGGTTATGGGGATCCCTCCATGGGGGATGTGTCCACAAGGTCCTTTTGTGCACCAGAGATAGATCCTGTCTCTAATGTCTGAGGATCCCAAGAATGCTCAGTCCTTCTAGCTGAGACCCATATTCAGGGGTTCTGAGGCAGTCTCTTGATGGGTTCCTACCCATCAGTCTGGGATGCCCAAACTCATCTTTGTTCAGGTCAGCTGTCTTTGTGAGTTTCTTCAACCTGGACTTGTCCCCTTTCTCTGCATCTGGATTCAATTTCGACTCAGTGTTTGCTTCTGGGTGTTTGCTTCTGTTTCCAACAGGTACTAGATGAGGACTCCATGATGGTGGATAATTTAGTCGATGATCTCACTATCAGCGAAGGGCATTTATGGTTGCCTTTCCATGGTTGCTTCAATTATTTGTTGGAGTTAGTCTTGTAGTTCTCTAGACCTTTCTTTAGGTTCAGTTTTCTCTTCAAACCAATAATGGATCCCTCTTTTATGCCCCCTCCTCGCCTCTCTCTCACCCTGACTCTATCTAGTCACACATGTTTTCCTCTCCTACTCTTCTCTTTCTCCTAGTTCTCTCTCCATTCACTGCCCCCCACATTTACCATGTGCACTGGGGGACTTGTCCGTTCCCCCTTTTTTGGAGGACTATATAAGAATCTCTTAGAATAGACCTTGTGACCCAGTTTGTCTGGTGGTGTGTTATTATAGGCTGGTGATCCTTGGCTCTACGTCTAAAATCCATATTTGAGCAAGTACATACTCTACTCCTCTTTTTGTGACTGGGTTACCTCATTCACGAAGGTTTCTTCAAGTTTCATCCATTTACCTGCAAATTTCAAGATTCCGTTATTTTTTCTGCAGAATAGTATTCCATTGTGTAGATGTGCCACATCTTCTTTATCCATTCTTCAGCAGTGAAACCTGGTCTGGCATGGATGGTAACTACAGCAATCATTTTCATTTGAGTCCTGCTTGCGTGGTTTATACGGCATACCATCAGCAGTCAAGGCAAGGTTTTCTTATTCAAACGACTAGTTTTGGCACAATGCAAGCGAACTCCATATGGAGGTGCTTCTATGCAAATCTTCCTTTAAGAAGTAAATTGGTGCTGATTGGAGCAGACATCACACTGTCATGAAAAGTCTTAGGTTATTAATAATCTTGAATGCCATACTCTGGTGGTGATTGAAAAGTTTGAAGGTCACCTATCTATCAAAGATACCTGTTTTACCTCGAAAACATGCCTAATTTGACTACATGTTTGATTGTTATAAATGACTAATCACAAATCTGTTTTTCTTTTTTTCTCTCTTTTTTATTTTACATATCTATCCCAGTTTCCTCTCCCTTCACTCCTCCCTCCATCCCTCCATTTTACCATCTCCGCCGCCTTACCTGCACCCAGACCACCCTCCCCTCCTATTTCTTCAACCTCTTTCAACATGTAGTGCTATTCTATCTAGGTGGGGTCATGTAAATCTGTCAAGTAATTAGAAGTAGGGACTAGGGATTCTCTCCTGTCTCTAAGTTAAGGGAGTATCCCTCCATGGGGAATGAGTCCTCAAGGTCCTTTTGTGCACCAGGAATACATCCTATTTCCACTGACTGAGGTCACTTTGACTGCTCAGAGTCAAAGTAAAATCCAGATGCAGAGAGAGAGAACAAGAACAGGTTGCAAAACACATAAAGACATCTGACCTGAACAAGGAGGAGCTAATAAGGCCCCTCAGGCAGATGGTAGGGAATCCATCATGAAACTGACTCAGAACCCCTGAATATGGGTCTCAGCTAGAAGGACTAACCTGTTTTTCTTAATTATACATTATTTTTAAATAAGCTGCATAAGTGCAATACCTTAAACCAGAGTAGAAACATATATTCAGTACAACAAAAACAACTTTACATTTGTATCAATATACCAAAGCCCATATCAATGTAAAATAATTGAAGTTAATATTCCTTTTTGAGTTATATTCCCCCTATAGGATGACAAACATATATAGAACCAAAGAGTCAGGTAACCAAAAAGTACCCTTCCCACGTTTTGGGTGTAGCATGTATATTTTTCTCCAGCCTGTATGAGAAACATATTTACAGAATATCATCACCCATTAATTGGGTATATGAATATTTTATTTTCTAGACATCCTCCTTCTTTCTGAGAACAAAGACATCTTTGGGAGATGATCATATTTTTTACAGTAATTATCCAGGAGTCCTGTGTAAACTATTTGTTTTTCTTGCATGGACGCTATGAGTGCATCACTATTTCTTAGCTCGATTGATATTTTTGTATTCAATGTGTTTGTGTGTGTATTTATTTATCTTTGTGGCTTTCTGCATTGCTACAATTATTCACTCACCTAGTTTCTCCCCATATTTGAACCCTTAGCATGGGGTCAAGCTGTTCTAAAAGTAAGAGAATGAACAGAAACAGTAACTAGAAAATGATTAAGATAGAGGCCATTAATGCTATTGCCTCCATTATGGAAATAAGAAAATTGGAGCATATGAAATATGTATAAATATTCATCAATGTAGTTGATGACATAATGATGCCTGCATTGTCATGTGCATATCACTATGAGCATCTAGTTGTTTAATAGACTTTAAGTATAACCCAAAAAAGAGTCTTGCATTTAGGAGAAAATCAGTGAGGCTATAAGTTTATTCCATTAGGGGTGGGCTTATTTTAGCATGTGGGAGTTTGACAAGAATGTGAAAGAATGTTGGATCATAAATGTTGCCTGGCAACCGTGATGGAATTCTATATTTTGGTATCATGAGCCAAGAAGCTTAGAGTATCTTAGATGTAGTGTTATCACTGGCAAATTTAGTGTTTCAAGATAAGTATCTCATAAAACATTTGATGATGGAATTTGTGTAAAATGATTCTCCTAACCAAGTCATAGCCAAACCTCT
>JANBXA010000458.1:0-103306 GCA_030556225.1 Cricetiscus sungorus
CATAGTTTCCATTTGATTGGAAGATATTTTCACAAACCTTTACCCTGAGGTGATGTTTGTCTTTGAAGCTTAGACATGCTTCTAAGGATGTCTAAGAGGATGGATTCTCTCTTCTTGTGCATTCTGTTAGCATTGGCCTTCTTATAGCCTAGTGGGAGATCATTATTGTTCAGGGAAAGTAAGCGCCTTTGATTGCTAATTTTTATTTGTATTAGATTTGTTGTTGGTGGTGGTTTAGTGAAAATATTTTTCTGCTTTTTCTTTTTGGTTCTCCAAAAGTGGTATTGTATATTGCCTATGTCTTTGTGAGAGTAGTTAACTTCCTTCTTGTAGCGATATATTTGTGGATATATACTATGAAAATCTGTCTTTGTCTTTGAATAACTTAAAATATCCATCTATAGGGACTGAGAGCTTCACTGGGTATTTTAACCTGGGCAGTGATCTGTGTGCTCATAGTATTTGTAGAACATGTGTCCTGAAACTTCTGGTCTTCAGAATTTACATTGAAAAGTTAGTTGCAATTTTGAAAGATCTGTCTTTATATGTTGCCTGGATTTTTTTCCTTTGGGGCCCTTTATATCCTTTATTTATCCTGTATTTTAGATGTTTTATTATGTGGTGAGCGGACCACTTGGTCCCATTTGGTGTTTGGTATGCTTAATGAACTTTCATTGTCATGTCATTCTTCAAATTGGAAGATTTCTTTATTGATTTTGTTGAATATGTTTACTGAACCTTTGAGCGAGGCTTCTTCATCATCTTCTTCAACTATTATTTTTAGGTTTGGCCTTTTCTCAGTGTCCCATTTTTCCTGGATGTTTTGTGTTTATGATTAGTTTGACTTAGGATTTTATTTGGTCGATGAATCTATTTTCCATAGTTTATCTTCAGAGCCTGAGAGTCTTTCTTCCATCTTTTTATTCTGTTTGTCATGCTTGGGTTTGTAGCTCCAGATTGTCTGTCAAGGAATTTCTCACTGTGCAAAGAATGTGGAATACTTTAAAACAGATCATTGGTTGAAGAACACAGGTCAAAACCTGAAATATAGAGTCTATCCATTATAAAATCTTAGATATCAGCATGTATTGGAGGGGAGATTTCTGTCTTTGAAGCCTATGGTGCTTTTGGAGTTTAAAGTCTATACACCACAGTGAAGAGCAGTTTCCAATGCAGGTGACATCTTTAAAATTGTTTACCAAAAGAAAGCAGAAAGCATAAACTACCCACCAGTTTATTTGGTAGGCAGATTAAGCAGTGATACATAATTATAACAAGCAAGGGTTCTATTTGAATTACTATACAAGGGAAGAAATACTCTGTGCCACTTATACATATTCAGCAGAGAACTGAGTTATTCCAAGTACACAGAATCAAATAGAGTATGCCTGGCTATTACTTGCTTCTCTAAATCCCCTCCTCCTTTGGGTCTCAAATGTTCTAGGGTATTCTAGGAGCTGTGATGTTAAACCACACCTTAGGTAGCAGTAGTAACTACAATGTTGGTATCAGCAGTTGGTATCAGCTGTAAACATGGCAGCAGCAGGGGCGTTACCAGCAGACCTGAGAGAAAGATCAGATCATCTGTGTTCTTGGAAATCAACCCTGGTTAATCCTCTTTAATGATGCTGCACCTGTTGTGCCATTGTTCCTCCTTCTCATAGTAGACCACAATGAATGTGAGGATGTGGAGGAAGAGTAGGGAGGCAAACACCCCGACCGTCATGCTTAATTTATGGGAGACCTTGTACTTCTTCTCTGTTGGAACCATGGATTCTTCTGAACTCACTTTTCTAGCATTGTAGGTGATGCATAGGGCACTGAGCGTCTGTTGTGTCATGGCTGATACTTCTAATTCCCTAACCTCTTTCATGACAGATCACTGCACGTTAACCTTAATAATTATGACATCATCATTTAAATAATTAAATAATTCAGTAATTGATAACTCTCACAATAAATAAATAGGTGATGTGGCATTTATCTGGCAGGGAAGAGGATGACATCATTATCAATTTAAACAATTAATCAAAAAAAATGTGATGATATTGGATACTTAATACCACAAGATGGAGCTTCATGAATTCTTTAGGCAATAAAAGATGATTAATTTAAATAATTACAAAGATTTACATGATTTTTCACAGTAACACCTAATATTAATTTAAATACTTTAATTATGTAATTAGATGATCTGGCATACTTGATCCCAATTGGTGGCATCAAACTTTAGGTATTGTGGTTGACATAATCATTGTTTTATATAACAAAATGATCAAACAATGAATTGCTATCACATCATCCACTTCAAGATGGCTTCACACCAGACTCATGCATGGTGTTGTCATAATTTATTTAATAATTTAATTATGTAATTAAATAATTAGATGGTCTTCCTTACTGAACTCCCACAATGTGGTGCAAAACTCCTCTGATTATCAATTAATTAATGTCCTCATTTTAATAATTAAATTATTACATAATGAAAGGATGAAATGATCTGCCATTCTTAACACCTACATGTTATCTGTTACTTGACTCCCACAGATTGTGCCAAACTCTACAGATCATAAATTATTTAATCACAGATTTTAGAAATAAAATCTATGAATGACTAAATTTCATTGGTTATGCAGGGTTTAAGAGGATATCAGATAGTTGATATTGGTAGCTGCTTCATTAGAGATGAACATCTACCAAATTATCCCTCAGAGTAGTCTAACAAATGGACTGACACCTTCCTGAAGGAAGCCAAGGATGGAATAGTCACCTTTTGTTGAATAATTGTGAGTCTTTTTCGTCTTCTTAATCCACAACTTTACTTCTTAGGGAAGATGATATACATCAACCAAAGTCATTGAACAGTTTCTCCACAGACTATAATCCCTAATTTAGATAACCGTGAATTGGGCAATATTAATAGTTATGGGACAACTTCCAGGGATTGGGCTATGAGCTGATTTGGATAATCAATTTCCACAAACGCTGTCATTTAAACTTTTATCAGATATTTATCTTGGGAGACTAAAATATCCAATGAAAATATTACATCTAAACTTCTCTCTGGTTCTTGGCCCATTATACAAGCATATAGAATTCCAGCAGGGTTGCCAAGCAACATTTATGATAAACATTCTGTCACATTCCAGTACACCATTCACATGCTAAAATAAGTGCCCCCACTAATGGACTAACCTTATAGCCTCACTGATATTCCCCCCCCAAAAAATGCTAGGGTCTTTTTTTGAGTTGCACTTATTTACAAGTCTCTCAAAAAACTACATGTCTATACTTGTATACCCATGAAAATGAATACATCATTATGCCATTCCACTACATTGATGAGTATTTAAACATATTTCCTATGCACCATTTTTCCTTTATTTTCAGAATGGAGACAATAACAATAATGACCTCTATCTTAATCCTTTTGTATTTACTGCAATGAAAATCAGCTTTTCTTCATTCTTTTCCCTTTATAACAGCTTGATGACATGGTATCTTAGAGTTGCTTTGATTTGCATTTTGCTTATGGCTAAGGTTGTTGAGCAATTTCTTACATGTCTTTCAAGCATTTTGCATTATTCTCTTGTGAATTCTCTATTCAGTTCTGTACCCATCATTCTAATATGGTTATTTGGAGTTTTCGTGACTAGGTTTTTGGAGTTATTTATATATTTTGGAGATCAGCTTTTTGTCAGATGTGGGGTTGGTGAAGATATTAAACTAGTCTATGGGCTGCCACTTCTTTTTGTTGACTATGTCCTTTGATTATTATGTGGCAAGAGGTCTTTTTTTTAAAATTTGGTTCCAGTCTTTTTGTTGTTGTGTATGCTTCTTGTAATTTCATAGGCTTGACCTTTCTCAGATTGGGAAAGTTTTCTTCCATGATTTTGTTGAATATATTTTAGGCACCTTTGAGCTGAGCTACTTCACCTTTTCCTATGCCTATTATTCTTAGGTTTCCCTTTTTATGGTGGCCCATATTTCCTGGATGTCTGGTGTTAAGTATTTGTTGGATTTAAGAATTTCTTTGGTCAATGAATATGCTTCCTCTACTTTATCTTCAGTTCCTGAGATGCTCTTTTCGATTTCTTGTATTCTAATAGTTATGTTTGCATCTTTAGTTCCTCCTTGTATACCAATTTTTACTATTTCCAGCATTCCCTCGGTTTGTGTTGTCTTTATTTTGTCTACTTCAGTTTTCAGGCCTTGAACTGTATGAATTGTTTCCTTCAGATATTTGATTTTTTTTCTTGGCTTTTCTTAATTTCTTTAAGAGATTAGTTGATTTCTTGCATTTTGGCTTGGTCTTTTCCTGTATCTCTTCCAATTCTTGTTTTTTTTTTTATTCCATTTATTTAAGGGATTTTCTCACATCATCTTTGAGGGTATCCTTCATTTTATGAAGGTACTTTTAAGTCGTTCTCTTTTGCTTCATCTCTTTTGGTGTGTTTAGATATACTTGGTGTAGATTCACAAATTCTGGTAGTGATATACTGGTATTTCTATTGTTGGGTGTTGTCTTGTATTGTTGTCTTTCTCTTGCTTCTTCTAGTGCATGCCAGTAGATTCTCTCTATATGTATCCTGCTTTACCAGTGTGTGTATGAGGGTAAAAGGCTTGAAATCTGTAACTCCATCTTTGATGGAGTTTAAGACTAGATAGTTATAGTTAAAGTTTATTTTTAAATTATGACAGTAGATAAATTAGGCACAAAGTTTTGGGTGCATCATGTAAATTGGAGCAGACATGTCTCTCTGTCATGGAAAGACTTAGGATATTAAACATCTTAAATGCCATATTCTGTAGGTTTCAAAGTGTTTGAAGATCATCAATCTTTCTAAATATATCTGTTTAACCTTGAAAGCATACCTAATATGACTACATGTTTGAGTTTTATAGATGACTAACTAGTAACCTGTATTTTTAAATTATACATATATATTTAAATAAGCTGAGTGAGAAACTTCAGCCAGATCTCGTGTCCTGTGATTTTTTTTAAGTGAAACATGAACTCTCTGTACCCAAGGACAGACCTGTAAATAACTTTGATCTGTGGGCAGAGTCTGCTTAGCACATTCGGATCAGGAAGCTGTGTGTAGAAGCATCTTTTTAGTCAACATCAATATGCATTTGCTTCATCCATGGAAATGCTGCTGCGCTTGGAGAGGCCTAGCTTCTGTAGTACCATCTAGACATTTAGCACTGCATTTTACCTTTATCTATGAAGATGTATTGTTGTCAATGTTGTAAAAGTTATATGATGTGTTGTGCAGCATTCCACTTACATGCCATGATGGAAAAGGGTAGAATTGTTAATGTAATGTATTTACCAAAGCAGCAGGTTGTTGGTGGTGTATGACTTTAATCCCAGAATTCACCAAGTAGTGGCAGGTTGATTTCTGTGAGTTTGAGGACAGTATGATCTACAGAGCCAATTCCTGGACAGGCTCCAATGCAATACAGAAAACATCTGTCTGTCTTAGAAAACCAAAAAAAAAAAAAAAGGATGTATCAGTGCTTAGGCAGTTAAGCAATGACTAGATGACTAGTACTTTTTGCAAAGCATATACTTACTAGTTCTCTTACACACGAGGATGCTAGGATTGTGACATTTGTCTCCAAACAATTACAAGGACACATTCCCTTATTCACAACCATCCACTAGGCCCTTTCCCATATTAAAACACAGGCCTGCAATAAGCTGATCAAATAATCACTACTGGGTCACAAACAACCTTAATGTCTTGTATGCCATAACATCTGGTTTTCTTCTTCAGAAAAGCATAATTCTGCCAAATGGGCAAGAGGAAACCAGTTACAACTATTTGAAAATTGAAACCATGGTGTTAATGATGACTGGCCTGAACAAGCAAAGCTATCATTTATGCTCTAAGAAGGGAGGAGGAACATGCTTACCTTGATGAGCCCAAAGCTCTGTGCCTAATTTGCCTTTGGTCATATCATAACTAAGGAAAACTGTAACCTACAACTATCTAGTCTTCAACTCCATAAAAAATTCCATAAAATGTTATATTTCAAGAGTAAACAAGAAGTGAAATGTATTCCAAATCTAAATCCTTAGAAACAAGAGAGAAAACTGACTTCCTGAACAGTGAACTAATGTTATGTTGTGTCATGCATTTCTGGCCTGCCATCCTAGAATATCTGGGATATTTTTCTGTGAAGCTGAAATTTTGCAGGGCTTTCTCATCACCACTTGGCAAATTTCAGCAATGTTTTTCTTTTACATCCTACCTGTCTCAGAAGAATAGGCAAGTTTTTCTTGCCAAAATGAGTAGTTTTGACATAATGAAAGAAAACTCTATATGGAGGTTCCTCTATGTGTATCATGTCATCATTTTTAAAGTAAATATTACAGCATGCTTATTATATATGACTCAATAGTAACCTCTATTTCTTAATTAAACACTAATTTTCAAATGAGCTTCATAAATATAATACCTTAAACAAGAATAGAATCATATATCCAGTACAACAAAAACAACCTCACATTTGTATCAATATAACAAAGCCCATATCAATGTAAATTATTTGATCTTAATATGCCTTTTCATCTTTTATTTCTCCTAAATGATGACAGACATCTGTAGGGAATGAAATCACCAATAAATACCCATGGCACCTCTTGGGAATAAGAATGTTTTGTTCTCTAGATTTCTTCCTGTATTCTGTGGGCAAAGGCATCATTAAAAGAAACTCCTGATTTATTTACAGTAATATTCCAGGATTATAGAGCATGCTATTTGTTCTTGTTGCATGGAAGCTCTGTGAGCATGGCTGTTTCATAGCATGACTGCATGACTGTCATTTTAAAGTCCAATGTGTTTATGTGTGCATTTTTTTTCTCTTTTTGCTTTGTGCATTGCTACAATTATTCAATCACCTATTTTCTCCTCATTTTTGAATCTTTACCATGAGGTCAAAATCTTCTAAATGAAAGACAATGAAGAGAAGCTAATTTTCATTTGAGTAAACAGAAGAGGATTAAGGTAGAGGCCATTAAGGGTATTGTCTCTATTCTGGAAAGAAGAAAATTGGAGCATAGGAAATATGTTTAAATATTCATCATTGCAGTTGAATGGCATAATGGCACTTTCATTTGCATGTGTATATCACTATAGGCATGTAGTTGTATGACAGACTTGAAAATAAGATTACTCAAAAAAATGACTTGCATTTTTGGGAGAAAATCAGTGAGGCTATAAGGTTAGCCCATTAATGGGCATGCTTAGTTTAACATGTGGGAGGTGTATGAGAATGTGACAGAATGTTGGATCATAATTCTTGCCTGGTAACCTTGCTGGAATTCTCTATTCTGGTATCATGGGCCAAGAACCAGAGAAGAGCTTAGAAGTAGTGTTATCATTGGTACTCTGGTGTCCCAAGATAAGTATCTCATAAAACTTTTAATGACGGTATGTGTGAAAATTGATTCTTCTATCCAAGTTGGCCAACAGCTATTAATATTACCCAATTCAAGATTACCTAATATCATGGAAAATTGTCTGTGGAGAAAGAGTTCAAAGACTTTTGTTGATGAATGTCATCTCCCATAAGAAGTAAAACTATGGATTAAGAAGATAAAAAGACCCACAATTATTTGAGAAAGGGTGAGTTATCCATTGTTAACTTCCTCTAGAAAGGTGTTAATCCATTTGTTAGAATAGACTGTGTGCTAATTAGATAGAAGTTTATCTCCATTGAGCTAGCTGCCCAACACCAACTATCTGATATCCTCTTAAATTCTATATACACAAAGACATTTAACCATTTCCACATTTTACTACTCAAATCTCTGACTAAATAATAGATGATCTGTGGATTTTGGCACAATCTTGTGGCAGTCCAGTAAGACACAACTAGTGGGTGTCGAGTATGTCAGACCATCTCTTCCTCTGATTATGTAATTATTTAATTACTAAGATAGGACATTAGATAATTGATGAGCAGTCAATTTTTCACCATGTTGTGAGAGTCCATCATAAAAGATCATCTAATAATATAATTATGCAATTAAATTATTTAAATCAATGATGACAACCTCGTTCATGTGTTTGGAGCTACCTTGGGGAAGTGAATGATGTGATATCAACTCATTATTTGATTTTTTATTGATTATTTGATTATTGATATAAAACAATGATTAAGGCTTCCATGACACCTGGAGTTTGGTGCCTCCTTGTAGGATCAAGTAAACCAGATAATCTTATTACATAATTAAATTATTTAAATTGACAATAGGAGTTAATATGCAATATCATCTAAATATTTGTATGATTATTTAAATAAATTATCCTCTATTTCATGAGGAATCCAGTTAAGCTAAACTTTGGGGAATTAAGTATGCAATATCATCACATATTTTGATTAATTGTTTAAATAGATGAGGATGTTGTCATCCATCATGACTATAGTCTGGCCATTCTTTCCTTTTACCTATTTATTTATTTATTGTGAGAGTTAGTAATTACTGAATTATTTAATTATTTAAGTGATGAAGGCATCATTTATTAAGTTTAGGGTACAGTTATCTGTCAGGGTTGAGGTTAGGGATTCGGAAGTTGCAGTAATGAACACAGCGGTTTCTGAATGCCATATGCATGGATGCTGGAAAATTGAGTTCAGAAGATTCCATCGTGCCCACCGAGAAGAAGTAAAAGGACAACATCAAGGTAAGCATGGATGGCAGGGTGTTTGCCTCCCTGCTCTTCCTCCACATCCTGACATTCGTTGTTCTCTACTCTGAGAAGAAGAAGCAGTTGTAAAAGAGGCCCGGCACCATCACAGAGGCCTCCCTACGATGATGTCCCAGAACAGGGATGAGCTGCTCTTCTGGTGGTGCCCCTGCTGCTGACATCTTTGCAGCTGATACCAAAATTGTAGGCATTTGGTCCCATCATCACAGCTCTTGTCGTACCAGAGCAGAGATACACTGGATCACGATGTCAGCCTTACAGAGTTCATCAGGCAAGATAGTCTGATTATTAGATCATAATTTTTTAAAAATCTGTGACGACAGCATCCTTTATTGTGCCTGGCATGTCCTCACAGTTATTGATGATGCAAAAATTCAAATATTTTAATATTTAATAATGTAATTATTAAAATGTTTTATTATATAATCTGTGATCACTGAAGTTGGTTGCCAAATTTTGGGAGTCAGTGGTGGAAGACAATATAACCACCTGATTATTTTATTATTAAAATCACTTTATCTACTGGAGGAGAAGTAGTGTTTGTATCCACCTTGTTGGAGTTAATTGTGGCACACCATTTCATTATTTAATTATTTAAATCAATGATGATATCATTTTGTTTTCTCCTCAGGGGTGAATTATGAAACATTGTCTCTTTATTTATTCATGTTTTTGTTCAAATCTATGAGTAAATAATCAATGATCAATTGTGTTTTTCCCAATCTTGTAGAAGTCTAGTATAAAACAGCATCCAATTATTTAACATTTTAATTATTTATTTATTAAAATATATTATTTATTTTGTGATCACTGGAGTTTGGAGGCTCCTTGTGGGAATCAAATGTTCCAGATCATAAAACTACCTGATGATATACTTATTTAACTATAAAATTCGTTCATTAATAATCAGAGATCACTGATGTTTGGTTCTACCTTTGGGATCAAGTATTCCAAATCATCTAATTATGCAATTAAATTATTTAAACCGATGATAACTTTATGGACCATAAGTCAGGTTTGGAGTCAAATGTGGTAGTCTATGATATGACATCATTTTATTACTTGGTTATTTCATCATTTAAATATATCATTACATCAATTATGATACCTCAAATTTGGTGCCACCTTGTGGGAGTTAATGTGCAAGGCCATCTAATTATTTATTTATTCAATTGTTTAAATTATTATTCCAGGAAGAATTCAGTGTGACTCCACCATACGGAATTTAAGTATGCAACACAATATCATATTTCAATAATTGTATTATTGTATATTAAGTACTTAATTCAATGATGATGTCATGCTTCATGACTGGAGACTGGACAGTCATCCCTGGGAGTTAATTGAGAGGCATTATTTAATTATCAAAGTGTAACTTCCTTGAAAATCACTGGAGTTTAGTTTCATCTTATGGGAGTTTAGTATGAGGTATATCCAATTATATACTTATTTGAACACTTAAATGATGATGGGGTCAGCGGTTATGGGTTTTCCTCCTCTGCGATGGCCCCAGCACATGATTGGTTCCAGAAACAGGGCCCAGAATATGAGCAACACTGTGACATCCCATGATTACTGATTACATAATGATAGATTTTAATAATTAAATCATTAAATAATTAAATTAAACTGGATGATTTCTCATCAATTCCTGAGATGATACACCAAAATCAAAGCATGAAGGACACAATAATCACTTATTTTAAAAATTCAGTAATTTAATAATCAGATGTTCAGAGTATCCTGTCTAATGAATTTTGTTGGGCTGATGTCATGACATTTCACCAAGTCACTGCAATCATGATGAGGCTGCTGTGATGGCCAGGAACAAAGCAGCAGAGGCTGCAGCAGCATTGTTGAAGGTGCCTTTATCTGCAGATCCAAGTGAGTGCAGCTCCCCACACTCTGTGATGTCATCATGAACAATGTTGCCATGGCAAACACTCTGTTGCTGCCTGTGCCTCTGGTTCTGTTAATTTTTTTCTCATAATAGATGGCAGTAATGCCAGGATGTGTATGAAGAGCTGCAAGCTGACACCTGTGACTGCCACATTCCACACATGGCTTGGTCAGATCATGATGCTTCCAATAGGTGAGACCCTGGCCTTTTCTCTACTCAATCCCCCATTTGGGTAATATGCCCTCCCATAAGAAAGAGAGAGAGAGAGAGAGAGAGAGAGAGAGAGAGAGAGAGAGAGAGAGAGAGAGAAGTTTTGTGCCTGGCATTTTAGGATCTCATAGCTTCCCACATATCTCCACCCTATAGACCCAAAGTATGGCAATTTGTAATATTTCAGCTGATGTATTCCAGGATCTTGGGAGAGACAGAGAATCAGAAGAGATTAGAAAATGTTATCTTCAGGAGGCAGGGGGGTGGTCTTCATCTAGCAGCCATCTTAGATAATATCATCCATAAAAGGTGGGCTGCTATAGTCAGTCAGTGTTCATAGGAGACTGGCTCTCTGTTATGTACTGAAAAGCATCTCCCTACTGAATATGGTATATCTTCAGGTCAGTCCTAGCTGCGCAGGATGCCATAGATATGAGTGTATATAGGCACAAGAGAAGGTGATACAGATATTTGAGGAGGTAGATGGAAGGAGGACATATACCAAGCAAAAAGAACCTGATTGTGCAATTTTAGGAGTTGTGGTGTGGGATGGTGTTTTTATACACAGTGTTGCACTCCTACCTCGACTGGCAAGGAAACACAAAACCACGACTCTTCTTCAAGCTTTTATTTCATGATCATTGAACAAGCTTCTTCTGCTCCCATCAGCTTCTGTTTCCCTCATCAGCTTCCTCTGCTTCTCCCAGCCCCAGCAAGCCCTTAAATGTGCTCACAGCCCAATCAGCTCATGCCACCTGGTGATCCCGGATAGGCCACAGAAGGAGAAAGTACACCAGATCCATCAAGCACTTCCAAATAAGGCTTGCTTACAGCTAATTGTGAACTACCTGGCATCCAGCCATGTGCCATCTTGGGGCTGTGGCTTCCCACAGTTCCCCCTTTTATGTTTTAAATGCAACAGGCAAGGGTAGTGGTCTGATCTCTGATGAACAAGGGACATTTTAATGGCCCCACACCCACTTATCAGCCAAGCTGGTGCCACACCCATCCGGTATCTTTTCTCAGAGATGGGATTAGGATATCAACCCATATGTAATCAGACTTGCCCTCCATGAAGGTGCTAGAAGCTAGTCTCAAGTTCCCTATTTCATCTTGCATCCGGAGCATGATGACAGCTTAGCCCTTTCAAGCCTGAGGTAATTGCCCTGCCTCCAGAGCTGCGAATGCTTGTACAATCATGGCATTACTTCTCCTCTGTGTAACCCTCATCCTGCAGATACACCATAAGGCAATGAGACTGACTAGGGTAAGCACCCCTCCAAGGGCACCCATTCCCACATATTCATTCAGATGATTTATGGCTTGGGTGATCCATGTAGACAGTCCCTCAGCAAAGGAGACATTGACCCCGGAGGAATTCACATTCATGATAGAGAGACTCAGGTTGTGCATCAACTTATCAAAATTGCCAGACAAATTAGCTAAAAGATACTGGGAGAGCTGTTTAGACATATTGGCTGCTAAAGGATAATTCTAGTAGGATACTGCAGTCACCCACAAGCTGGTCATCTGCCATTCACAGCCCAGCTGTGCCAACTGCCACAGAGCATCAACCTGCTCCTGAACAAGATCAATGCTTTGATTCAGTACCAATTGCTACTAAAAAAACTAGTAAAAACTTGAGCCAAGTGTCTAATTGGCATGGGCTTTGGGAACACGAACAGGATTCCCCACCACTGATCAGCTTTCATCTCGTCAATCAGCATCACCATCATCAGCATCAGGTGAATCAACCCGCAAAGTGCCCTAATATGTTGAATGTAAAAGGGCTGTAAATGCCTCCAAATTAACTCTTGCAGCTGTATTATATATAGCTGAGTAGGGCTATTTACCTTTACCTTACCTGACACCTGTGGCATGATACAGTCCTTATTTATCTTAGCCACTAAATAATTAATGACACTACCCAGCTGGACCTTTTCTTAGACAAGCTGTTTTATCAACGGCATGGCCATATCAGGGTCTCCAAATACGTTCGCAGCTGCCTCCACCATTCTGGCCACAAAATCAGAAAACTGTTCAACAGCTTTGCAGCATTTTTGATCCTCTAGGCAGCTGCAAACAAGTTTCCAAACAGGCCTTGTCCCTGACTTCAATGTTCCCTGTGTCCAGGTAAAATCTAGATCCTTCCAAGTTTGTCCCAGCAACTGGTAGTTACATTGCCTGAGATGGCAAGCCAGGGAGCTACTGTCTCAACTTCCCTAAGAAATCTTTCTATGTGCTTTTCTTTATCTTAAGTTTCTTTGACAAAAGTAGCTCCTGAAGAGGCAGAAAAATTAGATGAGACTGAAAAGTTCCCATCTTAAAAATTTTACTTTCTGTTCATTACAACCTCTCACTCAATGCCTGAGACTTTACTGCCGCTTTTTTCCCCTGCTGTCTTTAATTTGGTCCCAAGTTACCTGGGACTTCATTGCTCCTTACTGGAGACCTTATTACCTCTTTACCAATGGCCTTAATTTAGTCCAAACCCAGAACTTCATCGCTCCTTACCGGAGACCTTATTGCCTCTTTACCGAGGGCCTTAATTTAGTCCAAACCCAGAACTTCATAGCTCCTTACCAGAGACCTTATCGCCTTTTTAAGAAGGACCTTAGCTTGGTCCCAACTTACCTGGGACTTACCAGTCGACTGCCCTGACAGCAGGAAGTTCTGAGCCGTTCACCCATGGAGTGCTTCTCCGTATGGGCCATCACTTGTTGCATGCCTACCTAGGCCAGCAAGGAAACACGCAACCATGACTCCTCTTCAAGCAGTTTTATTCAGGATCCTTGTACATCAGCTTACTCTGCTCACATCAGCTTCTGTTTCTCTCATCAGCTAACACTGCTTCTCTCATCAGCTTACGTTTCTCCCAGCCCCAGCAAACCCTTAAATGTGCTCACAGCCCAATCAGCTCATGCCACCTGACAATCTCGGATAGGCCACAGGAGGAGGAAGTGCACCAGATCAATCAAGCACTTCCAAATAAGGCTTGTTTACAGCTAAGCACGAACTACCTGGCATACAGCCAGGCGACATCTTGGGGCTGTGGCTTCCCACAGGATAACACTCAAATTTATATGAAAAACAAAAGAAACAATATAGAAAAAAATGTCCCTGCACAATAAAGAAAATTCAGGAAGAATCACCATCTCACACTTCAAGCTCTAATATACAGCTATGGCCCTTAAAACAGCATGGTATTGACAGAAAAATAGACAGGTAGACCAATGGAATCAAATAAAAAATCCTGATATTAACCCACACACCTACAAGGACTTTACATTTAAAACCGCTAAAATTATACAATGGAAGGAGGAAAACATCTTCAACAAATGGTGTTGGTACAAATGTATCATAGTGTGTAGAAGATTGCAGATAGAACCATGCCAATTGCCATGCACAATACACACAAGTCCAATTGGATCTACATACAGCCAAGCATAACCTCTTACAAATGAAAGTGGGAAGTACCTATGAACAAATTGTTACAGGAGATTTTTCCTGAACATAACTCTGGTAGCACAGACATTGAGATCAACAATTAATATAAGGTATCTCCTAAAATTGAGAATTATCTGTAGGGCAAAGACACAGTTGACAAGAACAAAACACAACCTTCAGACAGGGACAGGATCTTCACCAACCCTACATCTTACAGAAGGATTATCTCCAAAATATACAAAAAACTCAAGAAACTTGTCACCAACATACACACACACACACACACAAAACCATATGAAATAATAGGGTACAGAATTGAAGAAAGACTTCTCAATAGAGGATATCAAAAAGGAAGAAAGACAGTAAAGAAAGTGGTCAAAATCCTTATATATCAGGGAAATGCAAATCAAACCAACTGTGATATACCATCTTACTCCTCCTAGAATGACTAAAATTAGATACATAAATGACAACTATGATGCTAGAGAGGATGTGGAAAAATGGGAAAACTCCTCCACTGCTGGTGGGAGTGCATACTTGCACAGGCGTTTTGGAGATCAATATGGCACTTCCTCAGGAAAATGGAAATCTGTCTATGACAGGACCTGGCAATCCCACTCTTAGGCATATATACAAATAATCCATAACCATGCAGCAATGGCATCTGTTCTACTATGTTTATAGCAGCATTATTTGTAATAGCAATACACTGGAAGCAACCTAGATGATTCCAAGCAAAAGAACAAATAAAGAAGGTGTGTCACATTTATGTAATGGAAAACTCCTCTGTGGAAAACAAAACAAAACAAAACAAAAAGCAAAAAAAAAAAAAAAAAAACCAAAAACAAAAACAAAATAAGAAAACACTGGAATCTTGAAGTTCACAGGTAACAGGTAAATGGATGAAACTTTAAGAAACTGTGCTTAATGAGGTAACCCAATCAGAAAGAGAGGATCATGGTATGTGCTTACTCATACATGGATTTTAGAAATAAAACCAAGGATCACCAGCCTATAATTCACACCGCCAGAAAACTAGGATACTGGGTGGAATATAAGAGTTTCATACAAGGTCCCCCACAGAAGGGGAAAGGAACAAGATCTCTTGAACACATTGCTAGTAGGTTGCGAATAACTGCAGAGGGAGCTAGGAGAAAGAGAAGTGGAGAAGAGCAAAGCACATGAAACTAGGAAGATTGAGTCAGGGGAGGAATAGAGGAGAGAAATAAGAAGAGATGGAGATCATAAAAGAGGGAACCTTTATAGGTTTGAAGAGAACACTGACACCAGAGAAATGTCTGAGGACCAACAAGACTGACCTCATTCAGAGAGGGTGGACAAGACTAGGCTACAGAAAGCCTCAGAGACAGCTGACCTGAACAAGAAGGAGATAATGAGCTCACAGTCTGATAGCTTAGAAACCAGCATTGTACCAACTTGTACCCCCTGATCATGGGTCTTAAAAGGCCTGAGCAGTCTAAGAGGCCTCTGACAGTGGAAGCAGTAAGTATCCGTGGTGCACAAGAGGACTTTGGAAGAGCATTCCTCATGCAGTAATGGTTCTTTATCCCAGAGACAGAATGGAGTGCCCAGTCCATACTACAAATGACTTGACAGATTTTATTGACTCCTCCTAGAAGGCTTCACCCTTCATGTCAAGTAGTGGAGAATGAGACTGGAGGGTTGACAGTGAGAGATAGGGAACTGGGATTGGTATGTAAAAAAATGCTTTATGACAGGAAAATGACATTAATAATCACATCTCTATTGAAGGAAATTTAAAATAAGAAAAGTGAAATGTAGTACAGAATAAAATACAATTAAAAGTCAGATCTCAAAATTAGTGAGAGGACATAGCATAGTACTGAAGACAAAAAGGACCAAGGAAGTACAAATCGGATGTTGGGCAGATATTCAAATAGATCATATTTATTAAGTCAGTGGTATATATAAGTACTTATCTAATGGTTTGTGTAACAATTCATGATAAAGTGGCCATAAATAATGAAGGAATGAATTAAGGTATTCTAATAAGCACATAAATAAAAATTTTAATATTTTATTACTTAATGTAAAATCAAGAAACAATATTAGGTGATGAATCGTTATTTTTTCTTAGCAATACAGTTTCTAAGATTTCCAACATTTTTCATTTTTTTCTGTATGTTTGAGTAGGGTTTACATCTACATTCAGATATTTGACTTCATGTTTATATTGTCATAATCATAAATTTATAAAACTTGAGGAAAAATAAAAATGTAAATGGTAGGTTTTATTTACTGAAAAGGGGAAGAAATAAAATAGGAACATTATAACCTCCAAAATTAAAAAAAAAAAAAAAACTGAAAAGTGATAAGAAGAATATTTCACCATCAACTCCATGGGGAGATTCTTGAACAGACAGGTCATGTTGTGAACTCAGGACATGATGGTTGGATGTCCTATGATAGCATTGAAACCGCAGAGGAGACTAAGTGTCCCTCAGTGGAATTGGAGTAAGAGTTTTCACCTAAGAAGACAGGTAGTGAGCAATTGCAGGTGTGGCTCTTTTTGAAGCACCATGCATAGACTCTTGTCCCATTATTATTTTGTTTCCATGGTAAGCATATGATCCAGTGGAAATGGGAAAATGTGCTTTCTGTTTTGCCTTGGTCAAGAATTCTAGAGGTACACATGCCTTAGGAAACTGCAATCCCCGTGGCTCCATAGATCTTAAAACTCCATGGATTTGCCATTACCGTTTCCAGATAATTTGAGATGGCCTTCAATTCATGCCCTTACAAAGAAATCAAAAAATGACAGTGATTTTTCAGTTAAACAATTCTATGTACAGGCAGTATTTTACATAGAAAGCCAAGCTGTCTTCACTTTTCATTTACTCACAGGTTCCTGTGCATTTCAAATCCCCATTTATCTTTCTACCACAAGACTCCAATGTGGCAAGGCACAAATTTAGAAAATGAAGACCAGAAAGATTTCTCCAAGCTTGATTCACTAGAATGGTATTGGTATTAAAGTTTGCATATGATTCTCATTTACATCAAAATAAGGCACTCATCCAGTAAAAATTGCATTACCTCATTCCTGGGTGTAAAAACATACAGAAAGCTGGAAAGAACATCAACTCTTACTTGTCAGAGAGTCTAGAAATCTCAGCCCAAATCTAATTGACAATTGGCTATAAGCCAGATCCAAAGACTTCTCATTATGTGTCAGTGATATTTTGGCATGAGCAATGATACTGGACTTAAGTTGTCATCTGGACAACCAGTTTCATGGTAGCCACAATGAGTACAGTCTTCAAAGTTGATATTGACTTCGTGTATTCATATTGTTTGAGGCAAGCCAATATATTAATTTGGCAGCTGCCTCATTAGATATAAACACCCACCACATTTTCCCTCATTCTAGTCTAAGAGGCAGATTAATACCTTGCTGAAGGAAATTAACAATGCTACACTTACCCCATGAAAAACTATCTTTAAGTTTTTTTAATTTTTTTAATCCATGGTTTTATTCTTAAGGAGGAGGACATTCATCAAGAAAAGTCTTTTATCATTTTTTTCCTGATTTTCTTGCTGAAATCAGCTACTCTTGACTTGGGTAACTCTGGTAAATTCAGGACACCATCCATGACTGTGGTATAGCTATTCATTGCTAAATCAAATTCCACATATGCTGTCATTAGGGGCTGTGAAGAATATTTACCTTGGCAGAGTAAATTATCCAATGATAATGCAGCATGTCCAGTACTCTTGATTCTTGAGGCCATGATATGGGAATACAGAATTCCACCAGGATTGCCAGGCAACTATTATAATGTACCATTCTTTCACATTCTAGTACACAAAAACTCATATACTCACATATTTTTTACTTTATTGAGTTCAGTAATCAAATTGATTATTTCCTGACTTCTACTCATCCAGGGTGATTTTGTTTCTTTTTGTCCTAAGGCTTTCAGTTGTGCTGTTAATTATCTAATGTGAATATTCTCCATTTTCTTCATATGAACACATCATACAATGAACAATCCTTTTATCTCTCATTTCATAGTTTCCCATCAGGTTAGTTATGTTGTGTCTATTTCTTCCTCTATCGATGGCTCCCAAGTAAACTTGCGTGGCTTCCAGGGCAGCTAGACCTGTCTAGACCAAGAGTATATACCATACTTGTTTGAGAAATATTTTCCAGTACCAAACAGAAAGCAGTTGGTCTTCTGTGAACCATGACAGCGTACTGAGGTTCATCTTCACACTGAGGATACCTTCTAAGATGAAGCCAAAATGAAGACCATTGCCCTGTCTCCTAGAGACAATTCCATCAAATCTCAATTCTTTTTCTCTACAAAGCTTCCTAAAGACATCTGCTCTGAGGTTACAAAGGGCACATCTGGGTATGTTGCATGGAGATATGTGGGAAGTTATGGGTTCCTAGACAGTACAGGCATGACACAGAAAACAAATTCTCTTTCACTGTCTCTCTTATGTGAGTGGATATGATTGAGTCTGGAAAAGGCCATGGTGCCCACCTAGGGGAAGTTCCATGATGTGACAGAGCTGAGCATGATAGTTACAGTGATCACGTTTCAGCTCTTCCTCCACATTCTGGCCTTCTCTTCTCTACTATGAGAAGGACAAGCAGCAGCATCAGAGGTACAGGAAGCATCACAGTGGTTGCTGAGGCAGTGTCACGGGGGATGATGTCACAGAGAGCAAGGAGCTGCTCTCTCTTCGCTCTGCAGGTGAAGATGCCTCCATCACTGCTGCCACAGCCTCTGCAGATGTGTTCCCATCCACCAATGCAGCCACATCGTGAATGTAGGGACTCAGTTCAATATCATGAGATCAGCCGAACATAGTTAATTAGCCAAGATCCTCTGATCATCTGATTATTAAATTATTAAATTTTTAATATTGGTAATGACTGTTTCTTTATTGGATTGGGTCTGGCAATAATTTTAGGAATTAATGATGTGAAACTATCCAGTTTTTAAAGTATTTAATTATTTATTTATTAAAATGTATTATCATGTAATCTGTGATCACTGGATCTCAGTGTTTCTTGTGCTCTGAGAGCTGCTTCTCACGCCAGGTGTCTACTGTATTCACCACACTGCAGACATACCCCTAATTGATGACCTCATATTCATTTAGTTGAACAAATAAGTAAATAATAAGTTGGATCTGCATACTTATGTCTGATAAGATGGCACCAGTGACTGTCAGTGAATTAATAGTTATATAATTAAATAATATCACAAAATTAAATATAAAGGTATGGGACAGACTACAGTCAGGAAGGACAGCATCATCATTGATTTAAATATTTAAGATATAATTATAAACTAAGTGAATAATGAGATTATGTTGCATACTTAAATGCCCCAAGGTAGAGTCAGAGTGAACACTTCTTGGAATAATGATTTATTTGCACAATTAAATAAATAATTAAATGGCCTTGCATATTAACTCCCACAGGATGGTTCCAAACTCTAGGTATAATGGCTGATGTAATGATCAATTTCAATAACCAAATAATCATAACACATCATAAGCTCCCACAAGTAGACTCCAAACTTGACTTATGATCCATAAGGTCTTTGTATATTTAAATAATTTAATTACATAATTAGATGATCTGTCATACTTGATTCCACAAGGTGGATATAAATTCTAGGCATTCTGGATTATTAAATGACCTAATTTAATACTTAAATAATTATAACATCAAATGATAAGATGGTTTGGCATATTTGACTCCCACAAGGTTTCTCCAAACTGTAGTCTCACTAATTAAATATTGATAGAATTTAATAATTAAATGATTAAATAATTAAATAATTGATGGTGTTTTATACTTGATTCCCACAAATATTGGTCCAAACTCGAGATCACTGAATTTTTAAACATAGATTTGAACAATAAAATTAATAAGTAAATAATGAGAAAATGTCACATAAATTACTCCTGGGGAGATACCAAAATCGTGTAATCATTTATTTAAATAATGATATAATGAAATGGCATGCCAAAATTAACTCCAGCAAGGTGTAATCAGACTCCACGCTTCCTTTAATACATAATGATCCAGGGTTTTAGAGGACATCAGATAGTTGATGTTGAGAGGCTGCCTCAATAGAGATGAACTCCTGTCCTAATTTCAGGGATTTGCCAATGACTTGGTTAGGAGAATCAATTTCCACATATGCTGTCATGAATGCTTGTATGGGCCATTTATCTTCTGAGAGTAAAACATCCAATGATAACACTACATATAAGTGTCTCTCTGCTTCTTGGGCCCATGATATGGGAATAGAAAATCCAAGCAGGGTTACCAGGCAACAGTTATGATCCAACATTCTAGTAATTCTCCCACATGCTACAAACAACCGTGCCCACTCATAGACTCACATTTACACGCACTGATTTTTTTTTCCAAAATGCAAGCCTCTTTTATGAATTACACCTAATTTCAAATCTCCTAACAAACAACTACATGGCTATAGTGATATACACATGAAAGTGAAAGCATAATTATTTCATTCAACTTGATTGATGTATATTTAAACATATTTTCTATGCTTCAATTTTCATTTTTTCAATGAAAGAATAGAGACAATACCATTCTTGTGTCTTTACCTTAGTCTATATCAATTTACTGAAATCAAAATCAGAGTCTCTTCATACTCTTAAATTTAGGACAACTTGACCATATGATATAGGTCAAATTATGCATAAAAAGTAAGTGACTGAATAACTGTAGCAATTCACAGATACACACACACACACACAAACACACACAAACACACATGCACACACACAGACACACACACAGAGAAACAAATACACACACATACCCATAACAGCAACAACAAACACATAAGACAAAAAAAAATGTCATTTATACTGAGAATCAGGCATTCTCACAGAGCTAACATGCAACAAGAACAAGTAGCTTACTTGGGATTCCTGTGTCCACAAATCCCTTCCCCATTCTTTTGAAGGAATATTACTCAACAGATGCTAGGCCATGAATAAACTTGCCTTCCGTGGATTTTCCTCCATTTCCCTTCACAATTATGATTAATTGCATGAATGTACAACCTCAAACTATGTCACACTGTTTAGTTTTAGTCTATATAGTCTATAAGACAAGTTTTAGTCTTATAGCAAGACAAGGTTTCACATCAGTATAACTTGGCTCGTTCACATAATTCTCACATCTTGATAACTTCATATTTCTATATAAACTTACAAAATAAATATACACCTTAGAGAACTATGCTCTGTTTGTTTGTGTCAGTTTGTTTTGAGGAATAGCTGTTGGGGACTGTAATGTTTCATTTTTCCCTTGATTTTTCATACTCAAGGTTCTGAATAGCTTAGGGATGTTTGTTGGAATGCTCCCTTTGGACTCAATAGTCCTGTAATGTTTAAATGCTCTACCAACACAGAGCAGACAAAAATACTTCCATTTGGTAGAAATCTTTAAATTTTTCTTTTTTGATTTTTTTTTTAATTTAAATTAGCAACAACCTGGTTTTACATTTCAATCACAGTTTCTTCACCCTCCCTGTATATGTGCCCGCTCCTAACACCCATCCCATCCCATTTTTGGCTCAGCATGCAGGTTACTTCTTCCATGGGATATATTTAAGTCTGCCATGTCATTTGGAATTCACCCATGTATCTAAGCTGACAGAGTATCTCTTTATGTATAATAGGCTCCCAAAGTCAATTCCTATGATGCAGATGAATACTGATCAACTATCAGAGGCCACATACACTGCCCAATACTCCAAAATAACACCCACATTCAGGGTGCCTTGGTTAGTTCTATGATGGTTTCGCAGCTATCAGATGGGGTTCATAAACTCTCCCTTTTTTAGGTCAGCTGTTTCTATGGGTTTATCCAGCCTGGTCTTCACCCATTTGCTCATCACTTTTCCCTTTCTGCAACTGGAATCATGGAGTTGGCCCCAGTGTTTAGCTGTAGGCGTCTACTTCCGCTTCCATCAACTCCTGGATAAAGCCTCTCGGATGGCGTATAAGGTAGTCATCAATCTTACTATCAGGGAAGGGTATTTAAGGTGGCCTCTTCGCTATTGCTCACATTGTTAGTTAGGGGTCACACTTGCAGATGTGTAGGTACTTACTCCTATATAGATTTTAGAAATAGAAAGCTGGGGAGCAAGAAAGATCCCAAGAAAGACATATACAGTACCCCAGAGAAGGGGAAATGAACAATATCTCCCCAGGAAATTGATAGCATGGGGAGAAAAGAGGGTTTTAAGCGAAAGAGAAAGGGAGAAGAGGATGGAAAAGGAGGGATTATGGCACCAGAATAATTGAGTCATGGAAAGAATAGAGGAGAGAAAGGGAAGAGATACCATATTAGAGGATGCCGTTATTTGTATAATGAGAAATCTGACACAAGGAAAACATTCAGAAATCTACAATAGTAACTATAATTAAAGTACAAGTTTTTCCTCACAAACCCTGAGTTTATGCAGAGCTTAAATGTTTGGTGTTAGGAAAATTGAATAATATATGGGAAATATTGAAGAATGTTTGCCTTGCCCGTCTCGCCCACCAACCCCACCCAGCATGCCCAGACATGGCACCCGCCTTGGTCATCCTTGTGCTGCTGCTCGTGGTGCACGCGCTGTGCGTGGCGGCTGCAGGGTCTCGCGGCGTGGAGCAGATGAGGCTGCTGCAGAGGTGTAGGAGTTCACCCCATGCAACTCCAGGTCCCATAAAGAAGTCTGGGCGGGGCCACAGCGGCTGCTTAGGAGTTCAGGAGGGGACTGGGAAGGTCCAGGCTGGGTGCTGGGTGCTCGTTGATCCCCGGGGGCCACGCCCGCCACTGCCCTGATTTTTTTCTGGGTCCAGGCAGGCAGGCCGCAGCACCCGCAAAGAATTTCGCGGAGCAGGGCGGGGCCGGGGTGCAGTCAGGGCGGGGTCGCAGGGGTCGGGCCAGATGCTGGGTGCTTGGTGACCCTCGGGGACCGCGCCCATCTGACCCAGTTCGACCCTGCTCCAGCTCAGCTGCTTTGGTTTCTGTTTTCATCCTCAACTCTGAGCAGGGCGTGGTGGGCATGGCCAGTGAGGCAGGTCAGGGCCAGGAGAGGGGGCAGGGCCTGGCGAGGGGAGCAGACCTGAGATTTCCCAGTGTTCCCAGGGGCGATAGGCACATCGGTGACGTCAGCTGGAAAAACTATGAGCAGCATGCAGTCCTGTGCTGAATCCTCCATGACTGGGTGTGGTTTTCTTCACCAGGGACAGGGTCAGGGAACAAACTGCGACCCCACCCGACCACACCCTAACCCGTCCGGCCATGCCCAACACCGCCCCAGCAGCTGATGATGCCTTGTTTGACCCTTTGAGTGCTGTGCTGAGTTCTTCCAGCGGGGTCTGGGCCGGGTTTTCACTCCAGAGGCAAGGTCTCTGGCCCATGCTTCATCATGTGGCCACGCCCACCCCGCCCAGGTGGCACAGATTTAGCCAGGGTAGTGCCAGGGCAGCGATGCTGGGGTTAAGTCCAGCCCCTGGGTGATGGGTGCTCGGTCCCCTCTCCTGCTGTTCAGGGCTGGGTGCTGGGCACTGAGTCCTACAACCGCGACCCCGGGTGCTGGGTGCTAAGTCCTCTTTTTCTCCTTTCAGACTAGAAGAGGCTGAAACTCACAACCTGGGCAGGTGAGGGGGGAGAAAGCCCCGCCCCCAGGGACCCTGACTGCGACCCAGCCGTGCCCGAACTTCCTGGGGTCCCAATGCCTACTTCCTGTTTCCCACTTCTGGTTCCGCTGTTCCTAGTCTCCAGTTCCTGTTCCCTACTTCCGGTTCTCCACTTCCCTCCCCCACGCTGCCCTGGCATCCTGTGGCCCCGCCTCTGCACCACTGACCCCGCCCAAACATCCCTGACCCCGCCCAGGCCCCCCTGACCCCGCCCCAGCCTTCCTGACCCGCCCAGGCCCTCCCTGATGCTGCCCTGGCCTCCCTGACTCCTCCCAGAACCCTTGACCCTGCCCCGTCCCTCCGTGACCTGGCCCTGGCCCCCCTTGACCCTGTTCGGCCTCCCTGAGCCCCTGCCCCTCCCCCCCGCCCCCCTGACCCCACCTCGGCCCCCTGACACCGCCCGGGCCCTCCTGATCCTGCCCTGTCCCCGTGACTTCGCCCCGGACCCCTGACCACGCTCCTGGCACCCCTGACCTCGCTGAGGCACCCCTGACCCCGGCCTGCCCCCCCTGACCACTTCCCGGGCCTCCGGACCCTGCCCCGGCCCAACTGACCCTGACCCCGCCCTGGCCTCTTGTTCCCGCCCCCGCCCCCCTGTCCCTGCCCTGGTCCCCCTGACTCCGCCCTGACCCTGCTGCCACCTCTGACCATGCAGGTTCAGGGTGAGAGTTGAGAATCAGGTTCAGGCTCAGATTCAGGTCTATGATCAGTGTGAGGGTTTAAATTCATGGTCCTGGTTCAGGTGAAGGGGGAAGGTTCAGTTTCAGCATCAGGACAAAGGTTCAGGGTCAGATTCATGTTGAGGGTCAGGGTCAGGGTCAGGGTCAGGGTTCAGGGTCAGGGTGATGATTAGGGTCAGGTTCATGTTCAAGGTAAGGGTTATGGTTCCTTGTTCAGTTTTAACTTCAGTTTGAGGGTTCAGGTTCTGGTACAGAGTGAGTAATCATGTTCAGCTTCAGATGATGGATAGGTTTAGTGTTCAAGTTCAAGTTCAGGTTCAGGTTCAGGGTGAGGATTCAGGTTCAGGTTCAGGTTCAGGTTCAGGTTCAGGTTGAGGATTCAGGACCAGATTCATGTTAAAGTTGAAGGCTCAGGTTCCAGGTTCAGTTAGACCTAGGAGAAAACCATGTCTAAAACATAGTAAAGGAAAGCTAGACAGATGATTGTGAAGACGATGAGAAATAATGGCAGTATAGGGGTTTTGGATGGCAGAAATATGTTCAAAATTATTATGTGGACCTGAGACCCTGAATGTAGGCCAGAGATACTGGGCACTGTGTGTGCTTCCCAAAAGTTAGGAGTGGGTGATGCTGGTAATGTTTAGGAAAAAGATGGGGGCAGGTGGTACTGTGCACAAGCTGTAGGCAGTGGGATGGGCATTCCACACATCAGGCCAGATGTAACACAAGATGCAGCAGCATCCTTGCAGACTTGTCCCCTGACCCTGCCTAATATGTCGACTGTAGACCCAGGAGACTGAGGTCCCTGTGCAGAGCAAGCCAAGCCCATGTGCACATGACTGGGTCACCTGGATACTGCTTTCTCCAAGTATTGACCTGTGCCAAGGAGAATGCAGGAAGCTTAGATTCTGTGGGTCTAGCACTGGGAGCTCCTCCCTAGGAAGCCTGCAGCCATTTCAAAGAAATAAGAGGACATGATGTCTTGTTCTGAAAATATCTTCTGTTTGATGACAGTTGTGCAGCCAGAATGACAGATTCCATGGGACATTGTTGTACATTTCCTCAGCCCTTTCCAAAACAACAACAATAAAAAAAAACAGACAAAAAAGTCAAACAAAATCCTTTTGCATTTTACTCCAAAATAGCCCCCATACAACAAAAAAATGTACAGAAATGAAACACTTGGATTGCTGCAAGGGCTGAATAACAAGGGGTGTGGAGGAACAAGGTACAGTGCAGAAATGGGTGTCAAAAATCTAACAGGATCATCTACTTCACTGCCCAGAAACAATTAGTTTTTGGACCCTGGCATCCTTTCAGAAAACACGAAAAGAGAACACAGGTAGGCTTACATGTAAGCCTGGCCACCACCCATAGTGAAGCCTACAGAACCCTCATGCCAGAATTTAGCATAAGGGAGGAGTTTAACAACCAACCTCATGGATGTGCGCAATTGGGCCTAAATGATGTCCCTACCTGCCCATCCAATTTAATCTGAAGGCCCCTCACCACAAGCAACTGAGTTCCAGACGATATCTACTTAACCAGGGCCATCCATAATCACCTCAGCTGCCAGGATGGCCTTTGGTGAGCTAGACAATTGCACACTGGGAAAAAAACAAACTTCTCTTGAAGCCTGACAGCCAGGAAACGGACTGCCAGGCTGACACAGGGCCAGTAGTGTAGCAGGGTTGTGGTATCTAAGAGGACAGGGGAAATAGGAAGGTGTATAGGTGACATAGGAGTGAGGACAACCCACCTCAATGAGACCCTAATCTTACCACTGTCTTCCCACCTAGCAGAAGGTTTGTCTGGGATGCACACAAGTCAAACTTCAGGAACATGTATGCATTCATGTGGGATCAAGCTTTGTGATGTACGAATAAGAAAGGAAAATAGCCACTAGAATTCTTGGTCTTAATTTTCACAGAACCCATCTCTGAGTGTTCAGGTGACATGCTGCCTCACATTTTATGGAGCAGGAACCACCAAGGAGCTTGCAAACTCCATGACCTTGTCCCAAGAAGCAGGGTGCTGAGTTCCCTCGATGTAGACAAAAACACACATTAAAAGAATAAACATTCCATCCCACCTGACCCTTGAATATCAAGGGCTGGCTCAGGGTCTTCTACCTAACCATCTCCTACGTGTCTCCAGCCATTCATTTTAAATTCTCAGGTCTGTTACAATCTATCTACTGTCCACAGTCTTCCTCTCCACACCTTTCACCAGACACTACTTAGGAAACTTCCCTTTCTCCAAAGTCCTCAAGACCCTCTCATACATGGGACTTTCTGTATCTCATATAGGTATTTACCTATCAGTGTTCTGGTATAGGAACAAGAAATTCAAGTGGTAGGGGAAAGTCAAACTAAATACTTAGGGAAAAGACCCAATTCTCAGTTGTCACAACAAAATGCTTAAAACATATATTCTCCTCTGTACTGCACAGAGACTTTTCACAAAATTTCAAGTGTCCCGATAGGATACCCTCAAGGTGCCTTCATCCTTTCCCTCCAGGGTGACAGACCCATGTAAAAGAAAAAAGTGTCCATAGACAGAATGGGACAACACATCAAACTTTTCGTAAAAACACCATCTCAAACCAAAACACCTGAAAATGCACGCACTGGTTCCTCTTTTCTTGTATCTGTCCATCTTATTATCTGCCTTCTCCACTATCTGTGTCTCCCACTCTGGTTCCTATATATACTCCCATCTATGTCATCCAGACGATATACAATATTCAGCAGGGAAATCCTTTTCAGTACACAACAGAGAGCCAGTCTCCTATAAACACTGACAAAACACGGAAGCACACCTTAACACATTTTATGCCTTCTAAGATGACTGTTAGATGGACACTTCTGCCCTGGTCTCCTGGAGACAACCTAGTCTAGTCTCTTCCAATTCTCACTCTCTATGAAGCTTCCTGAGGACATCTTCTGTAAGATTACAAAGGGCTCTCTGTGAGTCCATTGGGTGGAGATGTATGGGGAGCTATGAGCACAAAGATATGCCAGGCATGACATAAAAGCGCTCTCTCTCTCTCTCTCTCTCTCTCTCTCTCTCTCTCTCTCTCTCTCTCTCTCTCTCTCTGTGCTCTCTCTGTGTCTGTCTGTGTCTATCTTGGGAGGGGATATTTACCAAAGGGGAAGATGCCAGGGTCCCAACTAGGGGAATAATGTCTATCTGAACAACCCAAGTGTGAAGTGTGGAAGTGACAGGGGTCACCTTACAGCTCTTCCTCTACATCCTGGCCTTCACTGCCCTCTACTATGAGAAGGTCCTGCAACAGTACCAGAGGCATAGTTAGCATCATAATGGTTGCCAATGCAGCATTGCTTGAGTTGACATCACAGTGTGTGGAGCTGCTCTCTCAAGGTTTTGCATATGAAGGCACCAAAATCTCTGCTGCCACAGCCCCTGCTCCTGAGATCCCAGCCACCATAGCAGCCTCATCATGACTGCAGTGACTTGGGGAAGTGTCATTACATTAGGCTTAGGTGGACAGAGAACCTTACATAAGATCCTCTGATCAACGGATCATTAAACTTCTGAATTTTTAATTTGGTGAAGACTGTGCTCTTCAGGTGTTGGTTCTGATTTATACTCTCCAAAATTGCTTATGCAAAACTGTCCAGTATTTTTAAATCGTTTAATCATTAAAATCTGTTATGTAATCAGTAATCACTGGATCTTAAAGTATGCCTCAAGCTCTGTGTGCTGCTTCTGGCACCAATCGTCTGCTATGTGCATCGCACAGCAGCCCAACTCCTAATCTATGACCACAGCATCTTTTAAGTAATCTAATAAGTAAATAACGGGATTGTCCTGCATACTTGATTTCCATAAATGGAACCAAACTCCAGTAATTGTCAGGGAATTAATACATAGGTAATTAACCTCTGTTCTCTCAAGTCTCTACACCTTGAATCCTCCCTACTTCTTCCTCAAATCCTCCTTGTCTCCTAGTCCTGCCTATCTTGTTTTCCTATTGGCTAACAGTGCTTTTTCATTAACTAATATGAGCAACCTATTTACAGAATGACATCTCAAAAGGGATTTAACCATAACATAGCAAAGTATACCACACAACAGTTTTCAAATAAGAGTCACAGTAACAATATTTGGTGCATTAATATTTAAGATTTAAAGAAACTATTCTATCATCTATCCTATCATTGTGAGTTTAAAGTCCTATTTATAACTTATCTTTAAACCTAACTAAGAAAAACTATAGCCATAACTATCTGTCTTCAACACCTTCAAAGGCCAGAGAAAGATAATATATAATCTCTAGAAATGACAGACACAGTTTATTACCTAGTCAGTCACCTGTGGTTCTTCTGTAATGTTCCATCTTCAGCATATAGGACATAGTGTGTCTGACAGTCTCCTCAGTAAAGCAGAAAACTTTAAACTGTCTACCTGTATTAGCAGATTATCATTAGCAGATTATCACCTTTTTACTGTGTTCTGCAGACTATCTGCAAGGCCATTTCATGAAACAGGAACCCTGTAGCAAAGTTCATCTTTTATTAGCAGTCACTTTTATGTGGGATCTGCATGTCCAGTTTATACAGCATAAAGTCAAACGTTCCAGATAAGAGCAAAACCTTGTCCAAATGGTTAGTCTTGCTATGATAGAAGCAAACTCCATAACATGATTCTTTGATGTCCATCTTCCTTACTGACACAGGTGATGTTGCCAGGAGCAGTTGTGCCTCACTGTCAAGACAAACCCTAAACTATTTTAAATGTCATATTCTGTAGGTCTTTGAAAGGTTTGAAGAATGCCTATTTAACTCAAATACATCTCTATATATTTAGAAAACCTACCTATCTTAACTCTCAGTTTTGACTATCATAGGAACCTCTCTAAAATCTGTACTAAATTATACATTACAATTTTAAATGAGCTATGCAAACACTAACTAAACAAGAGGAGAAATATACATATCACAAAGTTGACCTTAAATTGTATCAATAAATGAAAATCCATTCCAAGGCAAATTTTTCATTTCTATACCATAATCTACTTCTACCTTTAAAAAGAGATTAGTTGTCGTGATTAACCATTTATAACCAACCCCATATAAATGAAAACAAACATTTATAAACAATATTCGGGAATTTGAGTGTTATTCTTTCCAAACTACTTCCTACTGGTAGGGGAGCATGGTCATGGGAATCCTAAGAAGATGCAGAAATCCTGGCTATAGTCTGCAAGACTGCATTGTCCCAACTGTTTTGAATGTTGGATCACTTTCTGCATCTTGCCATCACAAGCTTCAAATTTCTTAAGTGAACTCATGTCTTTCATGTTCCTCTTTTCATTTATATTCCCCAATAACAGCCACAGAGTTTGATGACCACTCATTAAATAGTATATATTTCCTTCTCAATTACCACTCAAAGCCCTTAAATACATAGTTAAATAATTAAATGGTTTCCACACTTCACTACCACAAGGTGGTACACATATCCACTGATCATTGATTATCTAATAACCTATTTTAATAAATAAATATATAATCAGAAGATGAAATAGTCTGACATACTCAACTCCTATGAATTGTCTCTCATTTGACCTTCATAAGATTGTTCTAAACTCTTGTAATCACTGATTATTTTATCACAGATTTGAGTAATAAAATGTGTAAATGATTAGATGTCATTGTGTATTGAGGGTCTTAGAGTACATAAGATATTTGATATTGGGCAGTTATCTGAGTACAGATAAAACCCTGACCAATTATCCCTCAGACCATTTTACCAATTTTTTAATACTTTTCTGAAGGAAGCTAACAATGGAAAACTCACCTATTATTGAAAAAGTAAGTCTTTTCATCTTCTTAATTCATAGTTTTATTCTTAGGAAAGATGACATTCTTTGACACAAGTCTTAGAACTTTTTTCCACAAATTATATTATCCCAGATATTAGGTAATCTTCACTTGGGTAATATTAATAGCTGCAGGCCAACTTCCAGGGATTTTGGTACAACATGGTTAGGAGAATCAATTTCCACATATGCTTCCATTAAATGGTGTGTGTTATTCTTATCTTGGGAGTATAAAATGTCCAGTGATAACATTACATCTAAGATGCTCTCTGGTTGTTGGGCCCATGATATGAGAATGGAGACATCCAGCATGATTGCCAGGAAGCTATTATGATCCAACATTCTGTCATATTCTAGTATACCCCCCACATGCTAATATAATCCCGCCCACTCATGAACTAACATTATACCCTTCCCTTACTGATTTTTCTCCCAACAATGTGAGTCTCTTTTTGGAGTCATATATATTTTCAATTCTCCTGTGAAAAAATTACATGACTATAGTGATATATACATGAAAGTATAAGCATCATTATGGCCTTCAAATAGATCGAGGAGCATTTAACCATATTTCTTATGTTGCAATTTTCCTATTTCGAGAATTGAGTCAATATCATTTTCCATTTACTGAAATTAAAATAAGCTTCTCTTTATCATCTTATTTTTTCAACAGCTTGACCACATGGTATAGGTGCAAATATAGGGAGAAAGTAGTTGAGTGAATAATTGTAGCAATGCACAAAGACACAAGGAGGAAAAAGAATACACACCATGTGCATGAACACACACACACAATCACATTGAACACAAAAATGACAGTTATGCTGAGAGAGATTCATGATCTCAGAACTTTCATACAACATGAAGAACTAGCTTCCTCTGGAATCATAGAAAATTATTCCAAGACAAAGAGAAAAAGGTAGATGAGAGAGAGAGACAGAGACAGAGACAGAGAGAGAGACAGAGACAGAGAGAGAGACAGAGAGAAAGAGAGAGAGATTATGGGAATCATCTGTGGTTTAAGTAAATAAGAAATGAATTGTAAACTCAAAATGTATTTTAGTAATCAGGCAAAAAAATATTAAAAACTACAATCAGTATAGAATTTTATCATGGTACATCAACAGGATTACATCTAACTATGAAGAGAGAATAATACTTAAGATAGTTTAATCTACAACCTCATCAAAACCTGAGAAGAAAAATAACAATACTAGGGTAGACAGGAATTGTGGATGGGAAACTTCCAAAAGGTGCACTGAGGACAGAAACAGCAAGCTACTTGAACAGTCACCCAAAGTCTCACAGAAACGTTGGTACAGCCAGTTTTGGCTAGGGCCAGGAGTATTTGACAGACCACAACAAAAGCTGGGAGATAGAAAGGCTGTCGTACCCTGACAGAGCAAGGTTCAGCAGTCTTCTATGTTTGTCTCCTGCAAGCACACAGGGCTACATGTCCAAATCAGTGATCAATGTTGAGGCAGTTCCTTGCCCAAGAGGCCATTAGTCGAAGCCATGATGAACTCCAGAAGGAGCAACAACAATGTCCAACAGGCTTTCAGGAAAATGCACGGTGCTGTCAGGAGCAACAGTGTCACATGTCAACAGAGTACTAATAAAAAAACATTTAAATGCCATGTTCTGCAGGTCTATGAAGTGATAGAAGATTAAGCATATATGTCTGACTAATCTCATAGGCAAAGGAAACATGGGTGAGGATAATCTATAATATTCAGGAACTTGGCTAACAAACCTGAATAAAACTTCATTTAGTAAACAAGGATAAATACTTAAACAATATAACTATGTACATATATATATATATGTATGATGTATATATATATATATATATGTATGTATATATGTATATATATGTATATATATATACACATGTAAATTCATAAAGTAGAGGTAGAGTAAAAATGTCTAAACAAGAGGTAGAGCTCTAAAGAGCAGCAAGACAAATATCCCAAATTGTATCAAAATACAAAATGTCTTGAACACAAGCTAAAGTATACATACATAGAATATGGCAAGTATAATGTGCATAAAACATCATAAAGATTTCACACAATATAACAAATATAAGATACAATTCTTCAAGGAAGGGAATAAACTTAATTTTACATAGGGTACACAGATAAGAATATATAACAATGTAAGCTGTAATACTAATGTCTCACTTTTACTAAATAATTCACAAGAAAATAGGCTAATCTACCTATATCATTCTGAACCATACCTTTTCCAACCATACCCTATTCCTATCTAAAAGAGATGACCAAGTCTAAATATCACCTTCCAAACCCAACACCAAGTAACTAAGACTAAGCCTATGAAGATGAATATTATCCCTAAATTCCAAGAGTGGGTAAAGGGGGCATCGTTATCTTAAGATTACTTCCTGCTGAAATGGGACGATGATTTCTCCATGGGAATCTGTTGGAAGAAAATTTTAAGCAACCAAATTTCTCAACAGAACTGGCTGTGACATATGTAGGTAGTCATTGTGCGGCAGAAAATGCTTGACTGGAATTCTACTTGAAACTCTTGCCAGGTTGTAATTTTAAGGTGCACCAATACAGCTAGCTAGTCAAGGGTTGTCTCAAGAAAAACAGTCTCAAACCGGTTTAGGGTGAAGTTTGTAGTCCGGATGCATCAGTTTCAGTCACGTGGAAATGTCCAATCGGGGCCCCATCTTCTTTACAGAGTGTTCAAAGACTGCTGTTGAGAACTGCTATATTCCTTGTGGAAAACTTAAATATCAATATCAAGGTAAAATTGTTAATTTTTACAGCATGCATTAGGGAAATGGAACAATAAGCATTAAAATGTAAATGAGAAAATTAGGATTTCAGAGAGAAAATTGCAAATAAGTGAATGAGTCCTTAGATTTTGTTTTCTTCTGCCTTATACCAATTGGCTTCTTGATATAAGGCAGAAACTGTGAATTTAATCTTAACAACATGCTTGAATTTAGAGAAGGAAAGCCAAATCCAACTCCAAAGCCAGCACTGGTTTACACAAATCGGGACTACAGAAATATTAGATAGTAAAGAGAAATAGATTTCAGTATAGAAACAGTTTACTAGACTTCAATATTTTTACCATAAATCTGATTCCTCTTCATTAAGTGAGTCTTTGTGGAGAGCTGTCTTCTCTTCTGTAGGTACCTATATGTTCATTGTCTCTCGGATGTTTGAAGATATTTATTACCTGTTTTCCTTTAAGGACAAGAACAGAACACTTCCCCTAGCTTTGAGAAGTCTCTGCACATCTCATGGGACCTAATTTTTTGGGTGACTTGTCATTTCTCTTCATTAAGATGTTACTGTTGTTCAACTCGGATCTTGATTAACTTAGATGGTATCCATAGCTTTTCTTCTCCTGCAAAACCCATGCTCCAAGGTAACACATATCCTGGTTTCCATTCTGAGGTTAATACATCCTTGAAGTCCACCGGCTGATGTAGTTCAGAAGTTTTTTCTGTTGTCCAGTGTCTTTCTACAGCTGTTTTTCCTTTTTCATCAGCATTAAGAAAGTTTAATGTTAATAAAGGATTATGTAATCTGTGTTTGGGTGTCTTGGTTCCTCCTGCCTGTTTATGGAGCATTTCCTTTAAAGTACAATTAGATCTCTCAAATACTGCTTGTCCTGTAGGATTGTGTGGTAAACCAGTTATGTGTTTTATGTTATAATACTCAAAAGAACTGTTTCAATTTGCTGGAAATATATGCCGGAGCGTTGTCAGTTTTTATTTGTGCAGGTATGCCCATAATGGCCATTACCTCTAAAAGGTGTGTGATAACAGAATCAGCCTTTTCAGAGCTCAGCGCAGTAGCCCATTGAAACCCTGAAAATGTATCTATAGTGTGATGTATATATTTTAATTTTCCAAATTTAGCAAAATGAAACACATCCATTTGCCATATTTCATTTCTATTCATACCTTTAGGGTTACTGCCTGGTGGTAAAGGAGTTTGGTTATAGAATGAGCAAGTAGGACATTTCCTTACTATTTCCTTGGCTTGTTGCCAAGTGATAGAAAAATCCTTTTTCAATCCTTTGCTGTTCATATGGTGTTTCTTATGAAACTCTGAGGCTTATAGCACACTTCCTATCAATAACCTATCAATTTCATCATTGCATTGTGCTAGAGGACCTGGCAGACCCGTATGGGATCTGATGTGTGTTATATATATTTATAGGATGAATCCTCTATCTGATAGTATCTTGTAACTGTATAAACAATGAAGTTAATTCTGTATCATCAGGAATAAATTCTGCAGTCTCGATGTGTAAGACTACTCTCTCTGCATATTGAGAGTTAGTAACTATGTTGAGGGGTTCTGTAAAATCCATAAGTACCATGAGAATGGCATACAATTCTGCCTTTTGTACAGAATTGTAATGGCTTTGAACGATTTGCTTATTTCTCCTGATTTATATCATGCTTTACCAGATTTGTTTGCATCAGTGTAGAATGTAGGAACTCCAGAGATAGGTGTTTGTCTTACAATGCGTGGAAAGATCCAAATTGTCTTCTTTATGAATTTGATTCTTTCAGTTTTGGGATAATTGTTGCTAATTATTCCCAAAAAATTACTGCATGCTGTCTGCCAATATTCATTATCTTTCCATAAGGAGGAAATTTCTTCATTAGTTAAAGGTACTATAATTTCTGCTGGATCCCTTCCTGTTAATTGACGAAGTCTTAAATTACCTTATAAAATCAAGTCAGAGATCTTTTCTATATGTTTTTAGTTTTTTATTCTGTTTATGTGGTAAGAATATCCATTCTAATATGATGTCTTCTCTCTGCATAAAAGTCCCTGAAGGATATTCTCCAGATGGTAACATAACCAGAATACAGTCTAGATTTGGATCCACACGGTCCACATGTGCTTCTAATATCCTCTTTTCTACCCATTCTAATTCCTTTTCCTATTCAGCTGATAGTATTAGGGGACTAAAGAAATCCTTTTCCCCTTTTAGGGCCATTTTCAAGTTTTTCAAATCATGCCCTTCAACTCCAATAATGGTTTGCAGTTGAGAAATCTCTCCTAGTAATTTTTGAAGATCATTAAGAGTCTGGTAGCGATCTCTCCTGATCTGTACATTTTGTGGTCTAATTTTCTGTAGACCTATTTTATATCCTAAGTAGTTGATAGACTCTCTTTTTGTATTTTTTCAGGTGCAATTTGGAATCCCCAGTGAGGTAAAACTTCCTTCAGTTTCTCAAACATTTTTTCTAATATGTCTGCTTTAGAGTCAGCTAACAATATATCATCCATGTAATGATAGATTATGGATTGTGGAAACTGTTTACGAATTATTTCCAGTGTTTTTTGTACAAAATATTCGCACAGGGTGGGGCTATTTAGAATTCCCTGTGACAAAACGTTCCATTGATATCTCTTCACTGGTTGAGAATTATTGTAATTAGGTACCGTGAAGGCAAATTTCTCTTTATCTTGTTCTTGTAAAGGTATAGTGAAGAAGCAATCCTTTAAATAAATAACTATAATAGCCCATTCTTTAGGTATCAAAGAAGACAATGGAATTCCAGGCTGTAAAGAGCCCATTGCCTGGATAACTTTATTAATGGCTCTCAGGTCTGTAAGCATTCTCCATTTACCAGATTTCTTTTTGATAACAAATACAGGAGAATTCCAAGGGCTGGTTGATTCCTCGATATACCCAGCATTTAGCTGTTCCTGAACCAGGTTTTCTCAAGCTTCTAACTTCTCAGAAGTCATAGGCCATTGTCATACCCAGACAGGATCCTCTGTTAACCATTTTAAGGGTAGGGCTGTTTGTTCAGCACTTGCATTCTGTCTTTGTAAAGCCTGGATATTTGGTGTCTGTCTTGTATAGTACTTTATAGCATTTTTTCCACAATCATGAGGTAGTTTATGGTTCCTATCTAATACTGGAGGAATATTAATCTGTGTATTCCATTGCTGTAATAGATCACGACCCCATAAATTTATCAATACATCAGCCACATAACCTTCCTCGCTGTCCTTCTGTTCCTACACATTCAATCCATCTCATGCTTTGTTTTACCTGAGATAGGGTCCCAATCCCTAAGAATTGAACATTAACCTCTAGCAGGGGCCAATTTCGAGGCCAGAATTTATTAGTTATGATAGATACATCCGCCCCTGTGTCCAGTAGGCCTTCAAACAGTCTGTTATTCATTTTAAATATCAATCTAGGCCTTTGACAGTTTATAGAGGTTTGCCAAAATGTACGTTTTTTTATTTCCTTCTGTCATGTTTGATTCAACTTCTGTCACTAGTTTTTCAGCCAGAGCGGCATGAGTTTTTACAATAGGCCAAGGATTTTCTAGTTGTCCTGTGGGAGATAATCCTCCACTGTGACTGGGATTGTTCGGACCACCTTTGACATGGGGGCCTTCGAGAGGCCCCCCAAGAAGTTTCCCGGTGGTAAAGGGTTTCCTTGCTTGTCTGTAGTCGATCTACACTCATTTGTCCAGTGTCTGCCTTTGCCACACCCTCTACATAACCCAGAAGGCTTAGGCCTTCTGTTCGATTCATTTTTGGGAGTATAATTTCTAGAGATGCTTTGCCTACAATTTCTTTTTAGATGTCCTATCTTACCACAGTTATAACATCTGACATGTTGATATCTCTTTAAACCTTTGGAGATGGCTTCTCCTATCCTAGCTTCTATGTCACCATAATTATATCTTCTGTTCTCTTGATGACTTCTCAAACCTTTAGATACAGTTTCTCCTACCCATGCTCCAGTGTTATTGCTATTATAGTCAATGTTGGCTGTATATAGGACCCATTCATCCAAAGGTGCTGATTGAATTTTTAAAGGCCAAAGCACTCGTTTGCATTGAGGATTTGCATTCTCATAGGCTAACGTTTCTATGAGTATTCGCCTAGAATCTATGTCAGCTACCTCTAATTGTACTGCTCTAGACAGCCGTTCTAGAAACACACTGAAGCGTTCTCTTGTTTCTTGCCTTATTTTGGTATAAGATTCTATCCTCTCCCCTAGTTCATGAACCTTATCCCAAGCATTCAGAGCTGATGTACTGCATAGAGACAATATATGTTCATCATAGGCAGCTTGGGTTTCTGGGTCAGCATAAATACCCTCACCAAGAATTTTATCTTTGGGAGCTTCATAACCTTTCTTTAAGCCCTGAAGTTCAAGAGCCTTTGCTTCTTCTCTCCATAAAGCCCTCCATTCTAATTGAGAGGAGTTTTCAAGGACAGCTGATATTAATTGATCCCAATCCTTAAGGGTTACCTTGTTATTCCTTGCCCATGATTCTATTAATTGCTTCACATATGGTGAGTGCATGCCATAAGAGACTACTGCTTCCTTTATACTTTTTAAATCTTTCATACATATTGGTTCCCATTGATAAGCAACACCACCTTTTGGGTGTTTTTTCATTGCTGATTTTTCATTAATAGATACAGGGAAAGCTCCCCTGACCCTAAATGGTGTGGAAAATTTTAAGTTTTTTTCATGCCCTATTACATTCGACCTGATACATCGAAGGTCTTCTAAAGCCTGAAGTCTGTTAATCATTGCTTCTTTGAGTGTTTGAACTTCTTGAAGTGTATCCCTTTCTAGAGCCTTCATTGCATCTGTCAGTTTCTTACTTTCTCCAACTACAAATGATTCCATGATTCTGATATTCTCATACTTAGATATTGTCTGAATGGCATGTAAACTGCCTTCAAGAAACAATGTTCTATCTGCTAGCTTGCCATTATCCTCAGACATGGAAGAGATTCTATCTGCTATTCTTGCCATCTGATGTTCCAGTTTTTTAACATTATTAGTAGCTTCATCCAACCAGGAATGAGCTGTTTCTGCTAGCGTGTTAATGCATTGCATTGTTTCTGTTTTGGTTGTTGAGGCAACATCAGACATGGAACAAATTTTGTTTTTTATTTGGTCATTTTTAAGTTCCATGTTCTGTATTCTACCTGTCAGCTCTCTGTTGCCATCTTCAATATCCTGAACCTTTTTTCCTAAACATTCATGTTTTGCGTTCTGTCATTTTCAATGTTTTGAGTCCTTGTTACCAAGTCTCCTATGGTTTGTACAAGTTCCTTATTGTTTGCACTAATCTCAAACCATTTCTTTAAGAATATCATATTAATGATAAAACCCATTACTATTACGAAAAAGGTGTATATATTGATCCAGTCATAATTTTCTTCTGCTAAGATTCCTTCTATATATGAAGTAAAAAAATTCCTAAAGTCCTTCATTGTAAAATTATCTGCCATAGCTATGGAACAATTGATCTCAAATATTATATCAGCTTAAGTTGCAAAAGATGTTAAAATTACCTTATGTGTAATTCTGCTGTCCTGGAGCTTTGATGTTTTAGCTGTAGATCTCAACTTGCTGTAGTTACACTCGGAGGTGTAGCAGTAAAAACCATCTGGCAGCAGAGGATCCTTCCAATTCCAGTTCTACCCGGAATTGTACCACCAAAGAGTGTCCGCCAAATAGCTTCCGGCAGGAGAGGATCCTTTTGATCCTGGTCCCTGTAGAATACCTTTTAACAAACTAAGGCAAGCAAAATTTTGTTAAACGACGGAGTGAAAAAAGCCTTGTACAATTGTTGAGACCACAGGGATAACAGGAGCCGCAAGCAACTGCAGCGTGTATATTTTCCACCAGTCCACTGGCTGAAGCTGCCCCAGCCACCGGAGTCTGCAAGCACACAAACAGAGCAGGCTGAGTACAGGCCTAGTGCCACAACACAAAATGCAGGGCTAATGCCACAGGGCTCTGTGCAAATGCAATCTGAGGTAATGGGCGGAAGAAGAGCAGTGGTCTCAGGGCCAAGATGGAGATAAAAGAAGTTCTAGGGCAGGGTGTATCAGCCTGCTTAGGCAAGAGACGTGCCCATTCAAGGAAGGTGGGGGAAGGGTTGCTGCGGGTAAAACCCAGGTGTGGTGAAAATCCTGATCCCACTTCTGACACCAGATATTGCGGTTTAATAAGGGTCAGGATAAACAAATAGGTCAAATAGATGTTTATTAAGGGAGAAACAACTCACAACACAGACAGATGAACACAGCAGTTAAAACTGGATGCTCCTCTCTCCGTGTCCCACCAGAAAGGGCCGTTCTCCACCTCCTTCTGAGACCAAGCTCCACAGGTCACTTCTGCCCCTGGCTCCACCCCTCAATGGGTGTGGTCAGTGTCACAAAAGCAGACACAGTGAATATCCCACTACAGGTGAGTAAGTGAAGGAAACACAGGGAGGCAAACACCCTGACAGCCATGCTCAGCTTGGTGGAGTACTTGTACATTTTCTCAGTGGACACTATTGTGTCTTCCGGACTCAATCTTCCAGCTTTCCTCACACTCTGGGCAGCGGCTTCTGCTGTGTCCATGGCTGCCACTTCCAAACCCCTTACCTCACTCCTGCCCACAACCACACTATAATTGTAATGAAGGATGTCATCATCACTTAAATATCAAACAAGTTCTTAATTTTTAACTTTCACTAGGTTGCACCAAACTACACTCATCATTCATGAAGTATGGCTCTATTTAAATAATTACTCAGATAATTAAAAAAATAGGGTGATGTCACATAATTAACTGCCAAGAAAGACTGGCCAGATTCTAGTCATAAAAAAGACATCATCCTAGGTTTAAACAATTATATTTTATTAAATAATCAAATGTGATTATTTCCCATACATAATTCCCCAAAAGGAACGCAGCCTTGACTCTTTGTTGATATGGAGAATGATTTATTTAAACAATCATAGAAATATTTAGGTGGTCTTGTATATTAACTCCCACAAGGTGGTGCTAAACTCCCCGTATCATTGATGGCACAATTATCGATTTATATGACAAAATAATCAATAATGAGATGATGACAGATCATCATACTCCTATAAGGTGGTTCCAAATTCGATATGTTTGATATGGTCATCATCGATTTAAATAATTTGATGGTATTGTATACTTGATTCCTACAAGATCACCTAAAATTTCACTGATCTTTGATTATCAGAAGTCCTATTTTAATTGGTAAATAATTATATAATCAGAAGATGAGATGGTCTGGCACACTTGATTTCAAGGGGTGACTTTTACTTGACTCCCACATGATTGTGCCAAACTCAAGTGGTCATTGATTATTTAATTATAGATTTGAATAATAACATGTGAAAGTGATTAAATGTCATTGGTATTAAAGAAAAACTTATAGTTTTAGTTTGTTGGATGGCTCATTAGATATGAACTATCTCTGTCCAATTATCCCTCAGCCTAGCCTAAAAAAAAAGGTCAACACATTCCTGAAGGAAGCACACAATGTAAAACTCACCTTTTGTACCATAAATGTGAGTTTTTTTATATTCATAATCCAGTTTTACTTTTTAGGTAAGATGATGTTCATCAACAAAAGTCTTGAACTGTTTCTCCGCAAACTGATATAAGTTAATTTTGAATTGGGTAGTATTAATAGCTGCAGGCCAACTTCAAGGGTTTTGTTCATGTCCTGGTTAGGAGAAATATATTCCACATATGTTGCCATCAAAGTTTGTATGGGATACTTAGCTTGGAATAGTAAAATATTCATTGACAACACTACATCTAAACTGCATTCAGCTTCCAGCAGGGTTGCTAGGAAACAGTTATGACCTGACATTCTGTCTCCTTCTCCTACACATTCCACATGCTAATATAACCCCACCCACACATGGACTTACATTATATTCTCACTGATTTTCTTCCAATAATGAAAGCCTCTTTATTGAGTCATACTTATTTTCAATTCTCTTACCAAACAACTATTTTTCTATAGTGACCTACACATGAAAGTAAAATTCTGTTATGTCATTCAATGAGATTGATGAGTAGTTAAAACTATTTTCAATGCTCCTATTTTCATATTTTCATAATGCAGACAATAGCATTCTTATGCCTCTGGGTTAATCCATTTCTATTAACATAAATTAAAAAAATGTTCTCTTCATTCTTTTATCTTTAAGGCAACTTATCCATATGGGCATAGGTGCAAATATGAAGAGAAAGAAGGAGAGTGACTAATAGTAGCAATGTACAAAGACACAAAAAGAGAAATAGACAAAAAACTGATGGGAAATGTCATTTTGTAAATATATTTCTTGCATTAGTTAATGAATAAAGAACTGTTGGCCAATTGGAAAGCAAGGTAGGTGGGACTAGGAGACAACGAGGATTCTGAAAATAGTAGGAAGATCTAAAATGGAGGCCCTACAGGGTAGAATGCCAACTCCACGCTCGGTAAGATAAGACCACGTGGAAATACTTAGATTTATAGAAATGGGTTAATATTTAAGACACAGCCAGCCCATACAAATCTAGTAAGTGTTCTATAGCTTTAGGTCTAATATAATATCTCTGTGTAATATTTGGGGCTAGCAAGGTGGTGGAATCAGACAGGCAGGAAACAAAAACACTCACAATACACAACAATAACAACAAATACATTAAACACAAAAAAGGCAGAACAACAAATACATTAAACACAGAAAAAGGCAGTCATGCTTAGAAACAGCCATGCTCACAGCTTCCATGCCACTAGATCAAATAGCTTACTTTGGACACCTGGAAAACTAGTTTAAAATATCAGAAAAGATATATTTTATGTGAAACTTTTCTTTTCATCAATTAAATGAGAAATGATTTATAAAATCAAAATGTATTATATTTCTCAAGCAAAGAATATTAGTAACTGGAATCATTACATCGTTTTATCATGGTTTAACAGGATTAGATAAACCTACCATGGTCTTAGTATAAAGTGTTAGAAATTATATTGCTTCTCTTCAAATGCCAGCTGTCTGACAAATAATTAGAATTTTTACTTTTTTTCAAGGAGGTTTGAAAGACTTGATAATTGTAATTGAGTTGTTACTTATTTAGGAACATTCCAATACAAAACACCACTTTCAAAATATTTTGTAATACTGTACATGATTTCTGTTTTATATATATATCGTTTTACCTCTGCTCACAAGGACTAACTGGACAATCTCATCTTCCCACTGATACCTACAGTGAAAAGAGCGTACACTTTTCTGAAGACATACTCTGAAAAGAGTATGCAGCCATTTCCCACAAAGCTCAATATCACCTCACTGAGACATAACCCTCTCTCCCTCACCCCCGTTCATTCTTTCTTTCTTCCTTCCTGCTCAATATTCACATTCCCCTTCACCATCTCCTTTTCTCCTCTTCCAATTTTATTCTTCAAGACAAAGTCTTATATGCTTGCTATCACCAATGACCATGCCGTTAAGCAAACAGCAAGGTCTATTTTCAGGTTAAATTCCTATACCCATGATTTTTACAATGTTTTGATGAAAAGTACTAATGACAGTATGCTGTTTACCATCTCACCATGTCACAGCCTTATTACTGAAAAGAATTTTCACAAAATCCCTATAAGAAAGTGCAAGGTTCTTTTTTGACGTAATGGTTATTATTTTTTTCTCCATGCTTGAAATTGGTCCAGCACATTCATATTCTGATCTCCTTATTTATGGTTTTGAAGGATAACAAAAAATTAAATGAAAGATAAAAAGAAACATTTGTAAAAGATAAAGAAAAAGTCACAAAGAAGAAAAAAATATAAGAATAAAAAGAGTACAGGAGATTGTTCCTGAACATAACTCCAGTAGCACAGACATTGAGATTGACAATTAATAAACGGTACCTCCTCAAACTGAGAAGCTTCTGTAAGGCAAAAGACACAGTTGACAAGACCAAATGGCAGCCCACAGAATGGGAAAAGATCTTCACCAGTCCTAAATCTGACAGAGGGCCGTTCTCCAAACTATACAAAGAACTCAAGAAAGTAGTCAACAAAACATCAAATAACCCTATTTAAAATGTGGTACAAAAAGGAAGAGACAATTCTCAGTGGAGAAAATGAAAAAGGCTGAATGACACTTAAGTGCTCAATATCGTTAGCCATCAGGGAAATGTAAATAATAATAAAAAAAACTGATATACCCTAATTCCTGACAGAATGGCTAAAATTAGAAACACCACTGACAACTTATGCTGGAGAGGATGTCGACAAAGAGGAACACTTCTCCACTACTTGTAGAAGTCAAACTTGTAGAGCCAATTTGGGCATTAGTATGTTGGTTCCTGAGGAAAATGGAAATCAGTCTACCACAGGATCCAGCAATCACCCTCTTAGGCATATACCCAAATGATCTACATCCATGCAACAAAAGCATGTGTTCAACTGTATTTGCAGCAGCATTATTTGTAATAGCAAGAACATGGAAGCAACCATGATGCCCCTCAACTGAAGAATGGATAAAGACGATGTGGAACATTTACACAATACAATAATATTCTCCAGAAAAGAAAAATGCAATCTTGAAATTCCGAGGCAAATGGATGGAACTTGAGGAAACCATCCTGAATTGAGTAACCCATTCCAAAAAAATGGAACATATATACTCATTCAGATATGATTTTAGACGTAGAGCAAAGGTTCACCTGCCTATAATTCACAACACCAAAGAAACTAAGATACAAGGAGAATACTAAGAGATTCATTCACTGTCCCTCACAGAAGAAGAAAGGGACAAGATATCCTGAGCATATTGGGAGTGGGGGCAGGACAGTGAATAAAGTGAGCTACAAGAAAGAGAAGGAGAGTAGAGGAAAGCACATAAGACTAGGAAGATTGAGGCAGGGCTAGGAATAAAAGAAAGTATAAAGAGAGAACGAGACAGTGACACCAAAAAAGAGCGAGCCATTATAGATTTGAAGAGAAAACAAACATTACAGAAAAGACCAGAGATGTATTAGACAGACACCAACTAACAATTTGAGCAACAGTGAAAAGGCTGTCATACATGCCCTTCCATGATAATGAGATTGATGACTAACTTATCTACCATCATAGAGCCCTCATCTAGTAGCTGATGGAAACACAAGCAGATACACACGAATAAATACTGAGACAAACTGGAACACAAGTACTCTTTTGTTGTTAAACTCTACTATTTTTACTTCTATTATTTTGTATACCAACCCCAGTTCTCCTCCCCTCCCTCCGTCCCCGTCCACTTCTCCCAATTCTACCACCTCCTCCCTTCCCACCCCAAAACCATCTATTCCTAAGAGTGGCAATGCCTCCCTTGGGAAGACAACAAATTCCAGAATATAAGAGAATCTCCATACAGAAAGTGATGGAGGCAGATGTAGTGACCCACAGCCAAGCACCAGGATGAGCTCCTTGAGCTAAATTGAAAGGAAATAAAAGGATACAGACAGCTGACCCAAGCAAATAGGAGCTCATGGACTCTAGACTGGAGTTGAGGAACCTGCATGGGAACTAACTAGGCCATCTGAATGTGGGTGACAATGGCTTGATCTATTGGGAGGCCCCTGGCAGTGGGGGAACAAGCACTCTTAACTGCACACCCATCTCTCCAGTCCCAATGTTTTTGTAATTTTTTTCAAGCAAAGAACTTTTTTCATGAATGGATTTAGTCATATATTGAACAATTGAATGCAATAATGAAGGGATTTCTTCTTGCATATGGAGGCAGGTAATGACAGTTATGTGTATCGAATTTGTCATTAGGAGGGAAGTGTCTAAAAGTTTACCTAGGGGTGTGTGTGAGTGTGTGTGTGTGTGTGTGTGTGTGTGTGTGTGTGTGTGTGCGTGTGTACATTTATGGGTACTTTAGTTGTTAGGTGGGGATAACCTCACATGACCACATCATACCAGAATGTGCCACTGTGGCTTAAGAAGTGGTTAATGTCCAGCAGGTCAATAACTGACAGTACAGTTTGAGACCCAGCAGTTTGAGTAGCACAGGAAATGTTCCAGCAGAACCAGATTCCTGGCAGTGTAGGTGTGTTTTCAGAAGAAAGTCATCCAGCAATGCTAATTCTTCCCAAGTGTACAAAGCCTGACAGCAAGAGAAGGCCCCACTATGGAGTGACAGCTGTCAATTTATGTGGGGTAGAAGGGCAGGAAGAACTTGATAACTAGAAGTGGATGTGTTGTCACAAGAGTGCTGGTATGTCCAATGTGTTTGATAAACAACACTGAATATCAGAGGGGAGAAAAAGAAGAAGGGGCTCAGTTGGCCTCCAATGCTAGCTTAAGGGTGAGCTGGGGCCAATCGAGATCTAATAAGCCATATTGTAACAGGTCTGCAGTGTGGAATGTGATGCCCACAGTGTTTGACACTTCTGAGTGTGTGTGAGGCAGTTAAGGAGTCAGCAGAGCCTGAGATATAACAGTCTGTTAGTAGCTGTGGGTGATATTTGCTTTTCAGAGCCTTCAGCTAACATTGTAGGATTTGTCATGGAGTGTTGGAATACCCACAAGGTCTGATATCCAACAGGTGTACTTTTGTATATATTTGGTATCCAGTCGGTCATGACACTTACATTGTGGGTTGTGGTGGTTGGGTGTGATATCCAAGAGAGCCTGAAATCTAGCAGTATGTGTGGAGATCCAGTGGTGTCAGGGTTTCAAAAGGGACCCAATAACTGATAGTGAATTTGGGTACAGTGGTGAGATAGTGTGCTGTGTTTTCTGATAAGAGCCCATTAATATGTGTGACATTGGGAATCTGGACCTAGGGGGACATGTGGAGTTGGTCTGAGGGTTTGCTTAGTATTATCTGATACTTAGCAGTCACTGTGTGGTTTTGTGGGAAGGCAGGCATTCCCCAATAATTAGAACTGTATTGGAGGCTCTCTCTCTCTCTCTCTCTCTCTCTCTCTCTCTCTCTCTCTCTCTCTCTCTCTCTCTCTCTCTCTCTCTCTGTGTGTGTGTGTGTGTGTGTGTGTATGTGTGAGTGTGTACCTGTCAGAATTAGAAGTGTATTAGAAGCTGTGAGTATATGTGTAAATTGGTAGTGTTTTTAAGGCTCAATATGTGTGTGTGTGTGTGTGTGTGTGTGTGTGTGTGTGTGTGTGTGTGTGTGTGCGCGCGCACGTGCGCACGTGCATACTGACATTGTATTTTAGGACTTAACACAGAGAGGAGTATGCATAGCACATGGAAGTAGCTAGGGATGTGGCTCTGCGGTTCTACAAACCTGACAATACCATAGAATACAGTGCTTTCATCAGATTCAGATGGAAATCTCATATCCATCCCACATAAGCTATTAGCCCTCATCAGTGCACACACCTACCTCTGCCTCCCCATGGTCACATACTATACACTACTGTACACCAAGCCCAGTTAAATGCCTGATTCTTCCTGACACTGTAGATAAAATGGAAGTCTTTAGGCCCTGAAAACATTCTGCCCTTCCCATACTATACATCCTGTCAGTCTCGATGGCTCAGCTTGAACCACATATTGTGTAATATGTCAAGCTTTCTAGTACAAGAGTTTTGTCCCACTTCCATCCAGAATACCTGATAACTATCAGTGTATATAGGATGTCCACCATCCTCTCTCCTAGACTTGTAGGTACGAGGACCTGATAAACATATTATTGATGATACATGTATTCACTGGAGGCAGCTATAAGATTTGAATTTAGTTCAGTTTTTAAAACAAGTTCCTTATTGTTTGCTTTTGCAAACTTGTTCTGAAGGCCTTAAAGGCATTCTATTTTCTCTGCCTTGATTTCCTGGGTGCTTCTAACAAAAATCAGATGAAATGATTTAGGTGGTTCTGCTGCTGGGATTTGATTCCATTTTTCCAGCCTCTGTTCTTCCCTTGCACACTTTATGCATAAATGAGACTTTGCATGGTGTTCCAGAACCAGATGTTTGGAGTCTGCCATCTCTTCTATGACTAGGCCCAGGTGGTTTTTACATTTGGTATATGGGCATCAAATAGCATTTTTCAAAGTATCTGTAAAACATCTGTCCCATTAACAACAGTGATTACTACTGTAGAATAAGGTTATCTGTAAGTTCAAGTTCCTTAGAATTCCTCAGCTATCATAAGTGTCTTTAATGTCAATTAGTGTATATTCTGATAGAATTCTTTTTAAATACTTCAGGTGGGTTCTTATGTACAAAGTCTCTATCCAACACCATTAAGTAATAATACAAGTGGACAACTTCGAGTGCACCTCCTACATGATATTGGTGGCCTTGGATACAGGGCCCATGAACACTATTATTCTCAGGCAGTCCAGTATAGGTGTCATGTAGAGATGCAAACTGGCTTCAAAATACTGCTGGGGCACATTTGTAATCTCTTCATGCAGGATTTTTGGGTCACCTGTGAGGAAATAAAGCTATAAGTGAAATTTTTCATCCTGTAAAATTAGACCCAACTTCACAGAGTGGTGGAGATTCTACAATAACACATTTACTGGGATACTTTTGTCATCCCCAGATGTAGACAAGAATTGTGAGTGGTGTCTGTTACAGCATGTTGTTCCCGCCGTCCTCCTGGTCCTGCCGCCATTGTCCTGCAACCACGTGTGCCCCAAATAACACTCATAGACTCTGTATTTGTTACAATCCTGTTGGCCAGTTACCATTATTGTTTATGGGCTGGCTCTGCCTTAGTTATTAACCCATTTCTACTTATCTAAGTATTTCCACGTGGTCGCCTTAACGGGGAGCCGTGCGGCAGGCGTCTGCTTCTTCCCGGAGCTACATCTTCACTCCTACGACTTCCTCTCTCCTCCCCCTGGTCTCCTTGCCCCGCCTATCTTGTTATCTCATTGGCCACAGTGCTTTATTAACAAGTATGAGAAACATATATACAGAATAACATCTCCCATCAGGTGTCTGTGGCTGCAAGCAGGAAGAAGAGCCTTTTCATTGCTCTTCACTGTATGTCCTGTGTGTGGGATCCTGATATCCTCAGGAGCTCAATATATTACCTGATGGTTTTTTCACCAAAACCAACAGTATTAACTGTGCAGATCCCCTCGTCAGGAACTCCTGTGTATTTGCTTCAGGGTCTGGGTAAGCACATACAAAAGATAGAATATTATAGACCAATGTAAAAGCTGGATGAAAGATACACTTGCCCCAAACAAGCAGGTTATCTAGCAGGTTTAATTTTAGATTTTAGTGTAATTCGGTTACTCAAGACACAGCTATAATGCCCATTGTCTTCCAATATGACCTTCCTTTGATCAATATCAGTAGTGTCTATTCAGGATTGTCTGATTAAAGAAATTAATATTTCATGTTTGCCCTGGTGTTTTGCAATAATCAGGCTCTAGGGGCAAAGAGAGAAAAGTATTTTTCCAGCAACATATTTAAACATAGGCACTCAACTTCCTGTTTCTATCTCCTGGCCTCCTATATAATTTAGATAGGATACATACTTGGTGAAAATGAGCATCCACAAAGGTTCCTGTTCAAAAGGCCCTGAAAAAATTATGAGAGAAAAGATGCCTAATAAGTGATCTAGAGTTGGCCTATGAGACTCCACTTGATCCACCCATACCATACTGTTCATTATGGTATTTTCAATAGGTCAGTGGATGAAATTTAAGTAGTGTCCCAAACAAGCACATTATGTCCAAAAGAGCATCTCATGGGACTCATCTCCATCCTCTGTGAGGAGGATACCTGTGGAGAGCTTTGGGATGTTATTTAGGTAGATACTGCTATAGCTAGCTGGTACTGACTGCATTGGCTCATACTCTGCATGGTTCTGTTTTCTCTCCTTAACCTTTGCCTCTCTAAATCATGAGCTCAATGACAATTTTCCTTGGGATCGAATACTGCTGACTTGAGCAGCTTCATACTTATTTGTGTGTACACAAATTAGTGACAACAATAGACCAGATCACAGGAACATCTCTCATACAACAGGAATACATTGGTGGTTTCCATCCTGCTTTACCACATGAGACCAACAGAAGTACCCTGGCAGTCATTCCATTCTGAGTGGACATTATTCATTGCAAAGTGCAGTGATGTGGTTGAGTGTGTCCAAGACATCATTACAGCAGGACACCAAAGCAGATAAACTGAGGGACTGCCCCATTCCCAAGGTCACAATGTTCTGTCTAGGTCTGACCTCTGATGTGGGATCTGAAAACAAAACAGTTCCAGGACTATGGACTAAGTCCTGTGTCTACTGTGCTCCAAGACAGGCAAGCAGTACCCACCTTCCGAAGTGGATCAATGTCTCTGCATTCCATCCACTGTGGCTTGTTATCTTCTTCCTATATGGAGACAAATATGCTTATGACAAATGACCTAAGTAAGGGTCCCTTCACCGATAACTACACTGAACCAGCAGTATGCAAAGGGTCTGTGACTCCTGTGAAAAGGGGACCAAAGGGATATAGGCAGGCCGCAAACACAACAGCAGCAAAGGGAGGTAGAGGGAGGAAGAGGGTCACCTTTCCCCCAGTTTGAGAAAACTTTCCACTTGATCCTGATCTTGAAGGGAAAGAAAGAGCAATGAGTATTTCTGAGGGATATCCATGAAGACTAGCTCATTGGTACTTCTGATTTATGGCCACTTTGCAGTTGAATTTTGGAGTTGAGAAGACTGCTATGGAAGTCCATCTATGGGACACTACCTTGTTAACTATGGTGTTCTATGGATAATCCTGTGTAAGATGATGTCTTACCTCATACTGGGCTGAACTTCTCTCCTGGGTTAGTGGCCACACTACCATCTTGACTTCCTGAAAAGCGCTCTCTTCGGCAGTCTCAGTCAGACCAGGAAATTTCCTGTGGCGTGACTCAACCTTTATATAGACTGATAATTTCAGAACATAATGACATATTCAAGATAGTCATGAGAACTTTGAAATATATAGTTCAGATTCTTTACTCTTATTTCTTCCTGGTTCGTAAGTTTATGAGTAGTTACTCCCTCACACTTCTCTCTGGCTTTGATGTTTCTTCTCCCAAAACCTTTGATCTCTTTATATCCTTTCCTATTTTAACTAATTCTTGGTACCTCTGCATCCTCTGCTGTTCATCCACTGCTGTCTACCTTCAGCTAAATCATTTGATGCTAATCCTTGTGGTGATGCTATGGGACTATTCCTTTACAAATACAATTTGCTAATTTTCATGTTCACAATTATTATGTGATGGTTTTTGGATACATTAGAAAATATATAGATTAAGAAACACAGGTGTTCATCTTGGGTACCCCATGTAGCTGAGTGTGTGTCATGGCACCACTCTCCACTTCCTCTGTTTCCACTTCCTTCTGAGATACATGGCTTCTCTTTGAGGCTGGCAAGCAGCAGCATAGTAGTCTCTGAAAATTTCCAGTTCTCTTCTTAACCCGCTTCCAGCCTCAGGATAGCTTGCTGGAAGATGTTGTGGATAAGCAGCTGGCAGATGTTCCAGTATGGCTTTGAGTTGGGACATCATTACAGCAGTTCTTGGATATTGTCTGAAGGGATGGTCTCTCAAATTCAGTTAGGTTTTTCAAGAGAGACATGATCCAAGCTGTACTTGGATGTTGCCTGAACAGAATATTCTTGTATATCAATTTTATCACCACAAAGGACATTGTCAAAGGTGTTCTTGGATTTTCCTGAAGGGAGGATTTCTGGACTTCAAGTATGCCTTCAGGAGGGATATCATCAAATCTTTTCATGATTATTAACTGAAGGAAAGGTCTCTGTATAACACTTATGACCTCAGGGGGGACATCCTCAAAGGTGTTTATCGATTTAGCCTGCAGAGAAGATCTCTGGATGTCATAGGTCACTTTGGTGTTCACACTGTGAGTTACATCCCTGTAACTCTTCACAGAGTGTGTACTCAGAGTGTATGTGCCATTATCAATGGTGTTGAATTTATGCGGTGACTTGCAGGACAAATAATTTGCAGAAAATATGCTTTTAGAGGACAGGGATCTTGAGCTTGATGTCGTGCAACTCATTCTTTCCATTGCCCATTTTCTGCTTTTGATATGCATGATCTTCCAAGTAAATTTAGGGGCTTGTGGTGGACATTTGATTTCTTTTGATGGCAGCACAAGTTGGCAGGCATTCTTAGGCTTCTCATCTGTCTCTTTCTTGATCCCTCCTCATTAAGCACCTAGTGTTCCTCATGCATGGTGGCTAGAGCAAGCTCACTTAGTCTTGTCTTAGAAGGAATGGTAGTGAGAGCATCAGATGGGGTCATAATAACACAGGCCGGCAAGCATTTTTTAGCATAGAGTATTTGAGTTGTGACATGTTGTTTAAAATTAAATATGTGGCCATGACATTTTTAAACTTTTTCTCCTGTAGAAAAGTACTAATGTCCTTGGGGTCATAGCCCATGCTTCACATTTTCAGAACAACTCTGGGATTAGGGTTGTTACTGAGTGCATCTAAGCAATGTGAGGTTTGCCTAAATTCTTCCTTTGACTTGAGCCACTGGTGCTGCCTAATGTCATTAATCTTAGGCCTATGCTCAGGCTTCACAGTAAAAAACTTCAAAACTATATCTGCTAAGGTTTCTGAAAGTGAATAAGGGAGGTGATTCTTGAGATCCAGCATCTGCTACCTCATTTCTGTGTAGGTCCTGGATTTGAATGGAATGGATTCTGTCACTATTGAATATAAAACCACTCCCATGCGCCAGATGGCCACTGCCATGGCATCACATTCTGCTGCAAAGAATAGCTCAGTAGCACAATATACAAGGGAACCACAGAATCCCTTGGTGCCCTGGCCAGGGATGACTCATGTGGTTAGGTCAAAATTGCAAAGCTTGATGTTCCCTTTGCCATCCAGCAGGATATTGTCTAGCTTGATGTCTCTGTGTTCAATGCCATTCTCATGGAAGTAGTCAACTGCACAGAGTACCTGCTGGGCTGGGCCTGCTCCTCCTACAGATGGCCCACCCACTCAACATGGCTCACCAGATGTCTACGAACAGTAGGTTCCATCACAATATAGGTATATTCTTTGGTGTTGATGACATGGAACAACTTGATAATATTTGGGTGGTTCAACATTTTCAACGTGTAGATTTCCATTTTAACACTCACGTCATTCCTTGTTCCATTTTGCAGGACCTAGATAGCAACTTGCACCTCTGTGTGAAGGTGGTAAGCTAGCTTCACTTCAGCAAAGGTCCCTTTGCCAAGTGTCTTGAGGATGACATAGTGATCCGTCAGTCTCTCCTCTTCAGAGGTGCTGGCCTTCAGGTCCAGCTCCAAGGTCACATCCTCACTGGTCTTGTTAGTCTCCATGACAACACCAACTGAGAAAACAACAGATTAAAATTAAAGAGAAATAGGTCTTGAGTATATTTTATAGGTTTCAGTTTCTACATAGAGAACTGACAATGTCTGAGTCACAGAAAAATAAAAATAAACAGAACTAAAAAAAAACATACCGATGATGAAAAGCCAATCTAATCTTAATCTAATTAAATAGATGATAAAGAACATTAATATATATATATATATATATATATATATATATATATATATTTAATCCAATCTATGGTGCTGTTACAGCAAAAATCAGTGGAATGTAAAAATTATTTCGTATGACAGGGATTTCCATTTTGATTCGGAGATAATATCACGTGTGTGTGTATTTAGTGTGTGTGTGTGTTTGTGTGTGTGTGTGAACACTTTTTGAAGGTGAAAATGTATTAAAATGTCTATGCAAACCAAATCATTCCATCACCATTATTGGGAATATTTTTTTTCTTTGTTCAATAACTTAAACAATGGAAATCATGTAGTAGTCTAAACTTCAAGTACTTTCTAAGGCAAGTATAGAGTACAAGTAGTAACAGAGAACCAAAATTCCTGGAGAAATAATTAAATCTCAGGGAATAGTTAGAATCATGATACAGAATATAACAATTTTTTCCTGTGCTGAGAGAAAGACATTCAGTGTTTTTCAAGAAAAAGATTTCCATGACCAAATTCTAAGACCTGTATTCGAGTTCGAAAATTACATAATTTACTGACATAATTTGTTGAATATCATAATATAAAATTTGTAAACACTATACAAATTAATCTTTAAATAATGTATAAAATTGTACTGAATTAGTAAATAGTTATTTGCTTCCATGAATACTCACCTCATGGTACATTTCTCAGAAATCCAAGACATCTATCATAAATTTTAAGCCATGTATACATTTACAACTTATTTTGAATTTATTTATTTTTTCAATGGTTTTGATAATTCCATACATGATTATGAAATTTATATTTTTTAAATTATACTTCTTTATTTTCAGATCTCACAATGTTTCTTTGAGGGAAGATAATATAGGTATGATATTTCCTGATAATATGATAAATCTGAATAATGATAATATTACAAGGTTTCTCTGTTCTCCATAGAGTGATATAATAAAAAGTTTATGTAGGAGGTCAATGATGTCAAAAAATTTCTTATTCAAATTGCTGGTTTTTAATGTTTTTTATTCCTTCCCATATATTATACCCTGACTATATTTTCCCACCTTCCTCTCTCTCAAACTTTCCCTTTTCTTTGCCAGAGTCTCTTCTCTCTCCATTCCCTCAGAAAATGTCATGATTCCCAGGAACATCAACTAAACATGGCATAATATGCTTCTATGAGACTGGACAACACAATAGAAAGGAAGGGGTAGCATAAGTAGCCCAAAGAATCAATTTCCACCCACCTCTCACTGTTAGGAAGCCTACAATAACATCTGGCTACTTAGCAATAACATATATGCAGAGGTCCTGGATAAAATGCCGTATAGACTCCCTGATTTCTGTGAGCACCCATGAGTACCGGTCAGATTCTCTGTGAGCAATGTTCCTGTGCTTCCCAGAACTGTCTGGTTTGTTCGATTCTTATTATGGAAGTATGTTTAAAATGTATACTGTCATGAAATTTAAAGCTAGAGCAAATAGCAAATTTCCAATCTTTTGTATCTAACCAAAACTGAAAAGAGTGTATAAAAAATCCAAAGCAGATCAATAATGAGAATCTTAATTCACTATTCATTTTAAGAAATATCTTAAGAAAATATTCTGATTCCATGACATGATTAAGTTCTGTCACAATGAATAGCTGAAAGATATCCCCAGGAAAACCCCCAAAGCTCACATATACTGCAAACTATTGATTGTATGTTGTGTATTGTTGTGTCTTATTTCTGAAAACAACACACATGTATAACTGCCAACACACAAAAAAATGAGCTGGTGCATACCTAGATGATTTTCGACTACTGATTCACAATCATGTCACAGCAATGTTGTCTATATTCTACTGACCGGGGAAGACAATCATCACTATGTTATCAGTGACACATTTACAAAATAGAGGAATACCGTAGTGGCATAAATACAATGTCAATACCCACCCAATTTTGATTGGTTTAAGACACATTCCAGGAGATAAAAGACATAACTGACACTACTAATGTGTCCAAGGAGCTGAGTAGATAGGTCATGGGCCAATAGGTAAACCTGACATTATTTTCCTCATAAAGGGATATAGTGATGAAATGACTCTTGATGACATACTGCTTTACTGAGAGATTAACTTTTCAAACATCCCACACGAATGAAACTCTTTTTTTACAGGATGTAGAATTAACACATAGACAAACAACAAAGTAAAATGAGTGACTTTTACTCTCAATTTAAAAATGGAGGGCTTTATGAAAAATTTCCCTCGAGGTTCAGGGAGCTATTGAGAAAAGGAAAGTTACTAGGAGCCAGAGGTAATAGATGATTCCAAGGAAGCAATGTATTCCAGAACAAAAAAACAGAAGAATACAGGAACTCATTTGGACTGTGGCAATACATACAAACATACAAAGTTGCAAAGCAGATGGGGATATGGCGATTCTAGCAATGAAAAGGGGAAGTAGAAACAGGGTTCCATGCCTAACCAAGGTTACATTTGAAATTGTGTCCTGATTGCAAAAGAACAGAAAGCTTCCCCCAGTGAATTCTCACTGGGTATCTTAATTAATAACATTGGCAGTACCCTATGGGGTTATCATTGGCAAATACATAAATGAATTCAATAGAAAAGGTAGACCTTAAGGCTCATTTTCCTTTTGGGGCATATTTTACAGGTATATATTGCTGCTTATGATTTTATTTGGTGTTTGTGTTTTATTTTTTAATAGAAAGAGGGAAAGACCTTAATAGTAGATAGGTAGGGAGGTAAAGAGTTTATGGGAGCATTTGGCAGGGGGTAAAATGATCAAAATAATTTTACAAAAGAGTATCCCTCCATAGAGAATGTGCTCCCAAAGCCCATTCATAAACTAGGGATAATAACTAGTTCTATTACCCACTACTGTATATGCTGTTCAGGGCTACCCACTGACATCCATGATCAGGGTGCCTGGTTCAGTTTAGGCAGATTCCTGTCCTTTTACTGGAAGCTTTTACTTTAAGGAAAAGGTTGCCAAAATACTGATATCTGGCTTGTATTTGTATTGGAACATTTAGCTCTAGAGGAGTGAGTACTTAGCAAGGGCTGAATATGTGGGACATATGCTATGCAGGAGAAAATAGCTGGAAGAAACAGACACAGCAATATATTGTACAAAAAGTGGGTATTGGTTACAGAAGCGCAGACAGCTAGTAAGTCCATCACTGGGGTGACAGTCTAGGACTTTGGTTGATAAAAGGATATCTAGCATTAATAAACTGATACCTCATTTTACCTAGCAGGAAAACAAAATTGCATGTGTGTGTGTGTGTGTGTGTGTGTGTGTGTGTATTTATAGTTATATTATTTGTTAGATAGAATTTACATCACACAACCTCCTGTGTGTGTGTGTTGTGTGTGTGTGTGTGTGTGTGTGTGTGTGTGTGTGTGTGTGTGTGTGTGTGTGAGTTGTTATAGAAGAGGTGAATCAGACCAGTACAATCCATGGGGACTTTGTGGCTGGAAGGCTGGGACCACCGTAAGGGAAATCTAGTCCCAGGTAGAATGTTTTGGAGGGTAGGGAATAGAAAATGTATTAGGACCTGGCATTAGAATCTGGTGTGTGTGTGTGTGTGTGTGTGTGTGTGTGTGTGTGTGTGTGTGTGTGTGTTTGATTGGGGAGTGTCAAGACTATTGGTGAGGGGAGACCTCCTGGACCCAATAACTGGCTTTTTCTCTCTTGCCCTCATACTCTTCTGTTTCTACCTCTTCTCCTCCCTCTTCCCATTGTTATCCTTCACCTTTTCCCTCTCCTATTTTTTGTGTGTGTATAATTTGGCTATTCAGGATTGGGAAGTCAGCAGGTCTTGAAGTCCAGTTGTACATGTCAATTTCTCAGTGTATGATGCTGAATCTGATACTTATCAAGGTGTATGTGTTTGTGGATTACAATGTGAATGGGAAAAGTCAGGACATGACGTACAGCTTATAGTCCTGGGTTTCTGTGCAGGGACATAGACAAATTGTTTGTTGTTCTGTGCCTTTTGTGCAGGGAGATCCCAGACTGCAATCATCTCCCCACACTACTCATCTAAGATTGTGAAAATAGAAATGGTTTGCCTTGCATTGTTTCTAGTCTGTCCTAAGTGAAGAGATAATCATCAGTATCTGTGCATTATACTGTGATTGATAACTACCTTAAATATCATCATAGAGCATTCATCATATTGTTGGTGGAAGCAGAAGCAAAGAATCACATCCAAGCACTTATTCAAACTCCTGATATCCAGATGTATAGAGGGAGGTGTGATGAGAAAAGGTGTCAAAAACATGTTGAAAAACTCACAGAAAAAACTGACCTAAGAAAGTGTGACCCCAGCCTGACATCTGGGGAACTAGCAAAGAATTGAACCAAACATCGTGAATGTGGGTGTCAGTTGGGGGCCTTTGACAGTGTTTAAGACCTCTGGCAGATGTATTTCTATTTTTTGCTATTGCAATAATTGGCTTTGGGAGTCCATTCCTTATGCAGGGATAATCTTTCAGGATAGATACATGGTGCGGGTCTAGGCCCTGCCCCAAATGATTGTACAGACTCTGATGATTCCCCGTCTTTTCATAATGGACTTGGGTTGGGATTGGAGATTGATGGGGACATGGTAAGTAGGCTGAAAGGGAACTGGAATTGGTTTTTAAAACAAGATTGTTTTTAAAATATAAAAATTCATTTAAAAAGATTTTCAGTGATGAAATCTGATATGAATTCATTCAGGTACGCATTATACCTGAATTTAAAATGAATAACATTAATATTTCTGTAATTACTCATAAGGGAGTATAAGAGAAACTTTCCAACAAGTTCTACCAAGGAGCATCGTGCCAGACCTGGTGTTTGAGCTTTCCTTCTTGATCCCACATGTGGGTAAAAGAGCACTGACCGCCACTCATTAATTTTCCCCTGACATCTAGAAGTAGCATATGCAGATAAACAATAAAGAGTAAAATAAATAAGTAGAAGAAAAGAACCCCAAATGTAAAACATGCAAAAAGTATAAAGCATCAATTGATGTTCCTAAATATGGCATACCTTATTGAAATCACTTGAAACTTTTTGCAAGTTAAAAGAACATAAAGGCCATGCTCAGGCTCAAGATGAGTTCATGATTGGGAAACAGAAAACAGGAAACAGAAGGGCAATAGTAGTATAAAATGGCAGATAAATCATAGGGATAGAAGAGCACTGGCAGTGGGGTCACATGCATTTAACCCTAGCTCTCAGGAGGCAGAGGCAGGCAGCGTTGAGGAGAGCCTGGTCTACAGAAGGAGAGTCAGGACAAGTTTCAAAGCTACAGAAAAAATCCCCCTCTCAAAACCAAAAAAAAAAAATGAGAGAACGAAGAGAGGCGACTAAGGACAAGGAATAAAACAGCACACAGCAGTCACACTGTGATGGTCCACAACCTTCAGGGAAGCGTCCTGGTGTGTTGCAGCCTCCATAGACTCTTTAGAAAAAGTAGTGATACACAGAAAACAGGGTTGTTTATAATGCAAGCTCAGGTTTCTGAGAGTCACCCAGTATGAAGAAAGTCAAGTGACCCATTCAAAACCCCCAAGTCTTTTGGACAAAAACAGCATGGTGGGTCCCTTCTAAACAAAATAGTCAAGTAAGACAGCAGCCAATGTGGCTGTACCTGGTGGTGCTTGAGTTGATAATAAAATCGTCTTCCAAATTCACGGCTTGAAGCACTAACTGCGCACTGCCTCTGGCACTGCTGACTACGAGGTGAACACTCTGCCTTCACTCGCTAGACTGGCACCAACTGTCTCTGGACCACCACCTCGTGCCTATGTGCATCCAGTTCTGTGACCTGATTGGTGACAGTTGCAAAACTGAGTCAATCATATTGAGACGCCATTCAGGGCTCCCTGATTGGTCAGAATGAAGTCACATGCCAGCCCACCTGCAATGCACGTGGGAGTCCAGTGGGAGCAGGTTTAGAGCACAAGGCTTTCCTGGTTCTGTGCCTTTTCTGCACTTCCCAGTCAGTATGCATCTCCCCACACTTCTTCCCTAACATGGCCTCATGTAAGTCATGAAAATAGACTTGGTTTCTGAATGTCCTATTTGTGTTTGGACCTTTTATAGTCTGTCCTGTGTCCATGTTCTTCAGGCAGTATCTGTGTACTAGTGACTTGTGATCAGTCATAACTGGAACATCAACAGGACCTCAGAAATCCCTGCCTTCAAAGAACTAATTGTCAGAAACAAAAAGACAGTGTTCTCATGTGTCAGGACCCTCAAGTTCATGCTGACACTTGCCCTTGAAACCCCTCACTATCTTTTTATTATAGCTTAGGTCTGTGTTAAATCCTTTACTTTGTAAATTTTAAAGTTACATCATCAACTAGTCATGGATTATCATATCTTAACTAGTCTTCAATAGCCAGACATTATAGGGATACAAATATTACCAAACCAAACCATTAATTCCCCATCAATTTTCCCCTTCATTGCACTGCTGTTGTGATGAGCCATTCTAATCCAAAAATTTCTATTTCTCAGTTGTTACCCCTTCACAATGAATTCTATTAGGATGTTTTCCCATAATTTGTGAAATCACTGTAAATTTATTAGTGAACTAATACTCAAATGCCAGAATAAAGATTTAACATTTTATCAGTATTCCTACCCACCTGTAGCTAATTCTTTGAAGATAGGTTGGTTTACATGTGTTTTTGAAAAAAAAATCACACGTGAATATTCCATATAATCTCTTGCCCGTTTCCTTACCTTTTCTGCCTCTGCTGATTTCTCGTACCCCTCAAAACATGAATATTTTAATGAGTTAAATGCTTGTATATGTCTGATTTTATTCACATACATACACTTTTAATTCTAACTTTCTAAGGACATTTCCTCTGTTCAATCCTATGTGTGTGGAGAGCAGACCACTGTGGTCCAAACAACCTAATGAGAGCATTTTCATGGAGAAGGATTCTCCTGTCTCCACAGGTACTGAAACATGTTGAAATGTCCCTGTCTACATTTGCATTTGAACTGCTGTTGTCATATATTCATATTTGTCTTGCACTTGTATCCACATTATTGAGAGGCACACATAGCTTGCCCCATGAAAGAACCTGATGCACATTCATCAGTCTAGATTTAGCATGACATATTTTATTCTCTGTCTTTGATCAGTTATGGGTCTGTAATAGTCTGGTTTTCAAGAGGTTCATGCTTTTGTGATGGACAGGTGCTCTACTTATGTGTGGGTACAAGCATATAGTTAGATATTGCTTTGGTTTTTGGAAATGGAATCGTAGTTTTCTTCTCCCAAGTCAATGTTAATTGCCTCAGTTTTCATTAATAGACTTGTACTCACTTAGACACTTATGTAATGAGAGCAGGAACTTCTAATTCAAATGTAAGGTTTTCATTCTTTCTAGATATGAGCTCAGTATTTATACCAGTAAAGATGAATGGATACTTCATTAGATTACTCACTGGAATTGAACAAGAGGAGAACACCATCTTGGCCACATAGAACACTTCAAAATAACAGCAAAATCAAGAGCCAGTACAAGTAGTGGAGCACTTAAGCATCCATAGAATCAATTCTGAGTACAACATGCATCAGGGTTAATGGGGTATACCTATAATCCCAGCTTTCATGAGAGGTAGAAAGAAGAGAAGTCGAAAGTTATGCTTAGCTAAATAGAGAGTATGGGGTCAGCCTGTGTTATTGGAAACTATGTGGACTTAGGCAAATATGTAAAATCATGGAGGATGATTAGGTCAGATGATTATGAATATACTTATCTGAGCTTATCTGAGGTGTTTAACATGTTAATGACACAGTTCCTACCTTCCATGCATGAGATACCAGCATAGATTTCACAATGCCTAGGTGTGGGAATAGCTGGATAGTGGTCCATTAAGTGAGGCTTTCTTGTGAGGATTGCTGATGTTTGGATGCAAAGTTCATGCAGCCACCTAAAGCTTGCAGGATACAGCCATGCAAACTTTGACAGCTGTCAGTGATGAGCAATTACCTGTCAAAAATGGATCCAGGGACAAGAGAATGTAGCTTGCGGCTGAGAACCTAGAGATTAGAAAGACCCTGCAACCAGAAGACCAGGAAATGAAAGGGCTGGCACTGTTATCTTAAAAAATGAACTCTGTAAAATTCTAATCCAAGATTAATCAACTTTGGCAAGCATATTACATGTATTCTAATTCTGTATTTGAGATTGGGCCTTTACTTGTATGTAAAGAGCTTGGACTTAATCCCCTTGTTGATAGCCAAACGCAATGTGGCAATTATCAGGAAAGATAGTCTACTGTTCACACTGTGTCAGATGAGGAGCCCAAATTAGTAGCTGTCAGTTGCTGATGATGCTCAACTTTGCTGAATTAGTGGCCATAATTTCATGAAGATGCTCACAGGATACTGTCACATGCTCCTTGAAACCATCTGTGGCAAGAAAGTCCCCATCCATGTTGACTGTATTCCACCAAAAGAATAATCTATTCAGTTTCCTGGATTCCTTCTACTAGCTGTGGTCACAGTATTTTCATTTTCTCTTCTTTATGCTTTTCTGTGTATATGTCTACTTTTTTATACCTGTGATTTCAGGTTCCCTCCCAAACCCAATCCACTCCTCCCTATTATTTTTTCATAAAATATAGGCCTCCCATGGATATCAACTAGAGTTGGTATATTAAGTGGCATTGAATCTAGGTACCTGATCTCCACTTAAGGCTGTACAAGGCAAGCTGCTATGAGAAAAGTGTCCCCAAATCAGGCAGAGTCTCATAAGCAAATGTAGTTACACAAGGGTAACATCTGCAGAGAGCTCAGGTCATTCCCATGCATGCTCTCCATGCAGGCCAGCCACCAATCTGAGTATAGCAGAGTATCATTAGGAATCATTTCATTGACATTTTCTGCATGTTTTGTTTGGTTCTATGCTAGATGTCTGGTCTATCCTGACTCTGGGTCTTTGCCCTTGAGGCAGTGTCAATGCTGGGGTACAATTAATGGACCAGTCTTTGGTTTGTCACTCTCATAATTTCTGAACCAACTCTCTCACCATCTTTACATTTGCATGCTGTGTATCACAGATCATCATAATTAAAGGACTTTCTCCTGAAATTCAAATATTCTTCAGTCTCATCTCTTCATTCATTGCTTTATGAATTCCTTTGAACTGAAAGTTGAGTCAATTACTGTTTCCTATACCAATTGGGACCAGTATATTAAAGGGTAATACCATGACCTTTTCTCAGTTACCTCAGCAGAGAGGATGAACGTGATCCTCATTAATTATTGCAACTGAACTGACAGTCTCTCTAGACACTTTTGTATTCACACTAAGTTTTTGGCTTTCACATCAGTATGAAAATTTCTAGACATCTCTATTTCAGTCTGTTTTGAATTAGTGATTGTGCTCAAATCACAGAGTACAAGATAGCCCCAACACCTGTAGTCCTTCTCTCTGACCTTCAAGACTTGATTGACACCACACTCACTATCTTTCAGTAAATACAAATCTCACCTTACTAACCATGGAAGAGTACAAATAAAACCTACACATTCTTGCCATCTATGATGGGTTCTTCCACAATACAGCATTGTGCCTGTTTGCATCAAGTGTAAAATTTATCATGGTGAGCTGTGACTTACTCGGTAAGAGCCCTGGCTGTTATTTTGAGAGCAAGATTCAATTCTCAGCCATCTTCCAGTACCTCACAATTGACTATACTTAAAGTGCGTGAATCTTCTATGCTCTTCTCTCCTGTTAGTGAGTACACACAGATGTGCTCCACTGACCAACAAGTAGTCCATCAGTACTCATAGTCAATACCACTTCAGAAGGTAGATTAGTAAGTAGGTTTTTAAAGGGATTGTTCTTAGCTGGGCATATATATTACAAAGACAATGACAAAGACAAAAATTAAGATATGATGAAAAGGCATGTGCTTATCAGAATTGAACCCTGGCATTCCATGTTGAAAATATTTCAGAAATACTTTTCAAGATTCTATGTTAAGACAATTATAGTTCTCTTGCACTTTCAGTAAATCATAATTCATGTAATTTGTAGTTTTACTCATGTCACTCCAATCAACCTGTCTATGCCATTTCTCAAAAAAAAAAAGCTTCCTTAATATTTATCTAACTGGGACATAAAACACTGAGGTTTTCCAAAAGTAAATTACTTTCCATGAAGCATCATGACTTTCTTTACTTTATCACGTTTGAGTTATCGGAATAAATTACTATTAATATTATTAAATAATATTAAAATATTTTTTAAATATTTGGTATAAAATATTGTTTAAATAACTGTTAAAAGTGGGTCATTAATATGGGATTGGTCATTTCGTGAGGCTCAAACTTGTCCTGGACTCGGACATGATACTTATGTTTTTGTAATCCCATTTATTGTTCTGCATTTACTTTGCTTGATCCTTTTCTCTAACACACTTGTTTGATGCATAGAGAATTTCTGCTAATGATGGGTACACCTTAAAACACATGACACCTAGTTCCAGACAGAGGGCTTTGGTTGGAAATCAGTGGCAAATATGTCAGGATATGTCATCAGACTATGTTGTGTGTATATGGGAGGGGATGTTTATGCATCTAGAGTGAGAAAACAATTTTCTCTCTCTCACCCTAAAGATCTTCTGTTGATAAATCCTCTCCCTGTATCTACACCTCTCTCCATATTCATTGTAGGTTTATTTGTATATAATTTTGCTATTCAGGATTTGGCACTCCGCAGGCCCTGACATCTAGTTGTGTGTGTGAATTTGGCAGTAAGAGATGATTAATCTGATACTTAACCATGTATATGTGATTGAGGATTTGCATGTGAATGGAAAAGTCAGGACCCTCCATACAACCTATAGTCCCATGTCTTTGTGCAGTGACAGAACCAATAACATTGCATGTTCTGTGCCTTTTGTGTATGGACATCTGAGAAAGTATGCATCACCCCACACTTCTTCTAAACCAGGATCCCATTTACATTTTAAAAATAGACCTGCTTTCTTAAGATCTGATTTGTGTTTGCATGGTTTCTAGTCTGTCCTGGGTGAAATGGTGATCATGTAATATCTATGCACTATAATGAGTTAGATGACTACCTTACATGCCATCATATAGCCTTCATCCAGTAGTTAATTGAAGCAGAAGCAGAGATTTACAGCAAAGCACTGAGGCAAACTCCTGGAATCCAGTTGTAAAGAGGGAGGAATGATGAATAAAAAGGTCAAAACCATGCTGAGGAATCCCAGAGAAGCACCTGATCTGAACAAGTAGGAGCTCAAAAACTCCAGTCTGACAGCTGGGGAACCAACATAACACCAAACAAGATCCCCTGAATGTGGGTGTCATTTGGGGCCTTGAGCAGTCTATGGGATCTCTGGCAGTGGAACCAGTATTTATTATCTCTAGTGCACTAATTGACTTTGGTAGCCCATTTCCTATATAGGGTTACTCTCTCAGGTTAGATACAAGCAATAGAACATAGTTCCTCCCCTAAATAATATGACTGATTTTGATGATCCCATATGTGAAGCTTCATCCTCTATGGGGAGTAGTTGGGGTTGAGATGGAGGATTGAGGAGCATGGGAGGATTGGAGGCAGATGCACCTGGGGTGTTTTGGTAAATCAAAATTTAATAAATAAAGCATATTTTAAAAATATTTTCAATGATTAAATGTCAAAAGGAATAAAAGACTGGTAGGGATATATTCATATATGGATCTACCTAACTTTTAAAATGAAATAGTTCTAATATTTCTGCAACTGTGCAATAAGGAAAAGAAAAGACGCACTTTCCAACATGATCTGCAAAGCATATAGGAGCCTTATGCCACACCTGGTGACTCGAGCTTTTTAGGTGACTAGGGTCAGCCAAAGAAACACTTTCTGAGCAGAGTCTACAGAAACATCTTTTGGCCTTACACCCCAAACCAAAAAAAAAAATGCACCCTGACCCTGAAACCAGTGCCAAAGAAACACATTTTGGCTGAGAGCCAGGGTAAGCAATACACCATGGCTCTATAATTGAAGCCAATAGGAAAAAACAATCAGTGAATGAAACACTCTTTGGTCCTGAAACCAGATACAAATCTGACTCTAAATATGTGCAGAAATCTAACCAGTCCCTGAGCAGCAGCAGGTCTAGCCAGTCTGAGCTTAGTGATTGAAATCTGATCAACAACCACCCTCGAAATCATCTTAGAAAAAACTCTGTCCACTAAGAAGCACTATATAAATCATGCATCTGTACAGCTTCTGGCTGTCTGGGTGCCATGTAGTCACACTCCTGGATTCTTCCCTCCTAATAAATCTTTTGAATGAGGTTTGGTTATGACTTTCCTGTACCAGAATGAAGCAGAGGAGAGAAGTAACATTTTGGGAGCCAAACAGGGTGGTAACTCTTTTGGTGGGAAACCCTTCTCTAGCCAGTTGGAGTTGTTACACTTGAGCAGACCTGAACTAAACTGTAACAACTTTTCCAGGGAAATCCTCTCCTGCCAAAGCAAAGCTGTTACATTGCAGTAGCATTTCCATGGAATAAAGTTGTAAGGTACCATGCTTCCTGTGACCTGTGATATTCCTGTCTCCCCGTTAGGAGACCATCATTCAATTTGATTGGTACCATTTAATAATCTGTGGATTCCATATCTCAGAATACCTTTCCGTCTGAGCTGTCGCACACAGTATAATTTGATGTTGAGTGCCAGAATTCCTGACCATCCAATCTGAACAATGTAATCCTTTCATTTGATGTGGTGACTGGGATAGCATTCCTGGTAGCTGTGCTTCCTTATTGTCGTCTTATCTGCCCTGGGACCATAACCCTCAGTCCATGTGCAATAGACTGAACTTTGAACTCACTGCTCTGCATCTCATCCACCAATGGCAATTGCATAAGTTTTCCCTTCGTTCCTTGTAAACATTTCCCTGAGTCTGGGAAAGTGGCCATTGATTGTATGACACAGCTCTGGTAGTCTAAGAGGCCCAGGTTCCACCCAGCCACGAGTCCTTATGTCTATGACTAGCACTTCTCACCTAAACACATCCCACCACCACCACCCCGGGTGTGAATTGCAACATTGTGGTTTCATTAGGTCCAACTAGGTCATTGTGCTTTCTCCTGCCCCACTTTCCTAACTCCTCCCTGGAGCTGGTTATAATAGCACAGCTTCTCTAGGCTGTTGTGGCTCTGTGTCTCTCTTCCTGACCTTTTTGTTTGGATGAGACCCTTCTTACAGCTTAGGTTTCTTCTAAGCCTTATGAACTGCATGAAAGCCCTGATACTGAGTCTCTTCTGGCTTAGGCAGGCTATACTTGACCACCTTTGTGTTGAGTGAACATGATCTCAACCATTTGATCCTTGTTCATTGGTCCTCAGTGAGTCCTGCGTACATGCTTCAGTATAAGCTACAGTGATATTTTCATTTTCTTCCATTGGAATGGTGTCATGTATACCTTCTCATTAACTTTTAGGATGCTTCTTAGAAAACTTCTATTCTCTACACTTGACACTTGAAATCAAGAGTTCTAAACTTATTTGCTTTTGCAATCAGATTTGGCCTAAATACTATTTAGTCAGTTTAAATGGCCACATTATGGGACCCTATATTGCAATTTTATTCGGAATATTTACAACTACACAGGTCAATTGAGGAAATGGAAGGAGATACCCCATTCCCTACATTCGAACTTACTGTGCTCTCTACTTTTATCCCAATTTTTGTCTGATATTTTCACATGTACACAGTGTCTAAATGTCTTTCCTTTTATGTAACCATTGATGGATCTACAAGCATGCTGCAAAGTGGGTGCTGGGTGGTGGACCTTGTAGGCACAGTAGTAGGCAAGCATATGTACTCCTCACTGAATGGCATATCTCTCAGCTCCTTCCTCTGTCTAGGGGTCAAAAATTCCTACATTAAGTCTACTTTGTTGAGATAGGGTTAGGATTCACTTTTCCTGAGATTCAGATTTGCTTTTGGTATAAATAGCATTGGACTATTGTTTTTTGCTCTCACACTTGAATTAAAATCTGGCTCTGGGGTTGGAGTATGGCTCCCAGTTCTCTAGCCACAAGCATGCTTGTTTAAATTGTTTCCTCCAAAAATCTCTGCCCCATATTTGGGGAGCTACCTGTTATGTGACAGAAATGAGCATTAAGATAAAATATAGGGAGAAACTATCACCAATGGGCATGATTGCTACTCGCCCCATATACTTTGGTTTTGTTCTCTAAATCTTTTGCTAAGGTATCTTAAAGGAACCATGTGGTATGATGTCATTTTTAGATAAACCAACTCAGCTATGAAACCCAAACAAGATGTTTCCTCCACTATTTTCTATTGTGCTAGTTTCTCACCATAACACCCTAAACCAGTAGTCCCTTCTCTTCCTCTTTAGCCTTTCTTGTTTCCCTTTTGTCTTGCTTAGTAACAGGCTTCCTATTTAGTTAAGGCTCATTATGTGGTCTTAAAGAAGAGTATTTCACTATCACCTATTAGGCCTTGCTCTACGAATACAAGTTGCATTCAATATATTACACAATCATTGCCTATATTGATGTTTATATGATTCTAACCAGAAATCTCATCCAAGAGAAGTACAGGAAAGTCTGTGACAAGGCTAGTGCTTCTTATGCAGGAGAAATCCACCAAACTGAAGACGACTACCCAATTGGTGCTATGGAATGTTCTAACTAGTAATCAGAGTGGATTTATAATAGCCCAGGACTCAACCTACCTAGGAATCTATTTTTAACTTACCTTTGGCTGGTCTTCAGAAACTGCCGTTAAGGTGGTAAATTATGAAAACTCTCAGGGGACATCTAGGAAAACTATGAAAACTCATTTCAACCCCTATATTGCCTTCCACAAACCCTCTTAACCTTCCCTAGACTTACTTTTTTTCAATAGTTACTCTGACATTAGGGACAAATTTTAAAAAAATACAAAGCAGGCCCTTACACTACAGGCACAAATCTTAGCTATGGCCTTCATGATGTACCATGTGAGAGAAGAAAAATCACCAAAAAAAAAAATTCCTGATGATGGCTGAGGCCTCTCAGCTGACAAAGTAATAGCCCATGCTCCCTGGTCTTCTAACGCCATAGAAAATGCTGTGTTCTCACTTTGAATTGGCAGGAAGGACACTTGACCCAGGCATCTCAGAATCCTCAAACCACATAGACCATGTCCTGGTGCCATCAAAAATGGTACTGAATTATTGATTGCCCCATGGCCCTTGTGCATGAGGACATGGACCCCAGATCACCTGTCATATGTCCTCCTTGGTTTGGCCATGAGTGACCGAGGAGCCTGCTTCGCTTGTCCTGATCACCACCATCTCTGATAGAGAGCCTCAGAAAGTTTTCACAGTATTGTAGCTTGTTTTCCGGCCAGCCAGCCCGCTGCTGGTCTGGCACGCCTGCCCCAAATAACACGCAGGAGACTCTATATTTGATACAACCCTGTTGGCCAGTTACCATTATTGTTTATGGGCTAGCTCTGTCTTAATTATTAACCCATTTCTACTTACCTAAGTATTTCCACGTGGTCCTCTTATCAGGGAGCCACGGCGGGCGTCCTGCTTCCTCCATGCTACAACTTGACTCCTCCCTACTACTTCCTCTTTCCTCCTCCTGGTCTCCTAGCCCCGCCTATCTTGTTTCCTATGGCCACAGGGCTTTATTAACCAGTATGAGAAACATATACACAGAATAACATCTCCCATCATCTCCTCTTTTCTGTCTAAAGTAAAAGAAGGGGTTTAAGCTTAACATAGCAAAATATATCACAAAACAGTTATCAAATAAGAATCACAGTTAACATATTTAGTCCATTAACATTTTGTAAGACTTAAAGAAAATATCATCTATCCTATCTTTGTGAGTCTAAAGTCCTATATGTAACTTATCTTTAATCCTAACTAAGGAAAACTATAATCATAACTACTTGTCTTCAATTCCATCAAAGACCACAGAAGGATAATATATAAACTCTAGAAATGACAGAGACAACTCATTGCCTGGTCAGACACCCGAAGTTCTTCTTTAATGTTCCATCTTCAGCCCATAGGCCATAGTGTGTGTCCAGACTCCTCAACAAAGCAGGAAACTTTAAACTGCCCACCTGTAAAGGCAGTTTGTCAGTCACTTTTCTCTGTGTCCTGTAGACTATCTGGCTGTCAGGCAGCTTCTTCCATGAAGCAGGAATCTGTAGCAATGCCCATCTTGCATCAGTAGTCACCTTTTTATGGGTCCTGCATGTCCAGTTTCTACAACATAAAGTCAAACAGTCCAGAAGAGCAGTACCTTGCCCAAATGGCTAGTCTTGCCATATTAGAAGCAAACTCCACAATATGTTTCTTCAATGTCCATCTTCCTTTCTGATGCAGGTGGTGTTACCAGGAGCAGATGTGCCTCACTGTCAAGAAAATCCCTAAACCATTTTAAATGCCATATTCTGTAGGTCTTTGAAAGGTTTGAAGAATGCCTATCCATCTCAAATACATCTCTATATATCTAGAAAACCTAACTAACTCCAAGCTTGACTATCATAGGTAACTCTCTAATCTGTACTAAATTATACATTACATTTCTAAATGAGCTATATAAACACAATACCTAAACAAGAGGAGAAATAATACATATCACAACATTGACCTTAAATTTTATCAATAAAAGAAAATCAATTTCAAAGCAAAGTATTCATCTCTATACCATAATTCCCTTTTTGTGGTTATAGCCATTTATAACCAAGCCCATATAAATGAAAACAAACATTTATAAACAATATTTGGGAATTTGGATGTCGTTCTTTCCAAACTACTTCCTGCTGGTAGAGGGCGCTGTTATGGAGGTTCAAAGAAGACGCAGAAATCTTGACTGTAGTCTGCAAGGCTTTGCCTCAACTGCTTTGAATGTTGGATCACCTGGGGAGCTGTTTCAGGGGGTCTGTCTTGATCAAACCACATAAGTCTGGAAAGAATCCATAGCTTTTCATTTTCTGTGGAAACAAAAATAGAAACCCTTTTCCCCAGTAACTTGTCCTTAGGCTTAAATTTTGAAGTCAAAGCATTTTTAAAATATATAAATTGAATTAATCCAGCAGCATTTCTTTTATTAGTAGTTGTTATTTTCTCAGCAATCAAATAATTTAAAGACAACAGAAGCGCGTATAGTATCCAGAATTTTTTTTGCTTTTCATTTTTATGTGGCTTTTTTATTACTCTATTTATTCTATTTCTATTTTTACATATTTTGAGACAGGGTTTCTCTGTGTAACTATTATCTATCCTGGAATTCACTGCATACCAGGATTACTTTGAAATCACAAAGATCTGCTTGCCTCTGTCTGCTGAGTGCTGGGATTAATGGTGTGCGCCACCATATCTTTTCATTCTTCATTTTTTCTTTTTTAAACCATTGTATCCCATTTCTTTTTCTCTCCCAAGCCAGCGTATTTTTTAAAACACAGTGTAAACCTTCATTGCAGCTCTCGTACACATTAATGAATTGTTAGCAGAGCTCTTTAAAAGCAAGGTGGCTTTTTTGCCGCTTATGCTAATTTTGGAAACCTCCCTTAAAGGAGCCGTGCAAATCTCTGTCTACAACAAAACAAATCCAACCAAGAAAATGCTGCTACTAAGAAGTCTTGCTAGTCTCTGTTCCTTTGTTTCTAAAACATTTCTTAAGCTCTTATTAGTTTTAAGTGAAAGTTCTTATAGCCACGTTGGGCGCCATCTGTAGCTTGTTGTTTTCCGGCCAGCCTGCCCGCCGCTGGTCTGGCGTGGAGTGGAGGAGAGAACTAATGTTTCCACGACCTTGAGCATAACTGAGTTAGGCAAGGGAGCCAACCCGGTTTGTACCACTATGTTTTGGAAATCATTCCCTAGCCAAGTGCAGTTGTAAAACTCCTCAGGACAAGAGCAGAACTGTGACAATTTCACCAAGGAAGCCCTCCCCCACCAGAGCAAAGTTGTAAAACTGAGGAAACCTTTCCCTGGTGCCTGGGTGTAAGATGTCAGGCTTACTGTTACCTATGGTAATTCTCAATCGAAACTGGGAGAATGCCTTTGCGTCAGAGCTGTAATACTAAGTATTTGGTGGTTCCTGTGTGCCAGAATCCCTGTCCAGCTGATATGAGCTGCTGCTATGCTTGCAAACTCTTCTTCCCTTTTCCCCACCTTTAGAGAAACTGCACTGACCTCCACCCACGAGTTGCCTCTGATTTGCCAAAGTGAGCATTATGTATGGGCAGGTAAATAAAATAGGGGAATAAATAAATAAAACAAAGTAATCATAAATTTAAACTAAGCAGAAGTTATAATCCCACAGGTTATGTACCTAAATATGACAATACTAAATTAAATCACTTGAATCTTACACAAAGTTCAAAATAGCATAAAGAAGGCCATGTTCATGCTCAAGATGAATCATGGCTAAGGAACATAAGGGCAATTCTAAGACCAAAATGGAAAATAAAACATAAGAGGAAAAGGGCTCTTGTAGTGGGGACACATGACTTTAATTCTAGCATGCAGGAGGCAGAGGCAGGCAAATCTCTGTGAATTCTTGGCCTGACTTGTCTACACAGCACATTCCACAGGAAAGGTCACAAAATTCACAGAAAACTCTGACACAAAAACAAACCAAAAACATATGAAAGAAAAAAATATATATGAAGAAGATACATGGTACAAATCACATAGTTCTGAAAATGTAATTCAGTTATTTTCCAGAAAACAAGTACAAATTCATATGACTTTATGTTTGACATAACAGTCTTAAAATGTAAATTTTCAGGAAACAAATCTGACCGCGTTGAGTAATGACTAACCACAGTACTGGGAAGGCAGAGACAAGTAGATAGCCTTAGGTTTGGGGAAAGCCTGCTGTATAGATGAAGTGATAAGACTGGCTCTATAGCTACAGAGAGAAGTCTGATAACAAAAACCAGGAGAGAGAGAGAGAGAGAGAGAGAGAGAGAGAGAGAGAGAGAGAGAGAGAGAGAAGAGAGAGACAGAAGGAAAGAGAGACACACAGAGACAGAGACCCACACATACATACACAGAGAGAGAAAGGGAGAAAGAAAGAGAGACAGACAGACACACACACACACACACAGAGAAAGATAGATAGAGAGAGAGAGAGAGAGAGAGAGAGAGAGAGAGAGAGAGAGAGAGAGACTAATATTGACGGAACTTAACATAGGTCATTGAATACAAGGAATAGAACAGCAGTCTTCCTGGGACCGAGCACAATGTTCTGGGATGCATCCTGGGTGTCTCTTCCACCACAGACTCTTTAGACAAAAGAGGAATGCACAGAAAACCGGGAGGTTTAGAATCCAGGGTCGGCTTCTTGATGAGTCACCCAGGAGGAACAAGTTCCAGTGGCCTATTCCACATTCCAAAGTGTTTTTGTCAAAGACAGTATTCTCGTTCCCATCAAAATATGATAGTTGTGGAAGACAGCAGCCAATATGGCTGTACCGGATGTTGCTTGAGTTGATCATAAAATTGTCTTGCAAATCTGTGGCTTGAAGCATTATCTGTGCGCACTGCCTCTAGCACTGGTGTCCATGAAGTGAATGTTCTGCCTTCACTCAGAGGGATGGTACCAACTGTCTCTTGACTGCCCAACTCGTCACCTGATTGGTGGCAGGTATAGTATTGAGCCAATCAGATTGCGACGCCAATTGTGACACCCACATTGGTCAGTTGGATATTATGTGACTTGTTACAGCTCTATAAAGATCTGCCAGGTGTCTGTCCACCAGGATTGCACATGGGAGTCCTGTGCGAGCAGGCTTAGAGCATAAGGCCTTGCTGTTTCTGTGACTTTTGTGTACATTCCAGCCAGGATGCTTCTCCCCACACCTTTTCTCTCCCATGTTCTCATTTAAATGTTGAAAATAGACTTGGTTACTGAAGGTACCATTTGTGTTTCTAAACATTCTCCTCTGTCCTGTGTGCAATGGTTTTTAGGCAGTATGTGTGCACAGGTGACATGGGCTCCCCACCAAAATGGAATATCAACACAACCTCAGAAATTCCTGTCTTCAATGTACAAATATTCAAAAACAAAAATCCATACTGTCATGTTTCAAGATCCTCAAGTGTATACTGATCTTTCCCTCAGAGTCCCTTCTATATCTTAATACCAATGATTAAGTGTTTGTTAAAACTTTACTTTTTTAAACTTGAAAATCACAGTATCAATTAGTCATGGCTTATCATACCTACACTTTTCATCAATAATCAAAAATTAAGCAATACCAAAATTAATCCATCATTTTGCTAATCAATTTTCTCCTTCATTGGACTGCTTTTGTGATGAGTCATTCTAATCCAAAATTTACTTCTCAGTTGTAACAACATCCAATGATTATTTTATTTGTATGTATTCTTATTGTTTGGAAAACCATTGTCAGTAACTTAATGAACTAGTTCTAAAGTTCCTGAATGCACTTTTACATTTCCTCAGTATTCTTGCCCATACTGCTGCTAGTTCTTTGAAGACCTATTGTTTTCATATTTTTATTAAGAAATGCCCACATGAAAACTGCAAATTTCCCTCCCTCTTGTGTCTCAGCTTATGCCATGGACCACAGCCCCATGCCCACACACATACATATGACATCATTAATGATATCAGGTATACATATGGTTTGTTCCTATGGAATAAAGATGTGTATATCTAACTCAATAAGTAAACTTAGCTTTGACAAACTGTCCTTTTGTCTAGCATGGATCATTGATGACTGTACAAATCATATGTACAAAGGCATGCAGTTTCAGTTGTGCTGGTTTGCCTTTTAAGTTTCAATTGAGAATCATTTCAAAAATAAGAAGTAAGGAGAATGAAGCTACAGAAATGAGCACTTGGAAAAGGGATCAAACCCTGACAGGGAAAACCACAGAAAGAGCTGACCTGAGCTATTGGAAGGTCACTGACTCTAGATAGACAACTGGGAAATTTGAATATGACAAAACTAGGCCTTCTGAATGTGTGTGACTGTTCTGTGGCTTGGGAAGTCTGTGAGGCCACTGGCAGTGGTACCATGATTCAACCGTAGTGAGTCAACTTGCTGTTCACTACTCTATTGGTAGTCCATTCCCAATAGAGTGATAACCCTGCTTAACTTAGATATAGGGTCATGGAGTGGGCGTCACTTGTTCCTGCCTCAAGGTTATGTGACTGACTTTATTGACTCCCCATAGGATGCATCAACCTCTCTGAGAAGTGTAAGGGGCGTGAGGTTGCTGGTGGGAGAGGAGGAGGGCAGGGAGAGGAAACTGGGATTGGTTTGTAAAATTAAATTTTTTTTTTCTTTTTTAAAAATATAAGAAAAAATAAAGGTCACTTGATGCCAATCCTGGAAATCTGAGTTGATCCCTGTAATTTATATGATCAACCTGGATAGAATAGCCCTACAAGAAGAATGGGGGTGGGGGGATGGGAGGGGAGAATGCATGTCACAGGGGAAAGAGGGTAAGAGTGAGGGAGGGAAGGTTAGAGGGAGAGGAAACTGGGATCTACATGTAAAATGTTTAAATTGTATTATTAATAAAAAAGAAGTAAAATTAGTTAGGTTTTGTAGAAATACAGATATATGTTTAGAGATATATTTGAGATGGATAGGCATTCTTCAAACCTTTCAAAGACATACATAATATGGCATTTAAAATGGTTTAGGGTTTTTCTTGACAGTGAGGCCCAACTGCTCCTGGTAACACCACCTGCATCAGAAAGAAACATGGACAATGAAGAAACACATTATGGAGTTTTCTTCTAATATGGAAGACTAGCCATTTGAGTAAGATACTGCTCTTATGGACTGTTTGACTTTGTGCTGTATAAACTGGACATGCAGGACCCACAAAAAGGTGACTGCTAATACAAGATAGACATAGCTACAGGATTCCTGCTTCATGGAAGAAGAAGACATTCTGCAGGACACAGAGAAATGTAATTAACAAACTGCCAATAGAGATGGACTGTTTAAAGTTTCCTGCTTTGCTGAGGAGTGTGGAGACATACTATGACCTTGACCTATGGGTTGAAGATGGAACATTACAGAAGAACTTCGGGTGACCGACCAGGCAGTGAGTTGTCTCTTGTCATTTCTAGAGTTTATATATTATCCTTCTATGGTCTTTGATGGAGTTGAAGACAGAAAGTTATGGTTATAGTTTTCCTTAGTTAGGATTAAAGATAATTTACATATAGGACTTTAGATTCACAAAGATAGGATAGATGATATTTTCTTTAAATCTTACAAATTGTTAATGGACTAAATATTGTCAACTGTGATTGTTATTTGGTAACTGTTGTATGATATATTTTACTATGTTAAGGTTAAACCCTTTCTTTTATTTTAGACAGAAAAGAGGAGATGATGGGAGATGTTGTCATGTAAATATGTTTCTCATACTAGTTAATAAAGCACTGTTGGGCCAATGGAAAAGCAAGGTTGGTGGGGCTAGGAGACAAGGAGGGAGGAAGAAGTAGTTAGGAGGAGTCAGCATGTAGAGCGAGAAGAACAAGATGCCCGGCCCGCCATTCCCCGATAAGATGACCACGTGGAAATACTTAGAAAAGTAGAAATAGGTTAATAATTAAGACAAAGCTAGCCCATAAACGATAATGGTAACTTGCCAACAGGATTGAATCAAATACGGAGTCTCTGAGTGTTATCTTGGGCCATCACACGAGACTAGCAGTGGGCGGGCTGGCGGAAAACAGACAAGCTAGACACCTTAACATCTGCTACTCAAGAATGCATACAACTTGTGCAAGAATGCCTCCAATCGGCACACTTAAATTATAATGACTATTCTCAACACTTGGTGTCATTAGTTTTTGCTTCAGCCTATTCCCCTACCATGGTATTTTGGCAAACTGGTCCTATATTATGGGTACACAAACATGCATTCCCAGGAAAAATAGTTAAATCTTATCCCCAGGCAATTCTTTCCGTTATTAAAAAGGCATTCAAAGTGAGGCTTCAAGTTTTTGGCAAGATCCATAATGTAATTGTCAATCCCTATACTCAACAAAAGATATAATGGCTTCAACCATTTGATGAGGATTTGGAACATTTCATGTGTTCCATACCCTGCCACTTTGGTAGTCATTTTCCTTCCAATAAATTAGCTCATTTGAGAAAAGTCACCCTGTGTTTTCCCAAAATTATATCAAAAAATCATTTGAAGGGGGCTACTTAAATGGTGGTGCAGTTCTTGTTTCCTTTCCTATTATTAAATGCTCTATACTACATATGAAATCTGCACAATTTTCTGAACCAGCTGCAGTACAATTATCCCTGGAGCATGTTTCTGATGAGCCATTTAACTTACACACTGACAGTAAATATGTGTATCATATATTGGCCCCTTTAGAAAGTCCTGCTTATATAGCCACGGTCACTCATGTACAGGAACACTTACTAGCCATACAAAGCCTACTATGGAGGCACTGTCATCCAATTTTTGTAGGACATCTCTGAGCGCATTTAAATTTGCCAGGCCCTTTGAGTGAAGGAAATGGTATTGTTTGTTTTAATATTAAAACAGGTAGTGTCGTCATGATGATGAGAGTGTCTGGTTATGAAGCAGACTGCAAAACTCATACAACCTTTCACCTTAATGCAGGGTCACTTAAATTTCATTTTAAAATTACTAGATACAAAGCTATTAATATAGTTAAGAATTGCCCCCTACATGAAGAGCTCTTACCTGTTCCACACTTTGGAGCTAACCCTGGAGGTATCATGCCTAATGATATCTGGCAGATGGATGCTACCCTTGATCCTTCCTTTGGCTGACTACAATTTGTTCATGTATCTGTGGATACCCATTCTCATCTCATATTTACCTCTGCCCATACTGGAGAAAGGCTTAAGTATATTAAGAGTCATTGTTTGCAAGCCTTTGCTTATACTGGGGTGCCCAGACAATTAAAAATTTATAATGGCCCTGCTTATACTAGTCAGGGTTTCAATTCTTTTTTAAAAAAATGTTTTTATCTTGCATAAGACGAGCATCCCTTATGATCATGAAGACCATGGTGAAGCAAGCACATGCAGAATTAAAGCCTATCTTCATAAAACAACAAAGGGGGGATTTACAGGGTCTCCTTATAATCACCTTTCACTTGTCCTTTATATTTTAATTTTTTTTTCTATTGAAGGTGATACTTGATCTGTGTTAACAGGCATTGGTGCCCTCAGTCATCTGACTATAGTTCAGTTATGTGGAAGTATGTCACTAGTGGACAAAGTTGTGGCCCCAAGCTGGTTCTAGTGTGGGCCCGAGGGTTGGTTTGTATTTTTCCACAAGATGCATATAACCCTGTTTGGGTGTCTGAGTGTCTGGTTTGCCATATGGTGAGGAGCCATGATTATAGCAGCCATTGAGAAGGTCTGATGGGCCTTTATCAAGAATCCACCTATTTTGATTCCTGTGGGTCTGAGTAGCCCTGTGTGACCCCTTTTCCTGACCACTAATTATAGTTTGGGTAATGTAGATATAAAATTACACTTTGGTCCAAATGACAAGAATTTCTTCATCATTTCAGACACTTGTGTTCTGGCTCCCTCCTTTTTTGTTGTAACTAATACTACTAATTTTAGAGGAAGTCTCAAATGTTCTCTCAGCAGGTCTGCTGACTGGTTAGCTGCTGGATGTATGAAGTAACAGCTGTCGTGGTCCACATACCCAGGGTAGTACCTATGCCTGTGACCTCCACTACAGATGACCAACTTGTGCAGCATAGAGGAAAGGAGATTTTGGGATCAAGGCTATGATTGTTATTGCCAATGCCACTTCTCCCACTGCAGCAACAGTTTCAAGGATAGCCCTCTCCAAATCTGTAAATACTGCAAAAACAGTAGATCAACTACCAGGTGAATTTGCTGAAGCCTTAGCCACCCAAAACTCATTGGATAATCTAGTACGAATTGGCATTTTAAAACCAAATCTACAAACTAGCCTCCTACAGAAACAATTGGATTTATTGTGAGAGACCCATATGGCTTCTTGTTCTCTCTCACACATATCTATGTTATACCCAGTAAAACTAAGAATTCATCGATTGTAATTACTTTTCTCCAGGGGTCCTGGAGTGATCAGTTTTTAAATCATACATGTGCTTTAGCCACACAGAACATTAACGTCAATGAAGCCCAAGTACCACCTGCCAGTACAGAAGACCTTTTACAAGGACTTCAACTTTTGGGAAGATTAATTAGAGAATGAGCAAGCTCTCTCAATCTGGGGCTTATAGCCCTTCCCTTTGGTGCTGTCTTCCTGATCTGCCTATGCCACCACAGCATTAGACAGGCCCAGGCTAACTTTCAAACAAAATAGATTCAACTGTCTTTGGCTCAAGAGAAAACTCCTCTGCCCACTTATGGCTGAACTTACAGACAAACTAATCACCAGGGATGGGTAAGGCAGAAGGGCACAAATACCCATCCTAAGACAGGAAGGTTACAGGCTTAGGTGACCTCTCCAATGATGGGTAAGGAATTATGTTGACATCCTCTGCTGCATAAGACAGCTGTTAGTTTATATTAAGAGAAAGGGGGACCTGTAGAGCCCTACATGGAACCCCGAGGCACCTTGAGCAAGCCTAAATCTCTTGGCTGGAACATCTTGCCCCAGAGTCCTTATTGGTGCTCTTCCTGTTTTCTTGCCCCCCTCCCTGCCCCCCCGAGTTGTCATTGGTATTCTTCCTGTTTTGATAACACACACCGGCTGTGGAGGAGATAAGCCTGAAAACCCTGTTGTTTTCCACTGTGCTGTGAGTCAGTATATGAGCCCACTCCATCCCCTTAATAAACAGCATTCGTCATTCTGACATTGCTGTTGAACGAATGACCTGCTGTCTTGTCTCTTATTTCAACCTCTAGGCCTATGCCCAATTAGTGGAGCAGATTGTAGCACTGGCACTACAGTCCTAGATTCTGGTCATCATTGAAATGTCCGGAAACTAACATTTTGAAGATAGGTTTCATATGTCATGAAAATATTTCCTAATGATACAGTAGCAGTTTCAGTAATTAGGATTGTATTATAATGAAACCGTTAATTGTATTTTTAATTCAACTGCAGCTGCTGTTACAATAAAACAAATTGGCCCAGATGTTAAATAATTTCTTCCTCAAAAAAAGAAATCCTGCAGCAGCCTTCTTGTATATACTTGGAAGTATATCATTCTGAGATCTAGAATCACTAGGAATAACTAAGGGTGGGGGTGCTACCTTAATTTAAAAGTAGGTGAAGAGGAAAGTCATTGTTTAATGGAGAAAATGCAATGCTTTTTAGACAATACCACATGAGTTATGAAGGAACTATCTTGGATCACATATGGTAGGTAGGTAAAATGGTAGGGATGGCTTCAGGACAGTCTCATAATTCTGATGGCCATGAATCTAATTCTATGGTATCCAAAACACTTCCCTTGAATTCTGTTATTTAGTAGGTCTGGCACTGATCACAGGTATGTTTTATTTGGGCAAAAAATAGTTAAGATTTGAAGTTTCACTAATTCTGTATCTTCTTTGAAGATTTACATTTGAATCTAAAGTTACTGAAATGGGTGTCTTGCTTAGGGTCTGCATTGCTGCGAAGACATGCCATGACCATAAAGGAAAACATTGCATTGGGGTAGCTTATAGTTCATAGTGGTTTAGTTTATTATCATCACCATGGGACATGGTGGCTTGCAGGCAGACTTGGTATAGGAGAAGGAGCTAAGAGTCCTACATTTTGGTCTAGGCATAGCTTGAGCCTAGGAGACCTCAAAGCCCATCTTACACTTCTTCCTACAAAGCTACACCTAACTCATCAAGGCCATGCCTCCAAATAGTGCGATTTCCTATGAGATTATTGGGGCCAGTTACATTCAAACTACCCAAGAATGGTATAAATTTAGTTGTTGAGGCAGAGAGGGTCCTACTTGCCACTGATTTCATAAGTTATTACATACTACTGTGGTTCTCAATCTGTGGATCGAGACCCTTTGTAGTAAAATATTCGATATCTTGCATATCAATTAGAATTTGTGAAAGTAGCAAAATTACAGTTATGAAGTAGCAACAAAACATTTTTGTGGTTGGGGTTACCACAACATAAGAAATTGTGCTACAGGGTCACAGCATTAGGAAGGATGAGAACCACTGACATACTGGGAACCCTAAGATGCTGCTTGAGGAAGATGAGGCTATAGCCTTGCTAATAACCTTGGGAAGAGTTACAAAAAATCCAGGATAGGACTGGCAAGGGTGGGAAGCAGAACTGAAACAGGAACAGGTATGACACTGCTGATTTCATCTTTCCCCATTCAAAAAAAATGGCTACTGACTTCTAGTACACACCAGGCACTGCTAGGGTCTGAAAGTAAGCAATGCGCCAACCCCTGCATGTTTCTCCTTTCAATGGCATTTACAACCTCAAGTAGTGATCTGTAAATTGTTGGGTGAACCCCAAAGACTGAGATGATACAGCTCTGGAAGAAGGACAATGAACATGGGCTAACTGCATGTGTGAAGACACCCTTTAAATGACGAGAAGAAAATACAACTCTATTTTTATTTTAAAGTGAGCAAAGCATGCTTCACGGGTGGCTTGAAAGAAAATGGCCTCCAAAAGGGAGTGGCACTATTAGGAGATGTGGCCTTGTTGAAGTAGGTGTGTCCTTGTTGGAGGAAGTGTGTCACTGTGGAGGCTGGCTTTGAGGTCTCATGTGCTCAAGCTTTGTTCAGTGTCACAGTTGACCATTTCCCGTTGCCTGCAAAATGTAGGACTCTCAGCTACTACTGTACTATGTCTGCCTGCATGCCACCAAGCCCCACTATGATAATAATAGACAGAACCTCTGAAACTGTAAGCAAGCCAAACCAAATCCATGTTTTCCTTATGAGTTGCCATGGTATTGATTTCTCTTCACAGCAATAGACTCTATCTAAGATGGAAGTATTTCCCTTTGGTTTGTAATTAACATAAATGCAAATATTTTTGGCTTTGTGGGCTTAATACATTTTATTGGTGGAGACAATATAAACATTTGAGTATGGTCTAAAACTTGAGATTGAATTTATAGTTTGAAAGCTTAAAACTTAAAAAGGACAGAACATATAGGGTCAGAGAATTTAGCCAGCTCTTAGGGCGATTGAAGGATGAATAATAGAAGAAATTTACTCCTATTCCATCAAAATATCTCTTCACAGGCCACTTGAACAACACGTTGTGTATGCAGACATCCGCTTTGTTAATAGGTAGCACTCTGCACTGCTACAGGGAAGGTGGTCTTTAGTGTTTGTAGAAATGAATGGCGACCAACTTTTACCACAGCAACTTATGTATGTTTACACTATCTAATGTGTATATAGTTTGTTCATTTGTATTCCTGTTAGAAAGGTTTGGGTCCTGAAACATTGCTGGTACATAATAAACATTGCCTTATGAAAGTGACTACGTTGAATGATTGGCTGTGTTATGGAGGAGTGAACTAAAACACACACACACACACACACACACACACACACACGTTAAATTTCTAGTGCTTGAAATGGGAGAACTTGGATGAAGGCCTTTCATTATCAAACAGCAGCAAACATCAGAAAGACTCTCATGCTTGTGCCTGAGTCCTTTTTAAGTGTTTAAATTTGCCCAGCTGAAAGACATTACCAACGTCTCTGTTACAAGACTGATACTTTCGCAGAGTAGAAGAATAAAAAATCCCAATAATGTGTGATCAATCTATCCAAGGATTACAGTTACAAAGTCCCGAGTGATGTTTGTTGTCGTTGTGGCTTCATCTTGCTCAACAGTACACAAAACCTGGATCCCTTTTGGAATGATATTGAAACTATAACGAAGATGGGCACCTGCCAAAAAACGCCACACCAGACCCTCCCCCTGGATACTAAAAATAATTCAGGGCATCTAGAACTTCACTATGGCTATTGTGCAGACTCTGCGTCCCATGCAGGCTTATTAGGAAGAAGCCAGATAAACTGCCCTTAGACAGGTGAACCACAGGGGACCAACCCTGGCCTTGGCTGAGCACTGCATCGGATTCTGGAATTTACAATCACGAAAATTCTACCGCTTCAGGATTGGCTCTAAGGCCGCATGACATCATAGCTCTTGATCCAACCTCCGGGCCGGATTGGCTGGCCGCGCCATTGTGACGTCATAGTCAGCCCACGTGGGGTGGGGATTGAAGCTGCTGAGAGCCTTCCTCTTGCTTTGCTGCTGCTGCTAGCTCCTGTTCTCGCACTCGCTTGCACATCCTCCTCGTGCAGTCCTGCTATTGCCAGGTGTTCCCCTCCTCTGCAGCTCAAGCCTAGAGGTGAGCCACTTGCTTTGGGAACATGGCAGGTGCCATAGCCCCTGGTCGCAGCCGGGGTGCTGGAGCAGTGAGGTCTGAGCTGGTCAGGAGGGGTGGGTTGGGGGATGGTGGGATGGGGGGGGCGATGGTAGGCACCAGGGCCGGGCGAGGGCGGGGCGAGCGGGGCTCTGTCCAGCTTTTTCGTGGATGGCAGTCACTTTGGCGCACTGACAGGCGTGGGGATCGCAGGGAGGGATGGAGGCGCGCTAGGATCTTCCTTAGAGCTTTCTCCAGGCTGCAGCCAGGGCTGCCAAGCAGGAGCCCCGCGGGTTCCAAGCGCCAACCTTTCCCTGCCTTCCCCTCCTTTACTGCTGCTAGGGACGCTAACTAAATGGCGACCACTCTGCCTGGTATTAACAGCCCTGCTTGCTTTGAGAAGGTGGGACCCATGCTCTGTGCTTCAGGCAGTGGCCTGGAGTCTATGGGTCCATAGAGTGCTATGCTCGGAGTTTTAGGAAAAGTGCGCTTAATTGTTTTCTTGCCAACAAGGCTTACTCTTTCCCTGTTCTTGGGGTGGAGATAGTAACGCCAAGAGTAAGAGTTGTTCTTTTAAAATGGTCTTGAAGCCCTTCGGGCACCTTTAAACTTGGTAGTGTTCCAGTTCAGGAGTATGAGTTATGCTCATCCCTAGGCTCCTTGATTGCAAATTTGAAGGATGCATTGGTCGAATTTTCTTAAAGAGAGGGGGCGTTTGAAAGAATATAATGCATGACTCATTAGCCAGATACTCGAGAGGTGTCTGATAAATTGTGGAGAGTGAGCGGCCTCTCCCCAGCTCCAGCTCCAACTAGTCTTTCTGTTTTTTAATGTCAGGGCTGATGGCAGGAAGTGTTTCATATGGTTGTATGGGAGGGTCACTTTTGTTTGTTGGTTTTGTAATCTGCTCCTCTAACCGCTTGGCAGTTCCAACCTGTTGGGTTGTACTTTTGTTGCTTGTAAGTCTCAGGCCATACACAGCATTTGGGTCAGAATCTCAGCCCCAGCTGGCTTTGCATGAGGTGAAGGCACACCTTAGATTTCCTTGTTCAGTTGGTCACAAGTGAACCATTTATCTAGACAGCCCAGGTACTGCCTGTGACCTTGAAAGAAATGCTTCTTTTCTTTGAGATTTTTCTCCTGATTATAACAGCACTGCCAGGAACTTTTTCTGTATGCCGTCTCATTTTGCATGTTCATTTTGTATTTCAGTTTCAAACTGAAGACAAAGGGGGAATTCTACACACTTTCCCAGAATGTAGGGTAAACTTTAAAGAAAAATGAATGGAAACAGGGTTGTCAGATTTTTCAAAATAGGTATCTAGTAAGTTCAGGCACCGTACTACTTGACTCAGTTTCCCTGTCAGTAAACCGGGTTCTGTGTTACTAATTTATTAGGTGGTTTCAAGAGGCTATAAATGAAAGAACCAATCTGGTGTTCTGCTAAATTGTGGTTTGATAAATGTTTCCTTTTACTTTCCTGGGACTAACAGTATTTCCGTTGGCCAGGACCTTAGGCCTTGGATGTCTGCTGATTGCAGAAGCCTTCTCCTCTACTGCGATGGCCATAATTACTGTTTGTGCTGCCTTGAGAGGTGAAGAACTTGCCCTTGTTTTGTTTTTCCAACATGAAGTTTATACAAAAATCAGGGCTAAATTGCTTGCCGTGTCTCCCAGGAACTGTGGCAGAGTAAAGCATATATGTTACCTTTTTCTCTACCACTCACTAGCTTTCTACTTTGGCCTACTAACTCATGATGACCACAGACCACCTCACTTTAGTTGTCTGTCTTTCCCTGAGTGCATTCCCTTTCAGGTACAGTGTGCTTGTCTGCCCTTCCCCCTTGCCTCTTTCTCTTCCTTTCCTGATGCTGGGAGTTGAACCCAGAATTTCACACATGCTCAGAAACCTTGCCTCTGAACTAATCCGTCAGCCCTGTTTCATGAACTAATGATAAGAGAACCAATTTGCAAAGTATTTCTTTCCACATACCAGGGTCTCCTAGGGGAGACTTATCACCCACCATTTGTTTGTTTAAAAATCTGGAACTAAAGACTAGAGATATTGATTTTCCTAAATCCACACAGCTCTGTCTCAAGCGGCACCCCACTCCTCACCACATCTTTGTGCTGCTGGATTGTTTGTCTAGTCAGTTATATGTTATTTATGTAATTGTGCTATTTGGTACCTTTACAAACTCTAACCATGTGCTTAAAGCACCACCTTAAACTATCCAGGAATAGCAGTCTGCTGTTTCTCAAACCTGCCCCAAATATGTTCCTTTATTTATCCTATACTTGATTCATTTAAGACAGGGTCTCCTGTAGTTCAGGCTGAACTCAGCTTATCGGTTTCTGAGGGTGACCTTCAGCGTCTGGTCCTCCTGCCTTTATTTCTTGAGTGCTGGGATAGAAGGCTAACACATCTGTTTGTGTTGGGCTGGGCATGGAATTCAGGGCTTCAGTATGCTAAGCAAGCACTCTACCAACCAAGCCCCAACCCATGATTCGTTTCTATCAACTTTCTGTCTTCCATTGGCTGGTTTGTATTAAGTGTGTATGTGTGGATAATGGGGTGTTTGAGTGCAAAGTTAGTGCAGTAGTTCTGATTCCAAAGCTGTGGACTTGGCTTACACGTTGATTCTGTTTGTACACACTTATTTTATATTGTACACCAAAAGGGAGTCAGAGGTAGACTTTTGGGGGCATGTGTCTTGTGTACTTCATGGCACGGCTGTCAGTCAGATACTACAGTTTCTAGCAATGTTGAATTGGTCAGGATGCTTTTGGTGCAGGAAGCAAAATCCAGTTAAGTTTAGTTCAGTTAAGTTTAACCTCACACCCCTGTAAAGGCCTTGAAAGCTCCACTCCACTGCAGTCCTCGGAGATACATCTTCTATCCTTAGGTTAAGTTTGCAACATGACTGCCAACAACAGTTTGGATCTCCCCTTGAGGCACTGGTGTTTAAGTATGGGTATGTAGAACTGATTGCATGCCTTCTTTTAAAAAACAAAAGGAAAGAACATTTCTTAGTTTAATTTGGCCAAGAATAAACCCTTTGTTTCTGTTTGGCAGTGGATGGAGAATGGAGATTGGATCTTTGAGGTACAACTGGTGGTGAAATTGCAGCCGTGGAAGCAAGCTGCTGCTGTTTTTGTCTTTCGGAGCTTGAAGTGTTACTGTAGGAGAAGGTTCAGCCCAGTGTTAAGGAAACATGTCTGATTATATGTTAATTTTGTGTGATAGGACCCTGTCTCCCAGTCCCTGATTTCAACCATAAATGTTACCATCACCAAACTTTTGGTTCCCAATGGCATGTTTTTACCATGGGGACATTTTTCCTTGACTTTAGTCCTCTACATCAAATACTGTGTGGTCCTTGGTAGTTTAAAACAGTCCTCCTTGGTGAGTTTTTAGAGATTCAGACTCCATGTTAGGGATATGGCTTCCCCTTGCAAGCCTCAGGACCTGAGGTAGATATTTAGAACCCAAGGCTGGGCGTTTTTTGAGTAGAGACAGGGAGTGATGACACTCATTTTCACTCATAGCACTGGGGAATCATTGGTTGGCAGGTCCCTGGAGCGCCCTGACTGTACAGCCTTGACGACTTGGAAAGTTATAGACCAATGAGAGATCCTGTTGTGCCCCTACCCCTAAAGGAGGAATAATGGTTAATGATATTGTCTGGCTTCCTCAAGCCCACACCTGCACAAATACACACAAGGACTAAATTCCAGTCTTTCCTGTCCTTTCCTTCCCCATCTCCTGTGTCTGAAGCTCAGTTGTATTCAGAAATAAGGGTACCCTATTGCTCATAATTGAGAGTTAGGCTTTGGTGCATGTGGGTTAACATCTCACATTGTTTGAGGTTCAGGATGTAACTTGGTATTTTTGTTGTGAGATTTTCAATGTTGATGCTGTCTTGCTTTTTCTAACTAGAATAACCATTTTTCTAGAAGCATACTTGTGACTTTTCACTTATATTTTTAGTTACTATATGAGGCCAAAAGTCCCCACACATGTGTGAGTTGTGATTTCTATTTGTTGATTACACCATGGCCCTTTCCTGTTCCTTTGGTTAACACTACTTGTTACTAACTGTAGGAAGCCATTTTGAACAAGCTTCATTGGAAGCATGCCAAGGAATTGACCAGGGGATGTGCTTTGGGTTTCTGGAGTCAAGAGTGCTGTTCCCCCTTGGTCTTGGCACAGTAAATGCTGTGACAAAGTGATTGTTATGAATTCTCCTTCTTTAAAGAATATTCTCAGGATACTAAATTCAATAATTACTCACTTGTTTCTCTGGGATTTCAGCAGTATGGTATGTCCCCAGGGCTAATGTTCAAGGCACACCAGCTTCCTTGGGGAAGAAGCAAATTAATATTTACAGAGGTTGCTGACACATCAGTCAGCTCTTGATTAGTTGATTTGCACAATTGAAAATTAGCATTTGCTTCTGACCAAAATTGGGAATATTGATGTTATATGATCTGATGTGCGCATCTTGTATGCATCTAAGAAGGAAGGCAGTGGGAAGCATTTGAGTTAGCGGCTGTTGTGAAGTGTTATTTTAAGGCATGTTTTGTTTATGCTGTGGAACATTTGTTTAATGATGCAAAGATGTTTCCCTCTTATGTTGCATTGTCTAAAACACCTGATTGGCTAGTAAAGAGATGAATGACCAATAGCAAGACAGAAGAAAAAGAAAGGAATGAGGAGCAAAAATTAAAAAAAAAGAGAGAAGAAAAGAAAAGAATGAAGGAAGTCTCTCCAGGAGCCAGCAAGCCACAGAGTAAGAAGTCAAGAAAGGTATATTGAATAGAGAGAGATAAAAGCCCAAAGGCAGATGGTAGATGGGATAATTTAAGAAAAGCCGTCTAGAAATAAGCCAAGCTAAGGCTGGGCATTCAGAAGAAAGAATAAACGTTCGTGTGAATATTTATTTGGGAGCTGGGTGGCAGGCCCCCAAGGAGCAGAGAGTCAAAGAGTAAAAAAACAACCAACAGTGGCTTCTGAGTTAGCAGCCACACACCTACATAGGGTTCCACACTTACCCAAATGTGGGCTGTGGCAGGTAAGTTATGCCACCTTCCCAAGATGCCAGTTTGTGTAGAGAACTTGGATAATGGCTGCATCCACTTTGAATGGCATTGGAACCATCAGAATTCTGTTGAAAGTTAAGTATGTTATTGGCTGGTAAGTACAGTCAAAAGTTCCTTCTGTACAGGATGCTTGAAGCATTGTTTACAATAGTGACAGATTAGAAGAGCCATTAGGGCAGATGTCTTGCAGCAGAATAAATTGTGCCATAGCTTGGCAAGGGGATACCCTGATTGGTTTGTGCCAGATGGAGTAGGTTTTTACCATGAGCCACTTTTAGAAAGTACTCAACCAACATAAATGAAGTCATTCCCAGTTCACTGAATCTTGTAAGGTAAGAAGCTGAGTTCGACAGAAGAGAAATAAGGTTCAGGGATTTTACTTGGTTCTTTAAGTCTCCAGGGCTCATTGAGCCAGGTCTCAAGCCCACAAGGGTGCTGTAGTCTCTGAGGTCTTTGCACAGGTCTCTGACCTCTAAGACTCAGTCACTTGGATGAGCAGCTCTGCTTCAGAAGGCTAGTGGAAGTCATAGCCATCACGTTCAGGAGGATGGTGACAGCGTAAAGCTCTTGTTGACAGTAACTAACAAAGCCTTAGAAGTGGACAGGGAATAATAGCACTTGAGGTCAGGGCTTAAAAGGGTGGCCTTTCGTCTCTTCCCTCACTGCTTTTGTATATTCTGATCTGAAGGCTTCTCTGTGTGTGCAATCAGAGTGTGGCGCAGGGCAGTGCCTCAGTGGTAGAACACTTGCTTCAGCGTGCCCAGTGCCCTAGTTCTGTCCTCAGTACTCAGAGAAGGAAAAAGAAAACAAAAGAAGTACAGACACAGAACTCACTGGTGTAAGAAACCTGTGTTGAGAAGCCCAGTCTCCTATTGTGGGGCCTTGGGAATCCAGCGTCGATGTCCTGATGTGTCCTTGCCCCATTAGGAAGGTGAAAGGCCTGAGAGGTGTGTGCTGCACTGGGTAGAAATGACACCCAGAGTCCCCAGGGACATCCTCTCAGAGTCCTGTGAGTGGACATGTAAGTCATGAGCACTTTGAGAACACTATGTCATTCTGCTAGCAGCTGACCGAATGACTGCTGTGGTGAGCTGGTGTTCCAGTCATCGTCAGCACCTTTCTCCCCTTGAGTTCTCTTGTGGTCCCTCCATTTTCTCAGCACTGAGCCACCTTCCAGGTGAGTGTTGGGGCCTAAATTTGTCTGACATTACTGTGATGACTTGCAAGTACCATGGGTCTGAAAATAAAATCACAATTCATATGATGGCTTATATATTAGCAAGGGATCTGGCGATAAAACCTTCATGACTTTGGCCAAAATCTGCAGAAGAGATAAATACAGGAATATTGTTATTATGTTTGCATTTGCTATTCCTTTTTTATTTTTAAAATACCATGTTGAAGCACACTTTGAAAGATATCCTGCACATTTTGGTTGTGGCCATACTGCATGCACCTCCATGCTCTAATAATGAGATAGATGGTTAGTTGAATTTTAACGAAAGTGATTTCATGTGTCGTGCCTTAGGTTGTACAGGCTCCAATGGGAATCTTTTAAGTCATTCTCTGTGGAGGCTTTGTAGAACTCTGTTCCAGCCCTCCTCTTTTAATTTTAACTTGGACTGCTATATAGCCTTGGTGCGCTTTGTACAAATTAGCTTGGAGAACATTAGAATTTATTTTGAATATTCAAGTAACCACATCAGCCATGAGACTGCAATCAGATAGGAGGAATTTTAAGTAGCTACCCGGAGAAGAAAATATTGCATAAAAACCTCTTGAAAATTGGTCTCCCAGCTATTTGCAATTGCAGCCTGTTAGTTTAGCAGTTTCCAGTGTGATTGAGGTGGAGCCCAGTCTCTTAAGGCAGCTGTTGAAAGGAGACAAGTGGAGTTATCTTGATGTCAGTTGACTGTCTTGGCTGCTGTCTTCTGTACAAGAACATCGTTGCTCTGAATGGCTGGGGGCTTCTCCAGGACATTCTTCAGCTACATCAGTACCTCCATGTGCCTAGAAATAGAGCGGATACTGTGGTGGCTTCATTTTCAAAACAAGTAGTAGTAGAGTTTGGAGTGAGCTTAATGACCCAAAGGAAGGAAGTGGGCTGTGACAGGAGAAGACTGAGGCCTTCACATTCTTCCTCCCCTCCCCCCTCCCTTTTGGTGGTACTAGAATTGAGTTCAGGACCTAAGTCACATATGCAAGCACTCTGAGACTAAGTTACACTTGATAAGTAAGGAAGCTGCTCTTGTGTTCTGTTTTTTGAGAGAGTCTCATCCGTAGCCCAAGCTGGCCTGGAACTCACGTAACTCCACTTGGTGGCAGGCTCTTTTACACTCTTCCTTTTCCCAGGTGTTGATATTTCAGGTAAGGGCATAACACTGTGCTAGAGCCCACATACTTGCTTTTCACAGAGCTGTGTGGACCAGAGGTGGAACTTTTCACAGTTTTGAGAAATGGGGATGATGTAATTTAAAGGGCCTCCAGAGTCTAAGCTGGAGGTAAACATTCGGAGACACTCCCGTAGCGCATGGCTGTTCCCTTGGCAGGTTTTCATGCTTCTGTTCCTGCATTGAGTGTCCCTCTTAGCTACGTATTGCTATTCCACCCCTTTCTCCTTCACTCCAGGCTCCTAACTTGTCTTATCTAAGTGTAGGCGGCTATCCTCACAAATTCTGCTATTGTACAGCATGGTGTCAGCATCAGACTGACCTGGTTTGCCTAAGCCATCAAGCTACAAGTAACCCGCCCATCAGCCACCCTCACTCTACCTGGCTGTCCGTTACTGGGTATGGCCCACTCAGGCCTGTCCTGCCTGTCAGCTGCTTGGCTTTCTCGCACATTTAGTTCTCTGCCTCCTTTTTGGTCCCCATTGCGTTCTGTTGCCAGAATGGCTTTCTGACAGGTCATTAGGATCATTTTAGTCTGGCTCAAAGGCCTCCCCAGTCCCATCCTTTGACCCTGTGGCCTGCATGTACCTTTTAATCTGGACACATAAGACTTGATGTTCACTTACTCTGCTTCATGTTTTATTTGGATACCTTCCTCATTAATGTCTGTGTCTATTGCCACTATTTATAAAGCAGAGCAAAATGAGAGCAGAAAAGCAATTGTTTTTCATAGTGCAAACTCTGACCTCTTTGATTCTTCCAGCTAAATTGTGGACACTGGTATTTTCTTTGTATTAATATTTATTCTTTGATCATACCTCCAGCTCTTCTCAGACCACCCTCATTATATCCCTTAGTCCACTTAGTGCCCACAGGGTACACATGGATATAGGGGTATCCACTGGAGCATCGACCTCTGTCAGGAGCCACACCCCCTGAAAAAGATCTGACCCTCCTCAGTTCCAGGCAGCCGTCAACCTCAGTATCTCAGCTAGGAGTGGGACCTTCAATGTCTCCCACCACTCACTCTGGAATGTTGCCTGGCTTAATCGCCTTTAGGCAGCCACAGTTGTGTGATTTCCTGGCCTTATGTCCAGAAGATACTGTTTTACAGCTGCCCAACATCTGACCCCTAGAATCAGTGTGTTTCCTCACCTGTGATGTTCTCTGAGGGAGAGAGGTGATTTAGATGTTCTGTTTAGGACTCATTGACTATTTCAACCTGTGTGGCTTCTCCGTATTTAAACTTCATTCATTACAAAAAGAGACTTTCCCTATGAAGGGTGAGGGCTGCATTAATCTTAGTTAGCCAGAAGCGACCCCAGCTGCTAGAGCAGGGTCCTAGGCTAGTTTAAGGAAAAACAAACAAACAAAAAACCCAAAGTTGTGGGAGGGAGAGAGAGAGAGAGGTCTGAGGAGAGTGTTTTGAGGATCTCAGGTTGTTAGTTTACCCACTGAGCTATTCTCTGGCCCTTAATTAGTGCTTTTGAAATTGGGTTTCTATGTAGTCCAGGCTGGCCTGGGACTCCTAGAATACTCCTGTCTCAGCCTAGGATTTATAGAAGTGATCTAACACTTGCAGCTTCTGTGGGATTTTGAAAAAGCAGATTTTGTTTCTGGCATGGAGAATTAGATAGACATAGGAGGTGGGTGGCTTTTCATTTGAATCTTAAGAGCTGAGGATAACTTGGAGAGAAGAGTGGTGAGGGCCTACTATGTAGATGGCCTACTGCGTGGAGGGCCTACTGCGTGGAGGTTCTACTCTGTGGAGGACCTACTGTGGAGAGCATCATGTGAGACTGTGACCTTCCTTCTGTGCTGTAATGACAATGGGTACCTCCAGGAAGTGAGCATTGTCCTTGGAAACCAGGAGATTCTGACAGCACCAGATGTAGGGCACTGTCAGTGTTTTTCAGAGTTGACTGATTTCATCGTATCGTCATCCATCCTGAGATCTGGGCTTTGCACGGATACGTACTACAAAATGGCAGAAGTTAATTTAGGACCATTTGGGAAATTGTTGTAAATCCATCCTAATCACAATTCACAATACATTCAGCAGGTTTTGGTTTTAATGAAATCCATGCCAGCAGCTTCAACAGCAGTTTTTAAAATTGAATGTGTTAAAACCATAGACTCCAAAGACACACAGGTATTTACATGCTGAGGAAATATTAAATATCTTTGGTTTTCATAACTGTTACATTTCTGTGAGAGCAGAAATCTGTGCAGTAGAAATGCAGATTGTAATGTGCAGTCGTCTTGTTGCGAAGCATTTCAGGTACTATTGGTTGAGGCATGATGGTGTGGGCTGTGCAGCCTTCACATATGTGTTCAGAACCAAGGCTACAGGGAAGAGTCACAGAGCAAGGGGCAGGGGTTCGCGAAGAAGCACCTTGAACTCATTACACATTGAATTGGAATTACTTTTTGGTGCTCATATATTCAGAAGCCTTTTACTGTTACCAACTGTTTCATGACCCCAGTGTTCGGTATGTGACCTCTAGTTTTAGAAGCTGGGTCATAGCAAAAACTTGAGTAGGTCACTCAACATAGCCCAAATACAGTTAAAGAGATGTGGCTAACATGAGATATGTGGGGGCAGTTGCCATTGTTTTGAGACATACAGTTCCACAGTAAAAAAATTATTTATAGAAGGAGTGAATGCCTGTTGTGATAGGTTATTGTGTATGTGATAACCACCCCCTTCTTCCCAGTGTTGAGTCTAAATTATTTTTATTGTAATTTACATTATAGCCCTCCTTTTTTTTTAAAAAAATGTTTTTGAACATTTTGTTTATTCCCTATTAAAATCAAAGCCCAAACTCTAATCCAGACTAAACTAAAAGTGAGAATAGTATTAGAGCCAATAGTGCCAAAATATGTGTTGGATCTCAGAGATGACCGCTTTCAGATACCTTTGAAGATTTTACCAAGCCTGCTCTTGGGCCAGTGGTGCCTCCTGACTCACAGAAAACTGTTTCCTGCCTCCTGCAGAAGCTCCAACCACTGTCCACACCAGGGAAAAGCAGGGGCCTCGGGCTTGGTTTTGCTGAGCGCTCAGGAAGCTTGGTTCAGTTCTGAGAGAGCTTTACCTCTTCTGTCTGGTTCTCTGCCCTGGGTGAGCTCCCACCTTCATTCAGTTCTGTCACACAGATTCCTCACCCATTTTTCAGTTTTGAGGTCAGTGTTATCTCTAGGAGAATATGTACACTGGCTCGTCTCCCTCAAGGCCCTGGCTTTCCTGCCTCGTGTGCAGGAATGGAGGAAGTGTCCTTCCTTCCCTCCCTCTTTACCTCTGTTCCACCTTTCCCTTTCCCCCCACCTCTCATGCCCTCCTCCCCGCTCCCTCCATTCCTACAAGGTCTCACTATGTAGCCCTGGTGGCTTTCCTGGAATTCTGGACAAGTCTGGCCTTGAATTCACAGAGATCTCCTTGTCCATATCTCCCCACTGCTGGGGTCAAAGGAGTGCACAGCCATACCTGGCCTTAGTCTCACTCTTTACAATTGTTCCTCTTAGAGTTTTGAGTCAGCCTGAACTCCTACTTCCTAGTCTCTGTTGGTTATGCCTTTAACCTATGCCTGAAACACCCTGTCTTCCCCCTTTTCGCTAGCTGTCCAAGCTACCTAAGCTCTCAGTTTAGGATATCACTTTTTCCAGGAAGACCCCTCAACCCAACACACCATAATCTTGAGTTAAACACATACAGAAAGTAGGTCCCACAAGAGCATAGCTGCACCCACGCCATGACCTCTGACCTCAAAATACTTCCTCTTTCTTCTGCCTCACAAGCCAGCTGCATCCTCCCTACCATGTACATCCGTGGATCTCAACCTTTCTAGTACTGCAGCCCTTTAATATTTCTTGTGTTGTGGTGACCCCCCCAACATAACATTATCTCATTGTTATTTTGTAATTGTGATTTTGCTACCGTTATGAATCATAATATAAATATCTGATATGCAGCCCCCAAAGGGGTCACAACCCACAGGTTGAGAACCACTCTCTAAATCCTGCCCTATCTCTGACCAGGGAGAAACTGCCTGTTCCCTTCACTGTGACCAGAAATTGCTCAAAGAAATAACATTACAGCTTACCATTTTTGGTGAACATACTGTGTGTAGACAGACCAAATTAAAGAAGTTCTGAGCCTTTTAGTCAGTGGTGTTTTAGGATGCATGGATTTGACTGTAGCCTATGAAATCTAATGCCTACCTTTAAAGGCTGGCCTGACCCCCACCCCCATCCCACCCCACCCCCACCCTGCAGTGAAGGTTCTTGCTCCTCCTTCTCAAAGGAGTGCTTGCTGGTGGAAGGAGCTGACTTGTTCGAGATGTTTTTTGCATGTATTTTCACTTCTCCTGGGTCATTTGCAAGTTCTCACCTGCAGTTCCCGGACATGCACATGTTCTTCTCAATCTTCCTGTCTCTCTCAGTTCCTTAAAGGCCTCAGCCTGTGTTCTGGGGCAACTGACCAAAGTTTGGCAGCAGAAACTTTGTACTCATCCAGGCTTAGGAGGACCCTGTTCCTGCAGCCCTTCCTGCTGGTCTTGAGCCTGCAAATGCAGCTGCTGCAATGGGCCAGCCAAGGCCACTGGAGATCAGAGACAAAAGCCTGTGTTGCTTAGATACAAAGTTACATCTGCATCTTGGCCTCACTCCTGATGACAGTGCCCCTATTTTTAAATAAGAAAGTAAGAAAATGTAACTTAATTGGTAAGTTAAAATAAAGTAAAAAACGACAGTTCTATGGCTCTTTGCTGCTCATGGTCAGCGAGCTTGCAGGGTTTTCCCAGAGGCCACTCTGGCTCTGGTTGTTCCCTCTTGGAATAGCTCAAGGTCACAAGCTCTGCCCTCTGGGCTCAGTGTTACTGAACCTTAGCAGTAGAGTCATAGGGGGAAGAAATCCAAGCTTGATGACATGTGCTAGAAGGGAAATGGATGCTACTTGTTACAACATTTTTACATCTGTTTTTAAATTCTTGGTTTCTAAACCTCTTTTGTTTTTCATAATTAAGTTGATGTGGTGATTAAAACTAGAGTGTTCCCCCAAGAAATAGGGAAGGAAAGTATTTTAGAGCGACTGTAGAACATTTTGGCATTGGAGCTTATGTTCTCTGGCACCACATTGCCTTTCTATCTATCTGGTGATGTTATTAATAAAGTAGTTGCATATGCCACACGTGAAAATCACTTTAATTTCAATTATCTTTACTTTCATTTCATTCTCCAGAAAGGGAAATAGGTTTGAAATGAGAGCCAATTAATTTTCAGGTGACAAACCAAACTTTCTGTGCCCTCTTTGACTTTTGGCTTGCTTAAGTGAAATTTTTATGTTGTAGACAGTGGGATGTCATTTACAGTAATCAGTATCCCCATGAGACAGATTACCCCCATCCTTCCAGACATGCAAAAAGCATAGCCAGGCTGAGCTAGGATGGATGCGGGGAGGGTCTGCCCTTCACCACCAGTATGCCAGCTGCATTGTTCTCTATGAACAGTCGAGATTTTTTTTCTTCTATCTCCAAATCATTGTTGTCCTTTAATATGATAATGGACCTGGCTAATAGGCATCACTCTGTAATATTTTCCAAGCTAAGAAAGCAAAGAGAAAACATCTTGTGTTGAGAAACTGGCTGATGTCTGTTTTGTAGCTGTGCCCTGGTGGTAAACATTCTGAGCTCTTGTTCATAACACAAGAGATGTGCTGTGCTGGCCGCCGCAGGGAGTGTGTGCACTTGGATGCACAGTGTTTTGCGCTCATGACACTGCAGTCTTGCAAAGGAAGACACTGGCAAACCATGAACGGCATGCTTGGGGGACACGGAATGTCATTTGCAAATTCTTTGGAAAAGGCAATGTCATGTATATTGCCCTGTCTTTATTCACTCCCAATTGTTTCCTTCTCCCTTTCTCTCTTCCCCATCTTCTCCCTCTCTCTCCCCTCCTTGTCCCATTTCTTTTCCTTCTCTCTCCTGCATTCCTTCTCTTTCCTTCTCCTTGTATATGTGTATATGTTTGACTGTGAGCACTTCATATATGCAGTAATTGAACACATTCTTTTTTAAAATTAAGTTAGCATACAAAGTAATGTGCTTTATTATATATAACTTTTCATTCTTTATTGTTTTTTTCCAGACAGGATTTCCCTGTGTAGCCTTGGCTATTATGCAAGTATCTCTAATAATCAGGCTGGACTCAAACTCAGAGAACTGCTTGCCTCTGTTTCCCCAGTGGTGGGATCAAAGTTTTGCACCACCACACCTGACATTATAGCATTTTCTTTTATGTGTGTCAATGTGCTGTTTTCTTCAACATCCTCCATTGTATTCTCTTTGCACTGATAGGTTACGTGACTTAGCTCAAAGAATCATCCAAGAATGGCCTAATCTACAAGAGCTGGTGCTTTTTTGACTAGAGAGAACTTTCAGATTATCTTCATCATCTCAGTAATTTAAGAAGGTGCTCCCTTGGAAGGCTGTCTGGGTATTGCTTAATTTTTGTCTATTGATGAAATGTGTAGGTATGATAAGCCATGACTAATTGATACCGTTAATTTCAAGTTTAAAATGTAGAGTTTTAACAAACACTGAAGCATTGGTATTAAGATATAGAAGGGATTCTGAGGGAAAATCAGCATACACTTGAGTATCTTGAAACATAACAGACTGGGTTTTTGTTTTTGAATATTTGTACATTGAAAACAGGAATTTCTGAGATGCTGTTAATATTCCATTTGGGGGGAGCACATGTCACCAGTGCACACATACTGCCTAAAAACCATTGCACACAGGAAAGAGGTGAAAGTGTAGAATCACAAATGGTACCTTCAGTAACCAAGTCTATTTTCAGCATTTAAATGAGAAAATGGGAGGGAATTAGTGTGGGGAGAAGCAACCTGGCTGGAATGTGCACAAAAGTCACTGAAACAGCAAAGCCTTGTGCTCTAAGCCTGATCACACAGGACCCCCATGTGCAATCCTGGTGGGAAGATACCTGGCAGATCTTTATAGAGCTGTAACGAGTCACATAATATCCAACTGACCAATGCAGGTGTCACAATTGGCATCTCAATCTGATTGGCTCAATACTATACCTGTCACAAATCAGGTGACGAGTTGGGCACTCAAGAGACAGTTGGTGCCAGCCTAGTGAGTGAAGGCAAAGTGTTCACTTCGTGGACACCAGTGCCAGAGGCAGTGCACACAGTTACTGCTTCAAGCCGCAGATTTGCAAGACAATTTTATGATCAACTCAAGCAACACCAGGTACAGCCATATTGGTTGCTGTCTTCCACAACTATCATATTTTGATGGGACTGAGAATACTGTCTTTGACAAAAACACTTTGGAGTGTAGAATATGCCACTGGAACTTGTTCCTCCTGGGTGACTCATCAAGAAGCCCAGCCTGGATTCTAAACCTCCCGGTTTTCTGTGCATCCCTCTTTTGTCTAAAGAGTCTGTGGTGGATGAGACACCCAGGCTGCATCTCAGATGCAGCACATTGTGCTCGGTCACAGGAAGATTGCTGTTCTATTCCTTGTACTCAATGACCTATGTTAAGTTCCCTCAATATTAGTCTCTCTCTCTCTCTCTCTCTCTCTCTCTCTCTCTCTCTCTCTCGTTGTGTGTGTGTCTCGTGTGTGTGTGTGTATGTGTGTCTGTCTCTTTCTTTCTGTCTCTCTTTCCTTCTCCCTGTCTCTGTCTGTGTATGTGGGTCTCTGTCTCTGTCTCTCTTTCCTTCTCTCTCTCTCTTTCTCTCTTTCTCTCCTGGTTTGTGTTATCAGACTTCTCTCTGTAGCTGTAGAGTCAGTCTTATCACTTCATCTATACAGGAGGCTTTCCCCAAACATAAGGCTGTCTACTTGTCTCTGCCTTACAAGTACTGAGGATAGTCATTTCTTAACACGGTCAAATGTGTTCCCTGAAAATTTACATTTTAAGACTGTTTTGTCAAACATAAAGATTCATATGAATTTTTACTTGTTTTCTGGAAAATAACTGAATTACATTTTCAGAACTATGTGATTTGTACCATGTATCTTATTCATATCTATTTTTTTCTTTCATATGCCTTTGGTTTGTTTTTGTGTCAGGGTTTCTTTGTGAACTTTTGGACCTTTCCTGTTGAACTTGCTTTGTACACCAGTCAGGCCACAAATTTACAGAGATTGGCCTGCCTCTGCCTCCTGAGTGCTAGAATTAAAGACATGTGTCCCCACTACAAGAGCACTTTTCCTCTTATGTTTTATTTTCCATTTTGTTCTTAGAATTGCCCTCACATTCTTTAGTCATGATTCATCTTGAGCATTAACATGGCCTTCTTTATGCTCTTTTGAACTTACTGTAAGATTCAAGTGATTTCATTTAGAATTGTCATATTTAGGTACATAACCTGTGGGTTTATAGATTCTGCTTAGTTTACATTTATGGTTACTGTGTTTTATTTATTTATTTATTTATTTATTTATTTATTTATTTACCCTAATTTTTTATCTGCCCATACACAATGCTCACTTGGGCAAATCAGAGGCAACTTGTGGGTGGAGGTCAATGCAGTTTCTCTAAATGTGAGGAAAAGAGAGAAGAGTTGTAAGCATAGCAGCAGCTCATATCAGCTGGACAGGGATTCTGGCACACAGGAACTACAAAATACTTAGTATTAATGCTCTGATACAAGGTATTATCCCAGTCTGGATTGAGAATTACCATAGGTCACAGTAAGCCTAACATCTTACACCCTGGCACCAGGGAAAGGTTTCCTGAGTGTTTCATCTTTGATCTGGCCTGGGATGGCTTCCTTGATGAAATTATTATAGTTCTTATCTTGTCCTGAGGAGTTTTACAACTGTACTTTGCTAGGGAAAAGTTTCCATAGCATAGTGTTACAAACCTGGTTGGCTTCCTTGCCTAACTCAGTTATGCTCAAGCTTTTGTAAAATTTACTTTTCTCCTCCACTTCATTCAGGTGAATGAAGTTCTCACTGAATTGACATTCAACATTATTGGGAAAGAAGAATCCAGAAGAGTGGCTAGGCACTAGAGTATACACAGGCAGCCTGAACAGCCATGATCTGAATAGATACAGGGTTTGTATAGGGCTTCTAAAAGGCAGAGTTTAATTTGGGGGGATTTGAGAATGGTGGTTGGTCATATTTCCGTCCCTGAGCTCAGACAGGCTAGTTCTCCTGCACAGGTTTAGGGTCAGGCGTGGTTCTGGTTTCAGGGCAAAAGTGTGTGTTTTCAGTGTTCCTTTTTAGCATTTTACAGAAGCTGTAAAGACGCATGGTTTATATAGGGCTTCTTAGTGGACAGAGTTTTTTCTAAGTAGACTTTCAGGGAGGTTGTTGATCAGATTTCATTCCCTGAGCTCGGACTGGCTATACCTGCTGCTCAGGGACTGGTTAGTTTGCTGCACATTTTAGAGTCAGATTTGGATCTGGTTTCAGGACCAAAGTGTGTTTCTTTGGCAATGGTTTTATGGTACAAATTATGTTTCGTTTAGACTTTGCTCAGAAAATGTTTCTTCGTTGACCCTATTCACCTAAAAAGCTTGAGTCATGTAGTGTGGTAGAAGGCTCCTATAGGCTTTGTAGATCATGTTGGAAAGTGTGTCTTTCCTTTTTCTTATTGGACAGTTGTAGAATTATTAGTACTAATTTCTTTTAAAAGTCAGGGAGATCCATATATGAATATATTCCTACCAGTGTTTTATTCCTTTTGACAATAATTGAAAATCTTTTAAAAATATACTTTTATTTATTAAATTTGGTTTTACATAAACAACCCAGGTGCTTCTGCCTCCAATTCTTTCATGCTCTCCCAATTCTCCATCTCAACCCCAGAGAGGATGAAGCTTCGCATATGGGATCATCAAATTCAGTCATATTATTTAGGGGAGGAACTATGCTCTATCCCTTGTATCTAGCCTGAGAGAGGAACCCTATATAAGAAATGGGATACCAAGGTCAATTAGTACACTAGAGATATTAAATACTGGTTCCACTGCCAGAGATCCCATAGACTGCTCAAGGCCCCCAAATGGCACCCACATTCAGGGGATCTTGTTTGGTGTTATGTTGGTTCCCCAGCTGTCAGACTGGGGTCTTTGAGCTACAACTTGTTCAGATCAAGTGCTTCTCTTGGATTCCTCAGCATGGTTTTGACCTTTTTCTTTATCATTCCTCCCTCTTTACAACTGGATTCCAGGAGTTTGCCTCAGTGCTTTGCTGTGAATCTCTGCTTCTGCTTCAATTAACTACAAAATATACAATTTTGAGTAAAATATACAATTTTGGAAGTGGAATGCTGGTAAATTTGATGGTTGTTAAATGATTACATTAGAATTTGGTCATTGAAATATTTTTCTTGAAAAACACTGCATTTCTTTCCCTCATCACAGGAAAATTTTTGTTATATTCTGTATCATGATTCTAACTATTCCCTGTGATTTAATTATTTCTTCAGGAATTTTGGTTTTCTGTTACTATTTGTATTCTATACTTTCATTAGAAAGTAATTGAGGTGGAGACTATTACATGATTTCCTTTGTTTAAGTTATTGACAACTTAGTATTGAACCAAAAATAATTTATTCCCAAGACTAGTGATGGAATTATTTGGTTTGCATAGACTTATTAATACATTTTCATCTTCAAAAAACGTTCACACACACACACACACACACACACGGGATATCATCTCCATATAAAAATGGAAACTCCTGTCATTTGAAATAATAAATACTACCAAATAATTTTTACAATCCACCAATTTTTGCTGTAAGAGCACCATAGATTGGATAATATATATATATATATATATATATATATATATATATATATATATATTGTGTTTTGTCATATGTAATCATTTTTAATCAGGCAGGGTCTACTTTGCTTGCCTTTTTCTACAATCAAGCAATTATGCATTTTTAATGTCCTTTATCATCTATTTAATTAGATTAAGATTACATTGAGTTTTCATCATCAGTATGTTTTTTTTTTTGAGTTCTGTTTATTTTTATTTTTCTGTGACTCAGATATTGTCAGTTCTCCATGTAGAAACTGAAACCTATAAACTTGACTCAAGACTTATTTCTCTTTGATTTAATCTGTTGTTTTCTCAGTTGGTGTTGTCATGGAGACTAACAAGACTGTCACTAACAAGACCAGCGAGGAAGTGATCTTGGAGCGGGACCTGAAGGCCAGCACCTCTGAAGAGGAGAGACTGACGAATCACTATGTCATCCTCAAGACCCTTGGCAAAGGGACCTTTGCTGAAGTGAAGCTAGCTTACCATCTTCACACAGAAGTGCAAGTTGCTATAAAGGTCATGCAAAATGAAACAAAGAATGACTTGAGTATTATAAACGAAATCAACCTGTTGAAAATGTTGAACCACCCAAACATTATCAAGTTGTTCCATGTCATCAACACCAAAGAATACACCTATATGGTGATGGAACCTGCTGTTCGTAGAGATCTGGTGAGCTGTGTTGAGAGGGTGGGCCATCTGTAGGAGGAGCAGGCCAAGCACATGTTTGTACAGGTAGTGTGTGCAGTTGACTACTGCCATGAGAATGACATTGAACACAGAGACATCAAGCTAGATAATATCCTGTTGGATGGAAAAGGGAACATCAAGCTTTGCAATTTCAGCCTAACCACAAGAGTCATCCCTGGCCAGGGCACCAAGGGATTCTGTGGTACCCTTGTATATTGTGCTCCTTAGCTATTCTTTGAAGCAAAATATGATGCCAGGGCAGTGGCCATCTGGCGCATGGAAGTGGATTTATATGCAATAGTGACAGAATCCTTTCCATTCGAATCCAAGACCTACACAGAAATGAAGTAGGAGATGCTGTATCTCAAGTATCACTTCCTTATTCACTTTCAGAAACCTTAGCAGATATAGTTTTGCAGTTTTTTACTGTGAAGCCTGAGCATAGGCCTAAGATTAATGACATTAGGCAGCACCAGTGGCTCAAGTCAAAGGAAGAATTTAGGAAAAACTCACATTGCTTAGATGTACCCAGTAACAACCCTAATCCCAGAGTTGTTCTGACAATGTGAAGCATGGGCTATGACCCCAAGGACATTAGTACTTTTCTACAGGAGAAAAAGTTGAATAATGTCATGGCCACATATTTAATTTTAAACAACAAGTCACAACTCAAATACTCTATGCTAACAAGTGCTTGCCGGCCTGTGTTATTATGACCCCATCTGATGCTCTCACTACCATTCCTTCTAAGAGAAGACTAAGTGAACTTGCTCTATCCACCATACATGAGGAACACTAGGTGCTTAATGAGGAGGGATCAAGAAAGAGACAGATGAGAAGCCTAAGAATGCCTGCCAACTTGTGCTGCCATCAAAAGAAATCAAATGTCCACCACAAGCCCCTAAATTTACTTGGAAGATCATGCATATCAAAAGCAGAAAATGGGCAATGGAAAGAATGAGTTGCAAGACATCAAGCTCAAGATCCCTGTCCTCTAAAAGCATATTTTCTGCAAATTATTTGTCCTGCAAGTCACCGCATAAATTCAACACCATTGATAATGGCACATACACTCTGAGTACACACTCTGTGAAGAGTTACAGGGATGTAACTCACAGTGTGAACACCAAAGTGACCTATGACATCCAGAGATCTTCTCTGCAGGCTAAATCGATAAACACCTTTGAGGATGTCCCCCCTGAGGGCATAAGTGTTATACAGTTATACAGATCCCTTTCCTTCAGCCAATAATCATGAAAAGATTTGATGATATCCCTCCTGAAGGCATACTTGAAGTCCAGAAATCTTCCCTTCAGGAAAATCCAAGAACACCTTTCACATTGTCCTTTGTGATGATAAAATTGATATACAAGAACCTTCTGTTCAGGCAACATCCAAGTACAGTTTGGACCATGTCTCTCCTGAAAAACCTAACTGAATTTGAGAGACAATATCCAAGAACTGCTGTAATGATGTCCCAACTCAAAGCCATACTGGAACATCTGCCAGCCACTCATCCACAACATCTGCCAGCTAGCTATCCTGAGGCTGGAAGCGGGTTAAGAAGAGAACTGGAAATTTTCAGAGACTACTATGCTGCTGCTTGCCAGCCTCAAAGAGAAGCCATGTATCTCAGAAAGAAGTAGAAACAGGAAGTGGAGAGTGGTGCCTTGACACACACTCAGCTATATGGGGTACCCAAGATGAACACCTGTGTTTCTTAATCTACATATTTTCTAATGTATACAAAAACCATCACATAATAATTGTGAACATGAAAATTAGCAAATTGTATTTTTAAAGGAATAGTCCCATAGCATCACCACAATGATTAGCATGAAATGATTTAGCTGAAGGGAGACAGCAGTGATTGCACAGCAGAGGATGCAGAGGTACCAAGAATTAATTAAAATAGGCAAGGATAAGAAGATATCAAAGGTTTTGGAAGAAGAAACATCAAAGCCAGAGAGGAGTGTGAGGGAGTAACTACTCATAAACTTACGAACCAGGAAGAA